>WBNO01026208.1:15511-39671 GCA_013400575.1 Peucedramus taeniatus | reverse complement strand
GACACTTCCTTCCGACACTTCCTTCCGACACTTCCTTCCTTCCGACACTTCCTTCCGACACTTCCTTCCGACACTTCCTTCCTTCCTTCTTCTCCTACTACTCTTCTCTTCTCTTCTTATGAACAGAATGCTGCAGTTATATTAAATGATTTCTTTGGAATCATACACCATCATTTTGAGAGATGAAAATAAAAATGTTCACCTTGATCCCAAAGGAAACAAGCAGAGCAGGTGCCATATGGAACTCTCCAGCAGCTGATTAAGTGGTATGATTGTACACCAAAATATGCAAAGCACCTCCACCCAGGGTGGGTCAACCTAATCATATAAGAGTTAAAAAGTACAGCAGTTATGTCTTGCAGGAAGAAATATTAATTTTTAAATGATAGAATAGAACATGTAAAAGTTTAATTCATAAGGCTGTTCTAGGAAAAGGAATGAGCAATTTGAAGCAGAGTGTGTGTGTGGTCTCTGCAGATACTATGCATTTAAAATTCAACTTCTTTCATAAAGACTTCTGTAAATAAATCATTATATTGTTCCTTACTGATTCAACTTTAGTTATTGATGTCTAGACATTAGATCACTGGAGCAATACAGAATCCTGGCTAAATGACACTTGATCTCCATGCCAAAAACTGCCATTTTCCCCTAACTGCTACTTGCAGTAGTTTGTCACCAAAGAACAAAACCAGCTCTCCACCTCAATTCCAACCCCAGAAAAAAATATGCATTGCTGCTCCTTGTACTGTGTCCATGTTCTCTGTGGACATTATGTGTCACTTTAATACTATGAGCCTTTGAATTTTTCAAGAAAATATGCACTTCTGTGCTTTATCTCTGTGTTTGCTAGAGCACATACCTATCTCACTTCTGAAAGCAGTTAAGTGCATCATAAATCTTTTTCTTACTCAATTTCCACCTAAAATAATACAAGTTAAGTATTCACTATGGGACTTGTACACATTTTCTGCTTGTCTCATCTCCCAAATCACAATTAGAATACAACAGGGAAAGCTGAGCATCTCACCTGAGATGTATATGGGACACTAGGGATATATTTTTATGTGTAAACTGAACACTCTCAATGTGTATCTGGCAAATTTTATCTGCATCCCAGCTTTCAAACTCTTCCATCTTTCAGTGTGGAGTAATGCAACTGGCTCCTTGGGAATGGCTGCTGCAGGAGTGCAAGCTGGCACATGCTGTCTGGACCTCAATGAGTATTTGAATGGCAAAAGGAATTCACCTTCAGGGCCCATGCTTATTTCCTGACTCAATTTAATTTACAGGTATAAGTCTCCTCCTTTAAAGGCATGTCTAAAATTTGTATGACTCATGCAAATAAGATTAGCCTGCAATTGACTTTTTTTTTTCTTTATGATGGAAATGTCTAGAATTGACCCAATACTCAGAAATAACTGTGCCTCAGCTAAAGCCCCTGTGCTATTTCAATGTCTTCCAAACTTAAAACATATACAGATTTCACTGTATGTTTTACCTAGGTTCCTACATTATAAAAAAATATTCTAGTTCCTCTTCTTATGGGATTCTTGCTCTCACCTCATATGATTTCAATTACTGTTTGTGGGTACAGGTAAAAGAATACATATATTGAAAAGCACCTGCTTTGATAAAAAGGTTATTTCAGAATAACTGCCTCTACAAAATGTGTTGCATTCTTTCATTACAAAGGCTTCTTTTAGGTAAAATGTTAAGATATAAAATTTATTTGAAGGCATAAGACAACCTTCACACTCTTCATCATCTATTGGATACATATTGCCATGTCTATTTGTCTGAAACAAGAATATGATCCATGCATCTCCTTCTACTACTGAAGGAAAAGCAAAGGGAATTGCAGTAACCTAGCAAATCATGACCTTGTCCTTTCTGAGTTTCAAATTCATCCTTGCTGAGGAAGGCCATTGTCAGAGTGCATAGCTTGGGCTGTGGGCAGTCAGCAGCTGAGATAAAGACAGTCTGTCCTCTAACTCTATTTTTATTGGGTACCTGCATAGCTAGGTAAAATTAAGCTGAGATATACAGTTTCTATAAGAAGTCCTAATCAATCAGTTGTTCGGACATCCTGGTTGACTTAGGAACCTGGAGACAATTCAACTTGTCTTTGTTCCAAGTGTTCACAGATTATATGTTCTTATCCCTCTATAAAATTTTACCAGCTTTCTCTTTGATCCTGACAATATATCCACTTACTTTAGGGGTTATTTTTCCACTTGAATTGCTATCTTCCCTCCTTACCTCTTTCAGTCTGATTTAGGTATCTTTTTCACAGAATCTACCAAAGACTATGGATAAATATAGAAGGAGGATAAATGTGCCTGACACTTGCAGGCTACTGCTCTTGCCAGCAGAATGTAGCTGCAGAAAGGATTTAGCAGGAGAGAATAAATAATGACTAGAAAGATCCAAAAGAGGGGAAGAAAGGGAAAGGGCTCTGCCACAAGTGTATTTGGACTGTTCAAAAGCATTCAAGCAGTTTCATTGCCCCTGCTTGTATCGAGGCAAAGAATATATTCAGAAAACGATAATTTAAATTTGAGACAGAAAATCTGTTTTATATTTCTGATTTTCTTTTTAAATGAATGGAGAAGCTACACTGAATAGCTTTTTCCAAATGAGGAACTGAAAGACCTAACTTATCCAATAGTGCAGATCCCAATGATCATATGATGGCATTTTGGGATCAAAAGATATCAAGGTAGAATGCCATGAAAAAAGGGAATGAACAAAAAGGGTCAACTTAAATTCAAACTAAAAGTAGCAGTAATGTGTAGCAGTTGCTTAAGGACAACACTGTACCTGTACCAAATCTGAGCTACCTTTCCCTAATTTTCTATTTCATCTATCTCTGGAGGCCTCTTTTTCAATTCTGTTACTGGCTTTTATCTGCCACTTGAACACATGAATTGATCTTTATCTCATATTCGTGACTGAGGCTCAATTTCCAAATTCCATCTTCTATGGATGTACTTGTCTCTGTGATGGAAACATTACTATTCAAATGCCAAGCTTTATAGAAAGAACTAGTTCAGCCTCTTCAAAGAAAAGAAAACCAACCAAATCTTTCAAATTTTGAAAATGAGAGCTTGTCTGTCATGAGGTGGTGCAGATTTGGTATGGATTTGAAGGCATTTTGTCAGCTTCACTCACAGGACCTTCAACTTCCTATCTAGCATCCCAAGTAGCCCTTCTTTGGTTTCAGTCAAGTTTTGGCTTTAAGTCAAGTTGTATTATTCTCAGAAGTATAGTCAGTCAAATCATCCATATCTCTTTTTATTGATCCCCTGAAGTTTCTGAAAGGTGTAGACTTTAAAAAGAAATATATCTTATTATTAAATACATACAAATAAATGCAGTCCCTCCCACAGAATTTGTGTTCTAGTGAATTTTATATCATATGCATCACTGAAAAATTTCCTTCAGTCAGGTCTCATCAATGCACTTAGTTTATTCATTTGGATCACTCATTTCTGCCACTTAGTTCTACTGTTTTAAAAGCTGCATAGATTAAGAGACTACTGTAGTACTATATTGAGCTACATTGAATGAGTTTGCTTTCAGCAGCTATTTTGTTGTGGCATATTTAATATAATAATAATTAGATACATTTTATTTTCATTCTATGTTTTATAATTGTTAGAACCTGCAAATATTTGAGTCCGACAAAGTAATAAGATACTGCTTATATTTAGACAAAAAATTATGTTCAAGGATGTTTGATCAAGCATGTGATTCAATGTAAACGGGATGAATTAATATATTTACATCTTTAAATATATATCAACTAATTTTTTCTGATCTCCCTTTCCAGCAAATTTATGTGTTGCCCATCAACAGTTCTCTAAATCAGCACTAAATTAACAAGCTACTGACAAATACTAAGAAACCCAGTGCTATGTACCAAAAAATTGACTAAATTTTGAAATTTTGCACACTAGTCATACATATCTTCCTACTGTGTCCTTCAAAAGCAACAGAAGAACAAAGAACAGGGACTAAAGAAACCTGGTTTTGAAAAGCATAATTTGCAACCAGATTGCTTTGTTACATTAGAAAACTATTTTAATTCACATTTCATCATAAGACAATATAAATCAGGACAAAAAATATTGCAATACAAAGTAATAATTTTAGTTTATTATGCTCAGGTGTCAGGATTAAGATCTTTGTAGGTGAAGGAAAACATGCGCATTTTTATGTATGCTATATATATTCTCTGTATACATAGATATACACAGATCACTTCTTAGGGTTTTATAGTCTAGTAAAATGCATTAGCCACAATACAAACAAATATTACTGTGGGCTACTGCCTTAATAAATAATTCATTTGTATAGATAGGTTTCTGCAAGACTACAAAAAAAAGAGAAATTTTGGGGTGTTTTGTTATTAGCATTTAAAATAGTCAGATCGAATAGAAAAATGTTACTAATAGTGACAGAGCCCTTACTTGATAGCTAGCTGCTGGATGTAATAACCAAAACATTTTTATCTAAAATAATCAGAGTTAATATAATTTTAGACATAATTTAATCAGTTTTAATTTACAGAAAAGATGGAATTATAGGCAACACCCTGAAATAAAAAGTTTATGGACATTAGAGAAACATTTAAATAAAATTGGGCCATAACTAAGGTGGGGTGGGAGTTGTAACAAACTCTTGGCTATAAAAGAGAACTATCTGTACACATCAATAAAGTTTACATGGCTAAGGAGAATACAAGCTGAAGTGGAATCTCTTTGTGTCATCAAACTGTTTTCATCCTTATATGAAAACTGAAGCAGTTAATATGAATAAGAACTCTTTAGAGATATAAAGAAAAGAAAAAATGAATGTGAAAACATGATATAGAAATAGCTGAAGTACTCACCACAAGTTTTGTCTCATTGTTCATGGATAAGTTTGTTCCCAGACCTTCGTGCACACCACCATGGTTTTGGATGGAGACAGACAGCAGAGCAGGACTATCGACAAAAGTCAGATATATATGCAGATATTTGGGTCCAGGTGGATTTTACCCAAAAATGAAAACTGTCATTCTCCATGCACAGTCATGGCCATCAGGGGTGTTTCCTCATGATCAACAAAAGAAATCTTCTACTCATTTTTTAAAAAGGTGGAAAGAGAGAGTTGTGAAGTAATGGGCAGGTTAGCGCCATCTTATTCTTTAAATGAATAACATATCCTATTAGAAAACATTTTCAAACAAAGAAGGCAATCAGAGACAGGAAAATGCATTTATGAGGGCCATATCATGTTTGAGCATGGGTTGCTTGGGAGGGTTGCTTTTTGAGATGAAATGATTGGCATATGTATGAGGAAAATGGGTGAATGTAATCTGACTTGTCTTTAGCAAGGATTTTAGTACCATCTTGTACAGCTGGTTCGTTTGAAACTGGAAGAACTAAAAGGCTAATCCTGTTAGATGAATTAAAAACTGACTAGACTGAACAGCTTAGAGGGTTGTAAGCAATGATTTGAAATTCAGTGAATGGCCAGTAACACATGGACTACCCTGGTGGCTGAAACTGAAGCCAGAATTGCTCAGTATTTTTGTCAATAACCTGGACTATGAGACAAAACATATCCTTAGCAAATTTATAGTTCAAACTAATATGAGTGGGACTGACATGCAGTTTAATGAAAATAGTTCAGTTCAAGATGAAAACAAGATATACAAAGATCAAGACCAAATTTCTCAGAACTTAAATGCAGAAAGAACTTGCATATTAAATCAAGGGGGCTGTCTTATGACTTTAAACAAACCTACCAAGCCTATAGGACACAAAAATAATAAGCATGTTGAAAAGGAAAAAAAAGATACTCTAAGTAAATTCAGGAACATTATTCAGACAGAAATAGAATGTGAGATTAAAGAAAAAAAAAGGTAGAAGAAGAATTAGAAAAGAATTAGCAGTTCATACAAATTTCACCAATGACAGATTTCATCCAAGTGTATCTTTCTTTCTCAAGACAACTATTTTAAAAGTGGAGAAATATCATAAGCTTGCCTTGTCTAGAATTCAGAAAGTACTTTATATGGGCACAGGGAAAATTGCTAAACTGAAGATGTTGAGGAAGGTGAGATTTAGAGAACTGAAGTTGGGCTAAAGGACAGACAAGAGTGTGTGGTGTAAAAATTGGATTTTTCAGGCAAGGGTCAAATATTTTTAAATTACTTATGTTGGAAATGATCTTGCTTAATATTTTCATTAACATTGTGAGCACAGAAATAGACATGCTATAGAAAACCAGATGTCATTAAGAGATAAAAAAATTGCCAATACTGTGCTGTAAAGTGAATATTCAGGAATAGATTAGTAGTATTGTGTTCAGTTTTTAAAAAAGTAGAAAATAATGTACATATGGAAAAGAAGATAAAATTTTGAGTTACTTGTCAGAGAGAAGAGGAGAAAGATGAAAATATAAGGTTACAGAAAGACTACTAATGACCAATGACATGTATTTAAGAGGACAAAGGAATTTATAAGTGATATCAATATATTTCTACTGAGAACACAAAGTGAAATTAGAAATGTTAAGGTAAAAGATCATGATGAGAACTAATTTGTAGTGCTATATAAAGATCTGAACACACATGTTTTAGAAAGACAGATTCAAGTGGGATTTATAGAGCGGTATTGCAATCAGGCCTATGAAAGAAAAACTTACTTAAATTACTCTGGAAAATAAAGTCTCTGCTTCTGTCTCATGAACAGATCAAGGATGGCTGTGGTGCAACAGATGCCAAAAACAAAAGGAATACGATGAGAATTAATTATTATTATTATCTGGGAATGTCTACATTTATTCCAGGTATTCAGATTAAAGTTTACAGTCCAAAAGAAGAATAAGAATCAGCAGAGGGAGTTTCACGCAAAATCTGTGAATTTCAATGAGAGTTACTTTCATATTTTTAATTTTCTTTTCACTATAGATCAAAGTGAAATTTAAGGGAATTGTCTGCCTGCAGGGACCCAAACTGTAGAGGTGAACTGCTAAAGCAAATTTCTACCATCTGCTCTAATAGTATACAAGTACAAGCAAGAAGGAAAAGGTATAGGACATCCTTTCTTCTTTAAATTGAGGGAAAAAGCATATTTTTTATGTGAGATTATATTTATAGCAAACTTGGGCAGTCTGGATATAGAGGTGGCATATAAGCTTTGTGTATAGAGCTCTCTTGGGATTCAGATTATCTGTAAAAGTACAGAGGAATTCAAGAATATTCTGTAGTAGTCAAAAAAAAATCCGTACTAGTAGTGAATTTTTCAGTTGTATACATTCTGTTGATGAAAGATGCTATTTTTTCAAATAATTGTTTATAAGAATTGGACATTTTTAACTCAGTAGGAAAAAAAATGACAAATGGGCAGGAAAGGTATGAAATCTTTCTTATTGGGAAAACACCAGTAGAGTCATAACTGGGTTACTTGGGATCCAATTGAAATTGTTTATTTCCTTGGTCTATTTGAATCATCCCAAATGTTAAACTTACCACTGCTTAGGAGAGTTCTCTGGCCTACTGAATATCAACTGTTGTAAGATTATGGACCTCTGAATGTCTTCCAGATCAATTTATGTAAGCAATTGCCAAACAGGCAGAGGCTCGGACTGAAATTTCCCAGAATTCAAATGTGGGCCAAATCCATTCTTCGCAGTCTTGCTCTCACAATTTTTCCACATTTTTAATGTGTCAGGATTATCCTGAAAGAGCACAGAAAACCATTTTGATTCTCAAAACTTTAAGTAGTGAAAAATGTGTTTTCTGCTAATTCCTATGGAAGTTCCAATAAAGAGACCAACTGATGAATCATAAACCACAAATAAAAGTCTCACTCCTAAGTTCTTCATAGGCATTTTATGCTTCAAACATTTGCTCTCAGCCTTGTAAGACACCTGGTGTGCTGCTGTATCATTGAATAAGATTAGATATTTCATTTATATTGAGAAGATTATGAACAGTTTTCCCACTGAGTGACAAGACATTGGGTTGAAAAGATTGAACTGTGGGTAGGTATTTGAATACACCAAGGTTAGATATATAACCTAGCTGACCAGTTTTCCTAGGCTTCCTAGACAATGATTTCCTAGGCTCCCTATATAATGAATGAAGAAAAGAATAGTTTTAATTCAGAGCAGGACCATAATCTTTTAGGGGAGAAGCCTACCATAGTGATGCTGATTATCCTGCAGCAGATGAGTGTCTGGATGCTAAAATTGGTATGTACATTGCCACTGCAGTATATTAGTTTTGACAAATCAATGTTTTCCATCAAAATTAGATTGCTGAAAAATTCCTCATCAGCACCAACTGGTGCATGTTTACAGCTGGAGTGAGTCAGCCACATGCATTGTCCACAGCATCCGTGGCTGCTGTTCAGACCGACGCTATGATGTGATGAGTATTTGGCAGGTTGGTCTGAGTGCAGCAGCAGAGAGATGCCTCTCTCACCTTCTGCTCCTGCAGCCTCCATTGTGGCCCCATAGAATGGCACAGAGAGCAAGTTCTCTCCATGTAGCAGCAAATTTGGATGAAAATGACTAAAGGAAATCCCTGAAAGAAATTTTTTTCTCTCTATTTAAGTTTTTCATTGGACTGGAGAGGTTGTGCAATGGCTATGTCCTAGCTAACACAGTAAAAGTGATTACTTTTTTCAAGAAGAACAATTAAAGAAACTAAAAAATATTTAATCTCTGATGAACACTTTCTTCACTTTAAGTTGAAGTTTTTCCTTAAATTAATTGTGATAGTCTATAATAATTTTTGCCACAAGAAAAAATTGATTGTTTTGTCAAAAAGACAAATTGATTTTCCCTAAGTTTTCCATTTTCCTTCAGCTGGAGCTATTTTCCATATTTGACTTAAATTCATGAATAATTCATTACTTACTACATACTACTCCCCTCCCCCATCAAAAGACACTTCTGGACATTAGCATTAAAAATGAGGAAGAAAATCCTCACTGAGAAAAGATGTAAAAAAAATATTCAGTTCTGTTGTCTTCCAGTTCTTCAGAATTATGTATGGGTCCATTGACTTCTGCAAAACACAATTGCACTAAATGGTTTGGTGTTTACCTCGTGTAAGGCACCACTACTTAGCAGGCTATAACTGGCATTTTGCTCTCGGAGGTAAAAATGTTTCACACAACAATACAAATATTGCCACCACTTACCTCAAGGCATTGATTCCCCTAAATAACAACTACTTTCTTTTTTTCACACTGCTGTACTTTCCCCCTTGGTGTTAGCTTAACACCAGGTGGCCTGAGTTGTCTTTTTCCTGTCAGAAAACTCTTTCTAAAATGAACTGCGTTGCTACAGTCTCTATCCCAATCACTGCTAGTGTCAGTGCTGCTCTTCCTCAATTTGTTGAATTCATCTTTGATAATTCTCCAAATACTGCCCTTATTTTTATTGCAGCATTTTCATATGCATAATTTCACTTCTAACCCATCAAGCTTAGGATTTCCACTGTCATCCTGACTTTTGTTCCTGGTTTGTAATGCACTGTTCCTGCAGTACTTTCAGCAAGTGCTTTTCCTCTCACTCTTCTCTTTCCTGTACAGTTATGCCTTCCTAAACCATAATATTTCTGACTCTATTTTTGACTAGCTGTGTTGCTTCTTCTTGGGGAAAGATGTCTGAATTTTCAAGCACATCACTTTTCAAAAAGAAGGAATTGTCTGACACCTTCTCTGGCACGCAATTCATGTATATATAGTTGCTAATCATAAAACCCTAGAATCATAAAATAAAATAGGGTGGAAGGGATACCTGAAGGATATCTAGTTCAAAATTTAAACACTCCTGTTGTTTACTGACAACAGTAGACTCTATGATACTCCTGTTCTGTGATTATGATAATGAATAAAAGGGCAATTAAAACTATTTTCCAAATGTCATGCAATACACGTTGTATTCTTTGATGATAAATGCAATCAGTGTGAAAAAATTAAGCGTTTTGGATGTTCTAAGCTGTTTGATCTTGTTAAAAGGAGTGATTTTAGGAAGATTTATCACAGTTAGGAGCCAAGTACCCTCACAGAGTATAAAGACAGCCTATTATAACAGAGTTCTTCAAAAGAGGGCAAGTGTGAGCTGCATCATTTCAGAGCTACGCTTAGTTTAGTTCATTTCCGATAATCAGGAATGGACCTTCTTTGAGAGGATCAACTGCCATTTCCATTTTAAAATTGCTTGTAAGGAATGTATGATGTCTGATCTGGTTAATTGAAGGTCATGCCAATCATAAGGCTAATGTAAAAGAAAAGCTTAGTAGTTCCTGTTAAAATGCAAAGTATCTGCAGTATGCCTAATTGTTAGTGTTTGAAAATTGAATCTTGTTCTTTTTTTGAAGCAACAATTTTATTCTAAACCAAAAGTAATGATACTCACTGATAGTCTTTTCTCATTGACTAAATTTGAAATATGCAGAGACTTGTTTGATCTTTGGCAGATTGCACTGAGATGGAACTGGATTTGAGATATATGAGAGTGAGAAAATACCAAAGAGAACTGCAGGCTAATTGAATCCGTGTTCAGGCTGAGGGAGCTTTACATTTGACTTCACACTTAGAACAGAAATATTATGGTTCAGACTGAATTACAGTCTGATTAGTCTGAAGTCTTGTGTAGTAATTTGCTGGTGCATCTAAGGCAGGTAACACTTCCAAAATTAAACAACATGAATTAAAAACTAAAATTACATGTTGCTTTTATGGTAAAAATAAGAAATATTAGGAAAGGAAGATTTCCTTTTATGTTTCAATGAAATTCTTGCAATTGCTTATATCCCATAAGGTAGGACAAATCCTTAAGCTAGGTAATATGGGCCATCGAGCTGCTGTGAAGAACTGTCTCCTTCTGTAACTCTTCTCATGTTTCTTGTGGGTGGAGACCACTTTTTATTTTGTGTGTGCATAGCTTTGGCCATCGTTATGTCACAAAGCCCCTATATGCACTATATGCAATGTAAAGTTCTTATTGCTATTTAAATTATGAAATTCTTATGATATATATGAATTTTATTAGGTCATCCTGTCTACCTAATAGTGTGCTGGTTTTGGCTGGGATAGAGTTAATAGTGTTCCCAGTAGCTGGTACAATGCTGTCTTTTAGATTTAAAGTGAGAATAACATTGACAACACACTGATTTTTTAGTTGTTGCTGAGCAGGGCTTGCACAGCACCAAGGTTCTGTCTGCTTCCCACACCGCCCCACCAGTGAAGACAGTGGGGCTGTACAAGTTGTTGGGAGGGGACACAGCCAGGACCTCACCACATGGCCTCATGCTCAGCATACAAAGCTGGGAGAAGAAAGAGGAATGGGAGAGACATTCAGGGTGATGATGTCGGTCTTCCCAAGTAACATTATGTGTGATGGAGCTCTGCTTTCCTGGAGGTGTCTGAACACCTGCCCACCCATGGGAAGTGATGAATGAATACCTTGTTTTGCTTTGCTTGCATGCACAGATTTTGCTTTACTTGCTAAACGGTCTTTATCTCAACCCACGAGTTTTGACACTTTTATTCTTCTGTTTCTCTCCCCCATCCCACTGGGAGGGACTGAATTGCCAGCTGGGGTTAAAACCACAACACATGGTTAATGAGGAATCATTTCCCCACTGCATTTCCAATTGCTTTGACCAAACTTCATTTAAATAATTCAAACTAAATGTGCTTCTATTGTTCATACTGGGAGGCTTTCATTATTCCATATGGCGTTGGATGTATTTGATGTGTATTACAACAAGGGTCTACTAGTTAACTATTGCCAAGACTATGACTTTGTTTTTATTGTTCAGTTATTCACATAGTATTCAAATTCATAAGAAAAGAAGAAACTTAAGGGCTGCCTATTTTTGGTCTCCAGTAGTAACAGAAGATACCTAACTCCCATCTTTTCAGGTGAAGAACATGCCCTGATGCTCCTGGGCTATTGGGACCAGGTTCAAAGTTTGGTAACAATGTAACAGATGTTTCTAAAGTCACTAAAAAGTCTGTGACTACCAAGTAACCATTTGTTTTTTTAAATCCTACCAAGGCAGAGAGCATTTAATGAAACTTGCTTATATTAATCCAAGAGCACACCATTCAAAAACATGCTCTGGCCAAGCAGCTCAAGTTGTGGCACCTATGTGGTAGCTATATACACTGTGAAACAGTGGCAGAAAGCAGCCCTTACAGCAGGAGAACCACAGAGGGATCAGGCTCAGCTCTTCTTGTAGTTTGTGGTGTGCCTCAGGCAGCCCTTTGTGACCAGAAACTAAAATACCAAACCACTTGAATCTTCAGTGAAGCTGTTAAGAAAAACATAGGAAAGAAAAATAAAGCCCAGAAGAATATGCAGGAAGGTCTACATGTTGAATCTTGCAGAGCTTTTCAGGTCAAGGGGTAATACTGTTCAAAGGATGGAGAATTCTGGTCTATAGCTTTTGATCAGTCTCAAAATTAAGTGAAACTCTAGGTAGATGTTGAAATATATTCCTCAGTGCTAATAAATTTCTAACGAGCTAGATACCTAATGATATAAATCATACATGTAGTCTTACTCTATAAAAGCATAAAACAAAGATTGAATATCGTTTTTAGGACAGTCTTAAGGAAAAGATGGTTCTTTCTAAGCTCAGTTAGGCAGTTTGTTATGCATGAATTCATTAGTCCAGCTGACTGGTTCTCATGACTGAGCACATCCAAAGGATTCAAGTGTCAGAGTAAAACAGTCTCACACCTAATGCTTACAGAGATTTCCAAAGCAACTGACATTTGCTATTTTAAAATAATTTCACAGTAGCTGAAGACTCAGAGACAACATGGCCTTAAAAAGTAACAGAAAGGTGAAGTACATTTCCATCCCACTCAAAGGCACCACTGTACACTGGGAAAGGGAGCCTGCACTACATCTCTTCAGTGACCTCATTTTGTCTCCAAATACATACGGCTGAGCCCAGGAATTTCCCAGCAGGGTGTCCTTCCTCTACCTTTGTGGTTTAACAGAAGGATGATGGCACCCTGCTGTTTGCTGTTGGCCTTCAGGGAGGTCTTTTTCCCCCCACTCCTGTGCATGTATATATACATATATATATGTAAATACTAATGTATATATATACTTATACATATGTACCTAATAAATGTATAACACAGAAAATGAGACAGTTATGAAGAGCTGCCCTTTGCAAGGACTAGCAGAGAAAGAAAGAATGTCTACAGCATTAGCAGGGATAATGTCCAATCCCACTAGGCTAAGGAAATATTAAAGGTAAGAGATTAACCCAGAAAAGGATAATACTCTTTTAAAAATAAAGAGAGCAAAAGCTAATTAAAGTAAGTTGGAAGGGACTGTCTTTAGGAAGGGAAAATACTAGCAGTCAGAAAGCTCATTGCTAAAAGCTAAGTCCCTTAACTAAAAATAAGTTGTTTAATTAAGAAAAAACATTTTAAATTTACAGAATGTATCATATCAAATGTTTAGACTTTATGATTCTTTCTCTTTGGTGGTGAAGTTATTTCTTTTCTTCCTCTTTTCATTATCAAAGCAGACTTCTGCTACAGAACTTCATTAAAATGGCAGCTGCCCCTGAGAGAAACAACTCTGTTTGGTGAATGGATATACTGACAGTGACCCCATGTCTAAAAACTATATGGGATATTTTTATCCTATATCTGCATGATGTATAGGACCACGTGTTTAGAAGTATGCATGTGTTGATATTTGTCTAGAAAATTTCTGTGTTTAAGTCTGTAAAGACATTAAAAATCCCAGATACTTTTTTTTTCCTGATACCCCTTGTCATTAAAATCCCCATAGCATGGTCACATCCAACAACCAAAACTAATTTCAAAGGGCTCAGATGTATTGCTTTGACACAGATCAGCATTAGAGGCTATTCAGCAGCAGCAGCAGCAGTTCCCTTCCTCTCACTGTAACACTGGTGGCTCTCTGACTTCTTCCAACAAAGGAATAGGTAGGCAGCAGCACACCATGCACAGGTCTGTCAGAGAATAAGAGCTTCAGAGGCCAGGAGGAGGTATCATTTTTAATTTTTGACAAGATCAGTATTTTTCATTCCCCAGAAGGTTTATCAAGACATGCATGGATTTTCCCAGTTGATAGACCAGATCCTGGTACTCACATCCCAGGCATTGCACTAGGATGCTGCACATTACTTTGGCTGTCCCAGCTGCACCAGCAATGAGGGCTATTTCCTCTAGTAGAGGAACAGAGAGATAACAGAAGGATCATGCCATAATCTGCTTCAGTTGCCTCCAACCAGTTTCTCATTGTTCGTATCATGCTGCACCTCCCCCAGAGGTTGCATCCAGCCCTGTCTTCTCCAGAGTTACTTCTGAGATTTTGCACCAGACACAGGTACTCACAGGTTTATATATTAATTAGTTAATTAATAAGTTAATTTTAATATATATGTTAGTTTTTCTACCTTCTTGAATGTCCATTTTTATGACGTGAAAAACTCAACATCACTTGTAGAACATGGCCAAGAAAAGGGGTTTTCAGGAGATTTTGCCAGATATTTTACACCATGCTCTTTGGACTGTTCAGTAAAAATGTACCTTAAACTTGGATAAAAATAAAATTTGTGGCATGAACTACTCTATTAGGGAAGAATGCGCAGCAATCTAACAGTTAGTTATGTCAGATACAGGAATGATATTAATAGATGTTATCATTCTTTTCTGTAGCAATGTCCAGGCAGGAGGTCATAAAAAAGTATATAATACCATTCATGTTCCTTTTTATTGATACAGTTTTAAGAGCTACTTGAAACCTGTCACATAGGGTTTCATTTGGTGCTCCTGGAAGTCAATAGAAAACATTGGATTGACTTAAGGCCATAGTTCAGGCTTATAATGGATCTAAATGAGATGTTAATAAGGTGTGCATATTAATATCTCTATTTTGCCTCCTCCAGTTGCTGGCACTACCATTTCACTCTATCTTGTCTTAAGCTACATGCATAAGCCTCAGAGAGAAATTACTATTTTCTTCAGCTACAGGGCTACCTAGAAAATGCACAAATGAAATATGAAATTTGAAAAAAAGGGGAAAAGACAACTGAAAATAACTAAAATTTGGTGAGATTTTTCATAAGAAGAAAAAGTAAAAATATCGGTTATGCAAATTTTGAACCCATAAACAAGGAATTCTGGAGACTTTCAGATATTTTTTTCTTTTTTGACCTTTCAAGCAGAAGAGACAACATGAAACTGAATACCCTCTCACTATCAAATCCATTTTTACTGAAGATGATCTTCAAATATTTCCAAATGTTCCTGATTTTCTCCAGACAAAAAATGTGACACATCAATGTTAATTTAATATAGCTGAATGTATATGTTTTTTTGTCAGGACTTCATAACAGTGCCAGAGAAATCAAGATCTAAATGTAACTAATAGGCCTGCATGTCATTGTTCAAAATGAAATTTTGATTCTTGAACTTTGGAAGATTTTTGGAATGGGATGAAAAAAAAATGGGAAATGTTAGATGTCTGTACAGATTGTCTCCTCGAAATCCTGAACCAGAGTGACATGCAGATTCCTACTAATTAAAAAAAAGTCAGCAGTTGTCTAGCAGCAAGAGTCTTGGGGGAAGCAAATGATTAGGACAGCCAGTTTTTGCTAAAAACAGAGCTTGTTTTAGTGAAAGAAGGGCTTGGCACATCCCTAGCCTGATGGTATGACTGGATCTATTGCACAGGTGCAGGAAATCTGTCCCTTCCCAGAAGATCAGTCCCTCTGTGCATGCACAGCACATGGAGCACTTCCATAGAGCACTGGAGCTCTGTGACCAGTGTAGTTGCACTGTCACCAACCTGCTGCCTGGCTGGCAGAAGGGCAACCCAGGAAAATGGCAGCTGGTGCAGGATTATCAGGCTGAGTGCTCTTCAGAGGGTAGGGGAAAGAGTTACATGGCAGAAGAGGTGCAAGAGAAGAAAGTCTCATTGATAAATGTTTAAACTACTGCCTCCCTTTTCCGTGGTATGGGTTTTGACTGCAAGACAATCCTAACATAGTGCAGCCATACTTTTTCTACAATTTTGTCAAGTTTAATGTCATCACAGCCTTATCAACCAAAGCCATGTAGATTAGACAATATCTAGAAAGAACTTAAAAATAAATAAAAATGCAGAAATTGTTTTTAAAAATAAAGTGGAAAACAACATAGTTAATTAGTCAGTAAATGATTCAAGCCTCACATGGGTGTATTAGGAGCATCTGTTTTACTTAACATTAAATGTTGTCTAATATAATCTGACTTTTAGTTACTATCTGTCTATATATTGGTAGATACTAAACATGATTGGCCAAACACTGAGCCCTGGAGAACACACTTGTCAGCTGGATGTAACTCCATTCACCACCACTCTCTCTGTCCAACCAACCAACCACCCAGTGAACAGCACACACATCCAACCCATGAGCAGAGAGTTTCCCCTGGAGAATGCTCTGGGAAATGGTGTCAAAAGCTTTACTAAAGTCTAGACAAACAACATCCATAGCTGACTTTCAATTTCTGTAATAAGTTGAGATTTTCTGTCTCAACAATTACAGATCTGTTAGAAAAATAGTCAAGCTTGATGCAAAAATGCAAAGCAATGGAGAGAGCATCTACGCTATTGAGTCATATACTTTCCAGGGACAGATATACTATTATTACAGTCACTGTTATCTAACAGTATTTCATTTGAGAATAGAAAACAACTTATATTGGGTAGACAGTGCCAAAACTCAGTTACCTTCATTTTAAGTTGCTTAGATAGACATGGATGTGCAGAAAAAATGTGAATCTAATGTTATGGTCAAATTAATGTTTGATCTTGTATCCTACACTGAATACACAACAGACTGATAGCTCAGTCATTCTTCTGCTCTATGAGATTGCAATTTTTGTCTTCAAATAGTCAGAAAAGGATTTGAGGCTTATATTTACAGAACCAAGGTGAATAATCTGCTGATTGATAGTTTCTGATTGTGTTTTGTTGTTTGATGTTTTGCTGTTGTTGTTTTTGTGGGGGTTTTATTTACTTTTAAAAGACAAGGTGTTGCACAATTTCCAAAATCACAAGAATGTGGAACATGGGAAGAAGTGCTGCTGAGGAAAAAACTTCTTTCAGATGGTAAGGCAAGTGTAGTCATTAGCGAAACACAAAATACTTTCATCAAAGGCTACTGTTACAGTGAATAATTTGTCTTACTCATCCATTGGGGATGTCTAGTAAAGGCATATCAGTGCACACATATCAGTGTCTGGGGTCTTGTAATTATACTGTATTTAGTTTCCCCTTTTAATGATTAATTTTGTTTGCACATTGGGATAGTGTTAGGGTGTTCTGTCTCTAAGTGGTTGTATTTGCATTCCTTAGTCTTGGGAATCCTTAAAAAGGATGAGTCTGGGATTTTCCCTGTTTGCTTTTCTCCTGACAAATTCTGCGGCTGGTGACTCGCCTGTTGTTTGATATTACAATGATAATCATGTCCTTTGTTTTAATACTCTAGAGAATAGATAAAATTTGCACTGCCTAATGCTAAGCCTTCTGATGTAGGGGGTCATGGAAATAAAGATGCTGGGATATGTGGAGTTCTGGAGTGTAGAAAAGAATTTGCAAGTTCTTTTACATCCCAAGGAAACATCAAATTTGTTACGTACATTTATCCCAGAAGAGAAGAGAGACCACAGAAGTAATTTAAAAAATTCTAGGCATATGAGAGCTTGATATTTTAATAATATTTGTTGGTGAGGCTCAAAATTGTTTGTCTTTCACACAGAGAAAAAATAGCTTGGGGTCTCAGAACATATATCCTCTCAGTGCAGAAAAACAATCTTTCTAAATGACACTTTTTTTTTTTTTTGTTTTTTTTTTTTTGTTTTCCAGAAGAATAGTATTTATTACCCAATTCAATATAAATCCTGCATTATATACAAGCAAAGTCCAGTATTCTTAGGTTGCTATTTCTTCAGATCCCTCTTTTTTTCAAGGAAACATTTAGCTACTGAAACTCATCTAAAGAAATTCCCATTTTCTAAAGAGTCTGCCTCTTGGGAATTTTGCTGTATGGTCTTTAAAGCTAGGTTCTGTTTTCTGGAGTGGCCTTCTGTTGAAGAAAAGGTTAAAAGTGCCCACAGGGACAGTGAAGTTTGGTCTGGCAATAAGCCTGAAACCTGACCTGCATAAGCCTTTGGGAGAGTGCACTGCCTACACCTGATTTAGAGCTTTGCTGCTGCTTTAGGAGTGTGGCCAAAGCAGGACACCAGTGCCAGCTGTGCAGCAGCTTTTGTTCATGCGTGGTGTCGGCATACGTCACCTGAGACCACCAAAATTGTTTTCATAGGCCAGTAAGCTCCAGTTAGGAGCCATTCCAGCACAATTTCATTTTCAACAGAGGAACTTAAATTACCTTGAAGTGCATTACACATGCAGAAAGAAATTAGAGAAATATTTTTCTTAAGTTACTGACCTGGGATACTTTTCCCTTTATTAGTTCCAGAAACTTCATATTTATGCACATATTACATATCACGTCTCCCAAGGCAAAGGAGAAAAAAGCACCTGGGATCAGTCACAACATTTGCTGTACAGGTCTCGATTATTTCAACTGTTAATTATATATAAATTACACTTTTTATAAAAGATGGGTAACAAAACCAACCAACCAACTGAAAACAAAACAAACAAAAGAAAAGCAACCCCAGAACCCCCCAACAAACAAACAAACAAACAAATAAAAAACACCAAAAGCTCCCCAAAAACCTAAAAAGAAAAATTACCAGAAAATAAAAAATAGAATAGGTTGGATGAATAAGAGATAGCAAAACTTTTAATATAGAGAACTCTTAAACAGTTAAAACCAAGTCTGCCTCTTTATTATTTGGAAGCTTGGTGGATATGTTTCGCTATCTAAATAATTTTGTATCCTAAGCCTTGATTAAGTTACAGACCTATGATCTGTATTGGATCTTTCTCCTTTTTTAAATTTTAGTAATAGATTTTCCATCTGGTTAAATATACTCTATTACCTATGAATGGTTATTTCCCCTTCATACACACAAAATAAGATCAAAACCTTCACTGTTTACTCATAACAGACATTTTGGCTTCACAGTAATAATTTTTACACCTGCTTACAAAGCCCACCTGCAGCTTTCTAAAATACATGTTTAGATTTGCTCCCAGCTGTTCCTGTGGCTCCTGTGTTCTTGTTTGCTTGACTTCTTCATCTGATCTAAACACCCACACTGACTGAGCAATCCACAAAAGTGAGTATCTCTTTGCAAGTAGTGATTCACTTCTGCTGTTATTGCTTCATTTGTGCTCTGCAGGAAATGAAAACTGAATGCCC
The DNA here is from genome assembly GCA_013400575.1 of Peucedramus taeniatus. Lineage (NCBI taxonomy): Eukaryota > Metazoa > Chordata > Aves > Passeriformes > Fringillidae > Peucedramus > Peucedramus taeniatus. Next base: position 20,281 of record WBNO01026208.1, on the reverse strand, counting down.
ACAAAGGTACCTGTCAGCTCTTCCACCCAATTTCAGCAAAGGCCATGGCATTCTCGGGGGGCAGTGTGCAATTCTAGTATTCAAAGTCAGCATTTTGTTGAGTGCTAAATTTAGTAAATGTTTTACCTACCATACACCATCTCAGTAGTTAGAATAAGGACCTTAATGATCCTGCCAAATACGAACTTGCCTAATCTATCCAAATACTCATTTCAAAGACACAACTTGATCCTGAAACAGAGATCTGTTACTCAGAACTGACATTCTTTAAAGAAAAGCACTACATAAAGAAATAATTTGCCCAGCTCTGGAGCATTTCTTTTACAGCTGTCATAGTCAAGAAACTATTTTCAGCACTGTGCCGTGGAATGTGCTAACTGGCAAAATCAAGCTTAGAGGGCTGCGAGCTTCAATCCATTTTGGATCATAAGAAATCAGTGTGTTCATTTGTCATCTCAAACAGCCATGCCTTCGTCCGTGAACAACGTGCAAACCAATGTGCATAACAACTTCAAAACATAAGTATCAGATGTGAGAGTATGGTTCAGAATACTTGAAGTTAATGCTCAGGTGCCATGTTGATAAGTATTGGAGAGATCTTTGGAGAAAGACAAAGATAAATAACAGGAAACATCAAACATCCTTTCATCCTTCACAGTTCATTAACATCTGAAAGACGATACTACCCATTTAATTTTGGATACGGTATGGTGATATCAGCCCAATGTCCTAGCAAGAAAGACTATATCCACAAAAAATAAACAACCAACCAAAAAACCCAACCAAACAAAATACTTATAGAATCACTTGAGTTGAAAAAGACCTTTAAGATCAATGAGTCCAGCTGTTAAGCCAGCACTGCCAAGTCCAGCACTAAACCAAGTCCATAAGTGCTACATCTACACGTCTTTTAAATATCTCCAGGGATGGTGATGCAGCTACTTCCCTGGGCAACTTGCTCAAGGGCTCATTTTAATTGAATGTTTTCTGTTCTATTCTGGGAAAGGCCAGAAGTTCCTCTTTTGATGGACTTAGATTCTCATGTGTAAGGGCTGTCAGAATCTCTAGATATCTTTCCCTCTGTCTTCTTAAGGATTTAAAGTCTATGAGTGGGTCCAAACAAGTGCCTGTTGAGCAAACATTTCAAACAGTTGCTGCCATCTCTGTCAGAGAATGACAGATCAGGACCCTCACCAGTTCAGTGTTTTAATGACAAAGACTCTCATCCAAAGTATGAGTGACTATTGTTTCCTTCCTTGAAAGGAATCAAGTTTCATTCCTCTGCTCTCTAGAGCATACCTCTCCCAGCGCAGATACTCTCACATCCCCACCTGTTTACTTTGGTTCAATCATTGCATGGTATAAGAGTTATCAAGCCAAAAATCTAAGGCAAGCATTAATCTGTAAGCTGGTAGGAGAGTACATTTTTCTTAAGAGAAGTGGGTGGTAGGGTGAACCAATTGAGAGCAGGTGCTGCACCGCACACTGATGATGTCTCCCGTTTCTTTGTGTAATTGTCTGCAAGCATTATTCACTCTTCTCCTGAACCTAGAGGAATCTGTTTATCCTTTCATGGATGTAGGTCCATATACTCACGTAATAGTACATGAGGAAACTTATGGGAGTAAGAGAAATGGATGAAAAAATAGTGCGTAGGAAGGGTTGCATTTGCTTAGTTTACTGATTTTCCTGTCAAGCCAGGAAATTCCCCTCCTAAGGTCAGAGGTTTCTTCCTACCATGGCTTTCCATAAGCTCAGTGTTCCAAACCAGGCAACTCCAGAAGAAAGTAAGGGTCCACAAATGTGGACTGCAGAGAACCAACCAAAAAGCACATATTATAAAGCTGATGATTTCTCATCAGAAACATGACTCTTGAAATGAAAAAATAAGACTTTCTGCTTCTAGCTTGAGTGCCTCAGCTTAGTTCCACTGCTATAGTTTTATAGATTAAGAGCTATTGGTTTTTAATGCGATTAATGTAGAATAATCATCTCTAACTTCTAAAAGGAATAAACAGGCCTCTGGATAATGCATAAGTTTATTTATTGGGATGGAAAACCAATAAAATTAAAAAAATAAAAACTGCATGCTACACATAGATGGTAAAACTTATGTATAGCAACTATTATGGATAACTACCTCTGTATATTTGTCACACTTAATTTTCCTTCCTTTACCTGGTATTAGTCATTATTGCTGAACAGTGGGCTAAAGCTGAATGCTACCCACTGCCACAGGAGTAAAGATACTCTAGATGTTGCCTTGCAATGGCAACTGGAAGCAATTACTTCTTTGCTAGGTGTTGCAAACTTTTCAGGTATGGAGGCTGCTTTTTCATCCTTTAAGCAGTGCCTAACAAAGCTAACTGTTACTGATAGTCCTGTTTTTGCTAGACACTAACTTAGCTTCTCAAAGGCCCAGGGAAGAATGAATGATGGCAGAGGTCCGAATGTCACTGACATATGGATGTCCCAGCGACCTTCGCTCACTCCTGAACTTTGCTGCTGTTGACACATGTACCTCTATTCTGTATGGCAAAGCTGTACTCACAGGAAACTGGTTGACCACTGCTATGGACCTCGATCAGGTTTTTCAGAAACAGGAGTTGTATAATTCAAGTGTGGCTTCCTGTGGAGTTTTTCAGCGTTTTATGAAGTTTCATGCATCTTATCTTTGTCCATTGCCAAGTTCAGTGCACAGTGTTACCAAACACACTGCTAAGTCATTTTCAATCAAACAACCTAGGAAGCTTCAAACAGTACTGGAATCAGTTTACCAGATTAATTCCCTCTTCCCCCAAAAGGAAGATATTGCTACATGATGAAAACCCAGTCTGAAAGACAAATTTAAGGAGTTTCTTTAACAAAGGTTGACTTCTCCAAGTAGTATCTACTTCTTATTCCTTAATAGGCAAATCAAATATATATATGACAGAACTTAGCCTCACAGCTCCAAGGCTTCACCAGGTGGCATTGGCTGAAACTAAAGTAGAGAAGACCAGATTTAACCCCAAGGCACAGCTCTGCTGCCATGGAAATAGCTGGTTCCATCGAGATCTGAATATGCAACTCCAAAAAATAAATGGAAATTTCTACTCAGCATATGTCAATTCAGTCTTTTCTGACTATCTGGCATAATCCTCATGATATCCAGGAAAAGGTATCTTGTAGCACTAGCATTCTAGATAATAAACTTTATCAGTAAGTGGAAAATTTACCATACATTTATACTACTGCAATCTTCATTCACATAGAATTGGAAATAAAATTTTTTTTCCAGTATAGTCAGCCACATTTTTCAAAACACTGAACAGATATTGAATAATGAAGTAGTATCATAATTAAGCCAGAAAAGATACAGAAGCAAAAGAAATGCTTTTATGTAGCACTTCTCAAACATCAACACAAAAGTCCCTCATTATCCTGATTTAAAAAGAAAATAATTAGGAACACTTAAACTAAATTTACTGGGAAAGAAACCATATTTTTTGTTCTCTTATTGCTGATACATTTGATATCTAAAAAAATGCAAGTCTTGTTGAAACTCTCCTGTGTGGATTCCTCAGTATGAAATTTAATGCATCTAATATATGTGCCCAGTTTAGACCTTACTTCACTGAAAAGATAAGACTGTGAAGCAGAAAAGGAGGGAAATTCAGATTCTGTAATCCCCTGTGTTCATTATACTGGCAACAGAAGGTAGCAAATCCTCTGATTCAGAGGGACACTCAGTTCACCTAACTTGTGTGTCTGCCTTCCTTAACAGTCAGGGCTTGCACAGCAGAAAACAGTGAGATCCACAAGCCAGGAGTGTGTCCTTGCAGCCAAGAAGGCCAGTGGTATGCAGGAGTATATTAGGAAGTGCATTGCCAGCCCATCAAGATATGTTATCCTGCCTCTCTACTCAGCCCTGGTGAGGCCACATCTTGGCCAGCTGAAAAGATGAATTTATGTTATAGCCTTTCCTTCAGCAGAAGCATTAACAGTTGCTCTACCCAGAGACCAATTTTAATGTTAGTATCTTTGAGAGTTTCCCCTTCCAGTTAAATTCACCTTTCAGCAGCCAGTCAATTCAACAGTTATTAGAGGAAATACAGAGACATCCACAGAAAAAAAATGGATCTTAGTGAAGCAAATAGAAAACAATTCACTGAAAAACAGGGTAGTTCCTCAACCTCCTTGCAAGAGGCTTTAGAAATATGTTTTAGTTAAGTGACATTTTCTAAACTTGCTAGAGATCAACAAGAACAATATGTGGCCTCTATTATGAAAGAAGTTACACTACAACACCTGCAGTCACATCTAGTCTTAAAATTTTTGACTGTGGAGTCACAAATCAATTCCCTTGACACTCAGTTCTTGCAGACTCATTTGTCCTCTCCTCTCTGCCCTTCCTGTTTTCTAGAAGAATGAGGCAAGTTCAAAGTCCTNTTTTTTTTTTTTTTTTTTTTTTTTGTGCCCAAAAGGTCTAAAACAATAATTAAAACATGGGCTGGAAAATGTGGCCAAGAGTTTCATTCCACTGGCACAGTCAATTATCTACTGTTAGAAAAAGCTCATGTCTGCTAGGGAGATGCTTTCCATGGGATTACAGAACAAACATTTCCAGAGATTAATAACAGTATCACACCTCATTATCTGCTGTTGCAATCACCAACTATGTTCCTTTGACAGTAATTTTCAATATAAATTCCTAACAGTATTTTCATTTAAAAAAACCAACCAACCAACCAAAAAACCTACCCTACAAAAAAAAAAAAAAAAAAAAAA
>WBNO01026208.1:0-15481 GCA_013400575.1 Peucedramus taeniatus | reverse complement strand
AACAACAACAAAACAAAAAACCCAAAAACCTAAACAAAACCAAAAACCTGAGAAAAAACAAAGGAAGCAATTTTCACTGAAGCAAAAGCTGCATACTGCGTATAGGGAGCAGAAGATAAAGAGAAAAGGCACAACTGAGATGTTCGTCCCTTTGCTTATGCTGGAAGTCTGTCAGGACTTAAAAAGCTCAGTCAATTTTCTTCAAAGCACTGTCAAAGGAGGACGTTCCCACAAGATAAGCCACCACAACAGGCCCAGATGGCAAACAGGAGGGCGTTAAATTCAGGCCTACACAGAGGTGAAAGGTTTTGAACCAGCCTGACAATATTCCACTGTGCCGACTGTGGGAAAAGCACGGCCAAAACAACAGGAGGATGCCAGGCCTGGTGAAGCAGATCTGGGTAACCTATGTGGACAAAAATTCCCATCATGGCAAATTGTGGAGAAGGAAGCATCTGCTTACACACATGCCCTCCCAAGTTGGGGCAACGGCACGTATGCCTCTGGATACCTGGGACTTGAACTGTATAAAAATGGTACCTCCAAAAGAACACTCTGGAGATCCCACTGCTGAGAGGACCATAAGAAAAAGGGCCAGGGGACACACTGCAGGAACTCATAGGATGGTNACTTTTTACTGTTAAATAAAATCTGTACTTTTGACTTTGCATAGGGTCTAATTTGCACCTTAACTTGGGCAGAGGTATCTTTTAATAACTGGACTCGAATATTATTTCAGGACTGGGATCATAACATTATTCCAATGATCTTAACAAAGTCATTTGGAGAGTCTGGGAAGGAAATCAATGTAAGAATATATATAGACAATGTAAAATAAGATCACATCTTTTTGGACTTAAAAGGATCAAAGAAATTTCCTTTCATGAGCTCTATGAGGTACATGAATTCCACAACAAAATTCCATCAAAACACGTGGACAATGCTGATGAAACTGCAGTCATTTAAAGAAGAAGAGGAACTACCTTGTATGAGTATGAGAAAGGCCATTGTAAGGGAGGATCAGAACTTCACTGAGGAGAGAGTTAAACTGGCCCATAAGGGAAGAGTCATAGATCAATTAAATGTTGTGCAGCCTGGAGAATGAGTCAGATAGTCAGTCACCAGTAGCTCAATTCCACTTATGGGCATTGTGAACATTTTTGTATGCCCTAGGCTATAAGCTGAAGCCAAACTTGCTGGTCAGTGAATAAAAGGAGATCAAATATCCATTGATTATAATGTGGGTTTAGCCACATAGTCATTGAGATAACCATGCAAAGGCACTTATATTTAGCTGTCTTAATCTCCAGAGGAAAATGTAATTGTCCCTTTCCTTGGATTTTCTTCTACAAAATGAGAGAGGAGAGAAAGATGGCACACACTAGCATACCAGTATCCAAATATCTGGCAATCTTCCCTGTGCCTCGTTCTTGGTACCATAGCATTATGCAAATCATGGACTAAAGCTTCTGGAAAGCTAATGATACTCTCTGAGACTTTTAGTTTCCAACAGAAGCTTAAACTATATCTATCCTTATGCTCCAAGGCTTTTTGCACTCAAAATAATAACATAACATTTGAGTTATATTCAGAACACTTTTTCCAAATTCTCAAGCACCATAACATCTAGTAGCTCTCTTTTATGAAAAAAAACCCAGACAAAACAAAGCAAAAAACCACAAAAAAGCATTTTCTATGGATAAATTCAGAAAGAGATTATCACTGAAAATAAGATGAAAACTCTGATAGTTTAAGTAGACTTTTGCCAGATTATATTAAAATTATTATGGAAAAAATATGATCTTCATGTTTTATTTGAAGACCCAAAATCTTTGAAAGCACCTGATGATACAAATAAAGGTTCTTTCAGCATTTTAACATAGTTTGTTAAATCACAGAAATAACTGAGACCCAAGCATTACTTCTCAGAAGGAGCTAATTTGCAGCTCTGTGATGACATCCAAGTCAATGATGTTAAATCACCTGGTATGGTACAAATTTACTTTGTTCTTAATGTTTGGCTTGAACTTTTGAAATTCAAATAAAAGACACCTTTGTACTCCAAAGACATTAGTCAATCTGCCAATTTCTAGGATCAGAGACAGATACCAGAATTACTTGGAATGGTATTGCATTAAAACTCTCAGATAAGAATAGACAATTTTATTTTTCCCAGTTTGCATAGGCTCATTCTATAAACAGAAGTAAGATTATATATGCTAAAAATAATACATAACATTTAATTTTGTATTTATTCTTAGAATATACTGAAAAGATCGTTGTTGTCCTATTTTTGCACTTCACAGATAACATATACATAGTATCATTACAGTATCCTATAGCATAATTATAGTATTATATAATTACATAATATCATTACAGAGAAAACATATCATACATTCTCATGCAGATGAGGTTCTGCATTCTGATATATATATATATATTTAATGTAGCTCTAAGCAGTTTTAAGGTTATAATTCAAATCAAAACATCTTCTGGGAACACCAGTTTTTCTCTTACCCCACACAGGAGTAATAAAACAGTGGAAGGATGCCTGCCTTTTCCACCAATACCAAATACTGGAGGCTGCAGATGCAATCAATTCATATTTTGAGAAAAAATATTCATGCTTGAAGGTCTTCAGGTATGACCGATTCCTATTTGTGTAGAGAATGAAACATCAGCAGTCAAAGACTGTATTTTCTGCTTCTGCTTACCATATTATTGTACTTACAGAAACAAATCTTGCTATTGCTGTGTGGGCCTTATTTCTCTCAGAAACAGGCTGCCACAGAAATCAGAGCTCTGGAAGCCAAAGGCTAGCACTTGCTCCAGAAAGAAGGAGTTCTACTGTAATTTTTATATTAAATAGTTTGCTGGCAAACTAAAAATCAGTACTATCAATAGGAAAAAAATTCAGTTCACTTTCTCTGAGGTAACCAAGAGAAGCTAAATAAAAGTTGAACAAGACGGCAATTCCTATCTCAGAACTTTACACTGGAGTAAGACCTTACAGGTACATGGAATACAGAGATTCATCAACAAGAATCATTGTGACTAAGACTTGCTTTTTTACGGAGAAAGTGAAATGCTTTTAGTAGAATAACAGAAAGTACATCTGGATTTCATGTTGACATGTAAATTGGAAATTAAGAGATTTTGAAATGTCCTTGGAACTGTTGCCATAGCTGCCTTCTCTCTGTGCCAGTATAAATTTCCTTTTTTCTCAGCAACAGGCTGAGGTACAGCATTTAAAAAATGACATGTTTCTTATGAATAACTGCATCAACAGAGACTTTTGCAGTCACTTTCTCAAGCAGTCAAGAGGCAGCACTTTTGACAGTGATAGGATTCCATGTGATAGAGATCAGGTAACATCAGCCTCACACCTGCTATTTTCCTCTGCATTTGTGGACAGCTTTCTGTTATTCATAGAACTGCTCAAGCATTCAGCATATGCCGTAGAGTTCCAGTGATTTAGAACCATCTGCTTAAGGTTTTATTTTGACAAGCTGTTCTGCTGCTGAAGTTCTCACAGTGTTTTTCAGCCTTTTACCAAATGACTAGTAAAAACCACTAAACACTTGTGAGCTACCTTTGGTAGATACGTTTATTTCTTAAAAGATTGATGCTGATTAAAATGACCATGTAATGAGAAAAAGAACCCCAAGGAGGTCAAAGTAATATGCTTTAACTGCTTCTCAACTGTAATTTAGTTTAACAGATATTTTTTACCTTACTTCATTTTTCAAATAGTTTTTAAAATAGTCTTTATCTTATACCACACTCTATCCCTTAGTATTTCATTTAGACTTAATAGTTTAATTTCATTTTGAATAAAATTGCTTTTATCTCTGTTAAATTTTCTTACTGCTGGTTTTCAACTTCTTTCCACGTATTTATCTGTGGGTATGGCTAGTATATGTATATGTATATGTAAATTTCAAATGCTTTCTGTGCTGATTTACATTGAAATGGTACTGACATTGCCAGCCCAATAACACCCTGGAAGAGCTCATTGAGCTACTCAGGTCAGATCACATCCTTTTCAGGACTCTCCTCCCGGGAGTTTCAGGGTCATTTTCAGACAGATGTACCCACCATTGAAGTAATTTCACCAAAATCTTCAGTAACCCAAAGCCCATTTTCTTTTAACATGTCCTGTGGTCTAGGATGTTGCTGATAACATTCCTGCATTGTCCAGTGCAGGGAGCTGGTTATTTTCTTTGTCATAGCAAACCCAGGTACCATTCAGCCAGCTGGAGGAGATCTGCCAGATCACTTCAGACACACACAGTACAAGGGAGCAAAATATTGCCATTTCAAAATGCCACGACAGGATTAAATTTTGGCAGGTTACTCCTTGATTTTCTTTGCCAGTGCTTCTTGTTTGACAAATAGATTCATAGACTTGCTGTGCACTCCATTGTGATCACCTGGTCTACAATGGATATGATTTTCTCAGATGCTGAGTCAAAGCATGTTTTCCAGAAGGACATTTAATCTCATTTTACAAACTCAGAGCCAGAGTGCATCTATTGCCTTTCCTGATAAATTGTTAATTACATTTACTGTCTGTTTCAAGGTTGAAATGTACATATCTTGCTGTATTTTTGTCTGTAAAACTGAAAGTTTATCTTTTTTTCCCTTGATCAGATTTAATTTTAAACTAGAAATAAGTATCTCTATATGGCAATCAAATCACCTTTTAACCTCTGCTTTGATTAGCTGAACAAATTGAGTCTCTACCATGTTTCTTTTTCTAATTTACTCTTTGAATGTGGTCAACAGACACTGTCCCAGTAGAATCAAAAAATTAAATTTGACTGGAAGGAACCTTTTAGATAATCTACTTCCACCCCTCCCATCATGGGCAGGGACACCTTCCACTAGATGAATCTGCTCAAGGGCTCATCCAACCTGGCCTCAAACACTTCCAGTAATAGTGCATCTATAACTTCTTTGGGCAATCTGTTCCCATGCCTCACCACCCTAACAGTAAATAATTTATTCCTAATATCTAGTCTAAATCTACATGCTTTCAGTTTCAAGCCATTCCCCTTTTCCTATCACTACATGTTCTCGCAAAAAGTCCCTCCTCATTTTTCTTGCAGCCCCCCTCTCCCAACGCTTTCAGCCTGTTTTCAAAGAAGAGGTGTTTCATCCCTCTGATCACCTTCTTGGCCTCCTCTGGACTAACTCCAACTGCCCCATGTCCTTCTTATGTTGGGGACTCTGGAGGTGGATGCAGCAATCCAAATGGGGTCTCACAAGAGAGAAGTAGAGGGAGATAATAATATCCCTTGGCTGGTTTCTTTTGAATATTGTATAGCAATAGTCTCACTAGCTGTCTTCAATGGAATATTCCTTCTCTACAGTCCCCTTTTTGCTTATCCAGAAGTTGCACTAGCATGTCAAGATATTAATATGTCTTCAGTGTACCTTATGAATGACTGTTTTCCTAAATGGTGTTTTCATTACTTATGTAGAACACATTCCTTGTCCTCAGATCAATTAACTCATCTTCAGCTGTTTGAAATCATGCTTGGTTGGAGAGTAACAACTTAACTGAACAACACTGATTACTCTGTAATGGTAACCTCTTCTGTTATTTGCTGTCCTGGCCATCTTAATAATTTATACATTCTTGATAAAATTATTGAATAGCACTTAGCAAAGCACCTGTACCTTGAGATAAGTGCCCATAAACTGATGAATTTTCACAACTAACTATGTTTGGGAAAGCCTTAGTCTTTCTAATTTACATATAATGCAGATTTTAATCAAGCATCAAGAGTAACTAGGTCAGATATTCTGACAAAAGTCAGGTTAAAAGTCTTTTCTTATCAGTGGTTTGAACAAGAAAAAGGTAAACATGTACATGCAATACACTTTCTTTTTGTATCAACAGTTTCAGTTTATTGTCTCTTCACATGACTAAAGAGGTAGCATAATGCACTACCAACAGTTCTCAGGTAATTTGGATTAGAGCTGACTAGCAGATCTCAAAAGAAAACAAAGAAAGTGGAATTTTCGCTGAATAAGTGTGTTTCTATTTGGGTTCTGGAATGACCAGAAATAATATCAATCAATATTCATCTAAATGAGCTAAAGTTAGATACGAAACAATCAAAATATGGGAAGGTCTGTGAGTGACTGAAAGATCAAAAGCATGAAGGATGATGATTAAGCGAGACAAGTTACAGAACGTGATATAGATTACATGGTGAAGTGGTCCATTCAAAAGTTAATTTGAATGCTATCAAATGAAAATATAGTGGTGAGCTACATAGTGGAAGAACTTGCTGACTGGAAGAGTAGCAAAGCCTTCAGATGCGTTAGAATGGGGACAGTTAGCAGCATAAGTAACAAAGTAGATGCTGTGTCAACTGGGAGACTGATATTGGAACAAAGTTGCTCAGCCAGTATCCACATATTTAAAGATTTCTCAAAGCTTTACTCAAAACTTCATGAGGTACAAGAAATAAAAATGAGATGCAGTAAGATAATGTGTTTCCTATAATGTAGTAATCCATTAATCTATCAGTAATACTGAGAAGAGTAGCTTATGAAATTGCTGTTTTGTAGCACTTTCATAGTCCTAACTTCTCTCCATTGTTCTGTCTTCCCATCTTCAGACAGCTCAGACTCAAGCATGGACTACTAAAAGATAAGGAAGGACAAAGGAGGCTCTAATGTTGAATCCTGGCTCTTACTGGTTCTTGCAGATCAACTCTAAATATCTTTCCTGAATTTAAAGTTTTAAAGCTGTATTTTATATTGCTGTAATTGAGATCACTGACTTATTCCTAATTAATTGGGAGACCATGCTCAGGTATACAGAATGTCCCTTGCAACTCGTGTGATCCCTTAATCTCCTGAACTGAGACTGATTGCTACTAGAAATGAAATCTCCTAAACCAAATTCTCTGTATACAGGTGATCTCATAGGAAAATGTATCAAGCAGAATTGAATTCTTTTGCATCTCATGGTAAATGTGAGATGTATTTAGATAATTTAACAATTCCTTTTTTGTCTGCTCACTACACTTTCACAGATTTAGTAAATGTACCAATAGTCTCTAAATCTCTCATTTCTTTTTCATGCTATTGCTTATTAATTTAATAATGAAGTTAGGGTTGATTAATTACACTTTAATTAATATAAAACTTCTGTTTTCAAAGTACTTTCAACAATTTCTTTTTTATGGTTTTGAACCAAGTCTTCTTAACAAAGACAGCCTTATGAAAGTCTCATCCCCTGTTAATTCAATTTATCATAGGGTTATACCCAGTTGACCAGGTACTATCTCTGTAAATCTAATTAACTGTTTAGGCCTTTTTCTATATCAATGCCTTTGTATTTTCCATCAGAAATTGTCCTGCCTGTCTCCAAATAGCTTCCTCAAAAAGACTTGTCTTTAAAAGCCAGAAAAAGGTTAACTTGATCACTCTTGCTAAGTATCTCAAGATTTTCTCTCACCCTTCAACTCCAATAACTTATGAGTCTGGGTTTTCTATCATTATCATTACACAAAATCCATCAGAATTTAATTTTATATATAGTACAGAAACCAGCATGGTATTTAAAAAAAAATGTTATCTGTTTCCTGCTGCATGGTAGCCTTGTACTTAAATCAAGGGGTGAAAAAATAAACCCTTAAGGTACAGAGGTAATTTTTGCTAGTATAGCAATTGCTGTGTTAATTCTTCTCACTTAAGTTGCTGCCTAATGGCTCATTGGTAGCTGCAGCTCGTGCTGTAGAATTCATTTCATTCTGAGATGTGCTGTTAGCAGCTCAGAAGCATAATGGCTGACTGCTAAAGAAGAGAAAAGACTGGGGGCTCTATTCACACCACCTAATTTGTTTGCAATAACATTTGTCTAAGGATTTTTAATCTGCATAATCATGTGCTTGGGTTAAAAAAACCCCACCCTCGCACAAAAAAAAGACCCAGGGCATGATTCACCTTATCCTAGCAGTAATGTGACAAGCTGCTGATGATCCAGATTCAGGGTTTATAAAAATGAAAGCTGACCATGAACACCTGAGAAAACCTTCATATTCCTGAGGAAAAAATTCCTGTCATCAGACATAAATATCCACAATGCACCTGCCTGTTTCAGTCCACTTTGCAGTTTGCAGACAAAAATAAGCACCTCAAGGACACAAGCCCTTTTCTTCTGAGGTAGGCAGATAGGTAAGAAGGTAAAACTAGTCAGGTGAATTTCTGCAGATGGCTGAAATTAATTTGAGATAAATCGTACCCCATTTGTTCTATAGGTCACATGAACTTATCTTTGAAAAGCTGCAGCTGTGTCTAAGACATCTGTAGAATATTCTGACATAAATTTACAGTGTTTCATCATTATGAAAAATAGACAAAACCTGCATTCAGACCTCAGTTCCATGCTGGAATTCAGCATGTTTCAAAGCAATTATTCAAGATAGAAGAGGCCATTGTAATTGCCATGTTTTAAATAAAATCATATAAGGACATGTGCAGTCTTCATGATTTATATTATTCACAAAAGAAAAAAAAAAAAAAAGAAATCCAGGTTACAATATATCTTCAGTGGCTGCTTTGCAAGGATAATTTTGCTTACATTGTTACATTTCTTCAGGTGATGGAACAATTTAGTGTACTATTTGCTATTCCCAAAACACCAGATCATAATCAGGCATTCATTCTTTAAATATTATAACAGTGTATTGTACTTTTTTCAACTTCATGTTTGAAAAAATATCTGTTACAGCTCACACTCACTATCTAATTTCCTACGTATCTCCTCTAATGCCTGGTTCATTCTGATTCTTCATTTTTTGATTGCTCTCTGGCAACAGAGTTACAAACAGGACTTATTCCAATGCTTAGTTCAATGCTATGTCTCTCTTCTACCAAATAAAAATGATTAGCTAATACATGGGGAAACATTTGGATTTTTTTCCCTCATGTATTTACTGAATCTGCTACAACCATTGTGAATTTTATGCTGGTAATTAATCACTAGAATGGTAACTGACTGGTGAAGAAAAAGCAAGAGAAAAAGAGAAAAAAAGAGTGAACTTTCTATCCTTCTTGGATAGAAGGCTGGTGTGTGCCTGGTTATAGTTTCATACCCCTATGTTACCTTGAAAGAGCATGACAGCTGTGAAGGAATATATTAAGCTCCATAGTTTAGATTGTGTTATATGAATGCATCTTCTTCTAATACCAAAGTGAGCTATGGAACTGAGTCAGGAAAAGATATATTTTATCTGGTTATTATTATTATTATTATTATTATTATTATTATTATTATTATTATTATTGTAGATCACATAATTCTAGCATCCTCCAGCTCTAATACCTACTATACATATTTTATAATGAAATAATAAATTCAATTTGTTCACAAATAAATGAATATTAGGTCCCTTCTGGTACTAAACTGTTCCTGTTAGTGAATAAAATAAAGGAAAAAAAAGGATTTAGAGGCAGCTAAAAATAGCAAGAGCTAAGAAAACAACAAATCAGCTTCCAGCTTGGCATCTCAAAACTCAATGCCAACATGCAAAATCTACAAATCTGAAAAAACTAACAAAAAATTAATCTTACAATTCAGTTTGCCTGGGGTAATAGAGTAATGTTTTCCAGCTAAACATATCTTTTTATCGAAAACAACATAAATTATGGCTCGTGTTAAAATGTACTACAATAAACAGTTCAGATTTTACCAATGGTTTCTATCTCAAAACGCACAAAAGCTTGAGCAAATATTCTTGCTCAAGTTTTAAGCAAGATGGATTCTACCTCAAGATCCACATTATCACGCCAGAACAACTTTCCTCATCCCTGAGGAGATGCCTGATGCCCAGAGCTGGGCCTGCCCTGCTGCCCCTGCAGCTGCTCTGCTCCTGCCACCCAGGCAAATACTGGTTCTTGCTGCACCCTGATATCTCCTTTGTAAGGCCTAAATCTCATTCTCCTGCTGAAAGGGATCCTTATGCTGTTCATGCACTTGCAACCTGAAGCTCTCCCTTCCCTCTGACCTTGTCTGGTCAGTTTGCACTTCATTGCTGCCTTGTGCTCCATCCAAGCAATCCCCAACTACTGATGGTTCCACTTCCAAAACGGAATTAAATGCCTTACACTTAAAGTACTAATTGCCTAGTAATGGAACCTTTAATCATCAGGTGATTAAAATTTTAATCACTAAAAGGCCTGAGGAAATCCACTACATAATGCTGAAGATCAATTTCCAAGTTTTTTTTAAACATATGCTTCCAGTGCAAATTGCCTTATGTTGTAGAGATGAACAGTGCAGTATGTGAAATGTGAAGTTCTTCAATACATCTTGTGCTGAGAAAAAGGTTGAAAAAAATTGAAGAGTGAAGCTGTAACTGTGAAATATATTTAATGTTAGATTAATTTATAAGGGGATTTTCTTTTTAAGTTTGTTTCAAAGTCACTGGGAAAAAAAATATGCTCCTGCATTAACTTCCCAGAAACTAAAAACAGATTCATGAAATCTGCTTTTCCAATCAAATGCTAGATGAGAGCTGAAAATACAGATTGAAAAATGTCTAGAAGGAACTGCAACTGTTTTGCCATATTGAGTAAGAAATAGTAGCTATTGTGCACACAAATCAAATCTCTTCATCCTAAAATTTTGCAATGAAGTTAAGCACATGGATTCCAAATTAATGTGCTAGACAGTAATGGCACTACTAGTTCAATGAGCCACAAATGAAGAAAGATTCACCAGACAGAGGAAGCCATCTGCTACAATCTACTCTATCCACTTAAAAAAAAAATGTCTATATTTGAAGAGTTCCCTATACTCAAAGAGGTCTATGTGTACCAGATCTTGGTATTTCATAACCACCCATCAGCTGGCACAGAGCAGTGGGAAATCCACAGCCTGATAGAATTGATTTACAAAGCTGTATTTAGGAACAAGACAGGTGTCTCTGAGGACTTCCAATGTTTTTTCACAAAGGTATGTTGGATGATGCATTAATCATTTGGGGTTATACTGGTAGCATGCAAATACTAAACATGCATTAGAAAGGCAGCATCTGACATCAGGCAACCGCAGCTGGTACAAGACAAAGGAGGAGCCTTTCTGTATTTCTGAACCTCCCCAAATTCCTTGTATTTCCTTATTCTAGAGTTTCATGGATTTTCAAGCTTAGAGACTGTAATTTCTTGTGTTTGTCCTGTTTGTCCTTTGCATTTCTAGCAAAACAAGTGCTTCATGTACCTTTTGTTGCCATGCTGTAGCTCCCTGGACTCACAAGCAGACCAGGCAATTCATCTGCTAGGAGTCCTATTAAGCATCACACAATTCAGGGTGAATATAAAGGCATGGAAGGGACATAATGGTTATGGAGGCTCACAAACATTTTTAATGTTTCAGCAAACAGCTCTGTTGCTTCTGTACTGTTTAAAGCATTTTCAATCTTTCAGATGAAGTGCATGATGATGACTCTTTACCTCCCTGATAATAAAGAAATATCAGGAAATAGAAAGGAATTAATGGACCTGAAAAAAATGGTTTATTATGGTCAATGGGCAGGTTTGTGGAGACAAATATTCAAAACCTACAAGGCACAGCCTCACACATCTCAGAAATAACTGCATAGATTCAATGTCAACTGATTCTGAAAAGCAATTAAAGTATAAACTTTTAATCTGTAAGAAACAGAATAATTTTAAAACCAATGTGAAATGAGTTACATGTAGGTTTATGTTACAGTTTAATGTATTCTTAACCCTCAAATTAATTTAAATTGGAAGGATAAAAACACTCAAATACAACCAAACAAGGTGGGTTTTTTTCATTTCTAATAGTTTTACAATGAAAGTACTGTAGGTACTGTTGCTTAATTTACAGCTGCTTTTATATTTGCCTTCAAATTATCTTCATACATGAATGGTTTATCAGTGACTGGAGACATCTCCTGAATGAAAGACATTAGATAACTAAATTTCATTCTATTCTGGCCCATTTGTAAAGGTCAGCTAAGCAATGAATCAATGTGGTACTAGAAGGGGGCAGTTCTCTTGAGACTGGAGATATCAAAAGGGCTGACAAACCCTTTTGTTTTGCAAAATCAATTCAATACAAGGGACACGTGGCCAATCCAGGCCTCCTATGTTAAGCTGGTCGTATTGCACTGATATCAAGGGAGTTGAAGCTGCTTACATCAGGTTTGAATTAGACTCAACACAACAGCTGTCTGGGATACAAATTCCTGCAAATAAATGGAGTTATACCGAGGATCAGTCTGGCCACGTTGCTTAGAATTTCAGGCTACTTGCCTGATTGTTTGCCACAACTGCTGTGAGTCACAGACTGCAACACAATAGGATCTCATTCTTTGTGAGTCCAGCCATAGAATTTCCAGGACCTTCTTTGTTTTCTTTTACAGAAATCCCCGGGGTTAATTTCTCTGTAGAATAGGCCAGTTTTCTAAATTGTTGTCTCACTTATGACCTGCTTACTTTCACTAGATCAGGTTCAAAGCAATAGGCTGACAAATCCAGATAAATATATTCTTTGCTGAAAAACACTGTTTAAAAAGATAGTTACACAATCAGAATGATTATAAAACAATATGTGTTGGAGGCTAAGGACTGGTTTAGATACAGCATTTGACATTTAGTTCCTTGAAACATTAGATATGAAAAGTCTATCTGATACTTAAGTCTGAGTCCTCAATAACTAGCTTCATTTATTATTTTCTTTACCAAATCTTTTCAGCTTGCTTGTGAAGCCAAGTTCTATACTGTTCTAACTATGCAGCTAACATTTCAGTCCCTCTTTTCCATTTTTTTATAAAATTTCCTACATAGCTTTTCTGCATTCTGATGTCTCATTCTGTATGCAATGAGGGTGCAAATACCCTTCTGCCTCTGAAACATTTGAAAATATTACACACACTAACATGTCTATTATTGGAATAACCTCCTTCATCCTCTAGAAAAACCGTTCTAAAGAGCTTTTTGCTACATTTCATATTACACTCTATTTTTATAATGGTCTAGATGTACCCTTGGCTGATTTCTGGCTTTGCTTTTATTAAGGATTGAAGTTGTATTTGGTGTCTGCCTTTTTTAGTTCCAGATTTTCACTTTGCAGCCCAAATATTCTTTCTGGTTTTCATCTGCTTTAGCATGCCCTTGATTCTCCCAACCACTGTTTGGTGCTCTGACCTAATTTCTGCTTAAGCCCTTCCTTGTTTGAGAAAACTGTGTTGTTTGCAAATTCTTTTTTTTCCGCATCACATGGCTGTCACAGATTTATCTAGAACTACGTGTATATCACTGTTTGTGAAGTAATTTCACTTGTTCATGGAATTCTAATATAAATGTGACATCCTGCCTTTTTTTTGCTGAAGTTGCGGCATTCTTTTCTCCTTCATCCTTTTTGTCTCCCTTGCTCTTTACACTACTTTAGATTGTTCCTCTTGAGGATCTTGTTTATTAGTGCCAGCTATGTTATCTTGATTTTAATCACACTACACTTATCTAGTAGTTCCTGATTTCTGACTGAACCAGCAGGTCCCATCAGTAATTTCATTCCTCTCCCCCGATGCACTTCCTTCTGCTTTATGGGCATTGACAAAATGCTGGGCAATCAGACCTTTTACCAGCCAGACTTCAAACTGAAAATACCTAATCTAACTTTAATGGTTGAAATGTGTGTGTGTGTAGGGGGTTACTGAAATGGTTTTGTTTTTCCAATCCATCACTATCTTAGTTACTCAGCAAGGCTCTTAAGGCACTACCAGACTGTCACCTGAGAGAAAGCTGGGTCAATACTCAGGTTTACCAAAGGTGCAAGCTGACAATATTAAGTATATCTAGTATTGTGTGATTTTTTGCAGAAAAATGAATGTTCAAAAGAAATGCCCTATTGTGTTGCCAGTATAAATAAACATCAGTAACAACTAGGTGTCTAGACAAAACTGACATTGTCAAAAAATCTAATTGTCATTTCATGATCATTCCTCAGAAATATGAGCAAAGCCTCCCCACCCCAAAAAATCTGAAAAATGTTTTTGATTGCTAACATGCTTGTAATGATGTGCAAATCACCTTCCATTTCAGCCCCAACCAAATACTCAGACTGACCATGGCTTAAATAATTGAAGGGATTTATTGCTTTTGTGTATGATACTACCATTCTAGTTTCATTTGAAGTGACGTAGACCAGAACAAATTAGACAGACACAAAAGAGTGTCTAAAATCCTGTCCTTATTCTGGAAAAAAAGACAAGAGTCTTCTTATTTTTAAATAAGGGTTTCCTTATTTATTTGAACAAGCTATTCTACTTCACAGTAGTCGATTTCTGCAATGATCATCATAAAATGTAAGTGCAAATAGATATCACAGTTATATGCTATCATAAGTATAGGAAGTAATATAGGAAATTTTCAACTGTATAGCTTTTACATGAAATATTGTACTGTAGCAAATGTTATTCTCTTTTTCAACTTTACCATGCATTTCTGGCTATTACACATCTGTCAAACAACACAGCAATTCTGGATTAGGAAACGGAATGTAGTAGGGTATATAAAACAAAACTCTATGCCCTTAAAAAGAAAGAAGCTTTTGCATATAGAGAAGAGCTTCCTGTTTCTGAGGGAAGGTGAAGAGCTGGAACATTCATCTTTAAGCTTAACAATAAATTGAAAGGCAGAAAAAGAAACTGTAATATCTGTAGTGAAAGATATGTATGTACAAAAGCCATTCAGAAGTACAGGCAGAGCAAACTGATGGTGATCTGCAGTTGTGGTGAGAGCTTTTGGCCCTCTGAGCATACTGCCAGCTGCTTATGCAAATTATCAGGCATTTTTCTCATACCTGTGGGTATCCTTCCTTATGATCTGTCTGTACCAACTAAAACCATATTCTCCAGGTACCCTGACACACAGCACTGTGTGAAGTGCACATATGCTTCTATCATCCCAGTTAGCAGGGAAATATTCATGCATATGCATCAACTGTCCACTCCTAATTCAGGTGCAAATCAAAATGAAATTACAATTAATTAGACTTGGAGGAAGACTTTGTTTTGATCTCAGCCCAATAAAAATCAGAAACAATTCAGCTGAAGCCAGCAGAGTCAGCCTTATACTGACTCAGTGTGAGATCAGGCCCAGGTCCATGGTGTCTGTGTTAAAAGTTTTTATTTTTTTCTAGCTGAGTTTATGGAAACACTCAATGTTCTTGGTTTTCTTGCCCAGAGAATAGGGATTTCATTACCCTAAAGTGGCGATGGTAAAGATTTTAAAAGCTATCACTGGGTATTTGTAGAAGTACACATTTTTCTCCTTTACCTTATCTTAGCTACTGATTAATGCATATCATGTTATATAATGCAGTCAACAAAGGAAACTCTGAATGGAGTTTTCCTGTGCCAGCACCTCTGCTGAAGTACAAAATACAGCCTTTTCTTCTTCTTTTGTCTCTCTCTCTCTCTCT
>WBNO01026207.1:0-134165 GCA_013400575.1 Peucedramus taeniatus | reverse complement strand
ATATGAAAAGATATTTTTCACTCCTTTATAAGTACCCAGATTCTTACTATTTTTCTCCTGCTTATTTTTCTTTAGCAGTTGTTTTTGACCACCACTGGCAGACTACCAGTGTTTCCTGACATCCCATGGGCTCTGAGTTCCTCGCAATTCTCATTGCTTCTTCCTGGCCTCCCTCTATCTGATCTGAATCTTTCCCTACCGGTGAGGCTGGAGTATGTTCCTATATTCTGTGGCCTCTAGGTAGGAAAGGAAAGATATGGCTTCTCACACATCTTTGACTTAAACCTGAAAAATGAGAGTGATTTCTTTAAAAGTGATAATTTCTGTCCTCACAGGAAAATCATGTTATGCACTGTTTCATTGACATAAGGTGTACTTTTCTTTGACTGCTTGTTTGCTATATATGTCTGTCATTGTTTAATTAAAATTTTCAATGAATATTGAAGAAGTGGCCCTGACATTTTCAGCAATGACAAGTTGGTTCAAAATTCAGGTAGTCACCACTCTCCATATTAAATGCAGCAATAAATTAATACTTTTATATGCTCCAAATAAACCAGTAAGAAAAAAATGCTGAATATGAAACTGAGATCAAATCCCTTTGGAGAAATACATATTTGGTGGCTTAGGATTTCTAGGACTGTCATGTCTCATTTTTGAGCTATTTCTAACACTAAGTATTAAAGCAAATTTATCTTCTGAAACATGATAGGGGAAAAAAATGGTTTTGTAGGATTTCATGGGCATTGTGTCTCTGTTAATCAACACAAAATACATTGCATTTACCAGTAAGAAATTAAAAATTAATTTATGCATATTTCTTTTTTAACTGCAACTCTTGGAAGCTCATTATGTTTATGAAAGTCAAGCAATTCTTTCTGGCTCACACACATCACTACCTATTACCCAGAGCAAGCAAGAATAGGCGCAAAATAGGTTCAAATGAGGTTCATCACACATACTAGAGGTAAAGATTCTCCTGCTATAAATTAGCTAATAATGTATTTGACAATACAGACAGCTAAATTAATGTCTCATGTCTAACAAACAGCTGTATTTGCACTCCTACAGATAATCGGTGAGCACCCAACCACAACGAATTTATTGAAGGAGGCTGATAGTTCTTTACTGTAAGACTAAGTCAGAGGATATTAATGTAACACACAGTCATACGTGTGTCCCCAAAAATGTGGGACACATGTGCCAACCATCCAGCCATGCTGATCTTTGGTACTCTGTCACCTTGCTTACAGTGGATTACTGCTGACAAGTTGTAAGTCCAGATTGGCTGGATTCTGCTATGGGATCTGATCCTTTGTGATGCTGAATATTGCTCTAAGTGATACAGACTGCAAGTCAGCACTTCATGGAAAATGTTCAGGAAATTGCAGAAATAAGTCCAGGAGCTGCCACCCCCTGAGACAAGACAGGGAAAACAAGAAGTTACTCAGAATGATCCCCAACACTGTGTTCTGATTTTCCCTATTTGCTCTTGTCATCAAAAAATACAACCAAAGGGATGCAAAAATTGTAATTAATGGCCAAGCTATGTGTGGACCTCCTCCTGTGGTTCTAGGCATGAGGTTGTTGTGGCAAAATTTAAGANGTTGGGTTGTTTTTGTTTTGTTTTGTTTTTTTTTTTGTTTTCTCTTTGTACAAACTGGACCCAAGCTCTGCAGGCTCCACGGTTCTATTGTTCATTTTATTAGTCTTTCCCAAGAATGTAGTTTTAACCGTTGAGGAGAAAGAGGCAAAAAGTTCTCTTTCTCCAGAGAAGCCAACTACATTAGGATTATGAAAAAAACTGTGAGGTCTGTAAAGCTTTTCTTGTTTAACTCTTCCTTTTTACCAGCTAGATCTCATACTCATGTTTCTGTAGGCAGGCATGCCTACATCACACAGCTGACTGTGCACAAAACTCTTGTGCATGGTAAGCAAAATAGCTTATTTCTATCAGCTTGTTTTTTGGAACTCACTTTTTCATGTATGCAGAACAGTTAAGAGTCTCCAGGGCAAGACTGGAGTCCCAGTTGCTTTTTATCTGGATGTGGGAAGAGGGAGAAAATGCCAGGCTCTTGGGCTTGTGCCCAGTTGTCCCAAAAGACCAAAGCTTAAGCTCAGGAATTCAAATATTCAAAGCAACCAGAATCCTTCACATATGGATGCTTGGTGTGAGAACATTTTTGGGAAGTTCAAGAGCAGGTTAAATAGTCCAATTTTATGGACTATAGGCATATACATTTTTTCAATACAAAAGTAAGGTAGCTGTCTTTTCTCTTCCAGCCTAGTGGTAAACTACTGTTTCTGATGGTCTTTCATGTTTTCACCGCATTTCATCAATTGGAGGCAATTTGCACAGCTTTCCTCATGTCCAGGTAAGGTTAAGAAAATGGCCATCAAAAGTCATAAAAATTTAGGAATGAATGAGCAGATATCAGTAGGAATTCCAGCTGGGATTACTTTGTTTACTTGTGAATCAGCTATATTTTAAGATGGGAGTGCAGGAAGAGAAGCAAAGAGAACTTATTTGCTATGATTGGCCAAGTTCACAAAAAAAAAAAAATTTTCTAAGGGATACCAATGGGAAAGGCATAGCAAAAGTATAATGTGGTTTAGATTCAGGGAATTTGGTCATGAAAAGTGTTTTCATGGGTCAGTTGTCCAGCTTGTCTGAATAGAATTTTTTTGCAAATGATCTAGTGTTGTGCACCTAAACTGAGTCTGTGGACAAGCTGAGTCTTCATGTCTGCACAAAAAACATACTACGAGTTCCAAACTGGGCTTCCTGAAACTCATTAGACTTCATTTGCTGCCTTTAATAATGACTATATGAGACACAAAACAGGTGCAGACAATTGCTAGAAAAGCAATGATCAATATTGCCATTTTGCTTGGCAAACCCAAGCAGGGTGAATTGGAGATGGACTGGACAGTAATACAGGAAAAAATGGAATGTCATTACATAAATCACTAGCAATGCCTGATCTCAGCTGTGGTATATGGTCATATACTTCAAAAGGATATTGCAGGATTGGAAAATGTTTAAGAAAGAGGATAATGATAAACAGGCTTCAGGTAATTCAAACATCTAATGAGGAAATAAATTTTCCACTTTAAAGTTAGACTAGGGAACTTAGTGTATATTCATAAGAAAGGCTGGGAGGAGTTAACGTGTCTCAGTGCAAGGAGAAGGAAGGCCCTAGTTAAACTGCAAGATAAAAAATGCACCTCTGATTGAAATGTGCCTAGGCAATGAGGCCCAGAAGACATGTAATGTGAAGAGGAAATTTCTCTGAACAGTAATAAAAGTATGCAAAACTATTTCACTTTTCTTCTGAAAGGCAGATTAAACCACACAAAGCTGGGTGCGAACATTTAATTCTTCTAACTTAGAGATCAAGATGAAAACTACTTCCATGCCAGAGAGCCAGAGAGCAGGTGTTACAGTAGTTGAGCCATAGGCCTAGTCTGATCTTGTCTGGCACTTCATCCTTTTCCAAAAAACACTCCCACTGAGGACAGAGATTTAGTCTTGCATCAGAACATTGTTGCCAGCACCAAGGAACGAAAGGGAGCTGGCCAGCATCAGTATTGGAGACTGATGAGGCCACTGAACATTCAGCAGTGGCATTGATTCAGGATGTAGAATCACAATCATCAGAAATCTCAAAAAAAAATAGCCAAGTTTTGGTTTTTTTGCAAAATCTGGAGAGTCTAATGGCCCTTCAAGCTGAGGCTCTGATTCTGGAAAGAACTGTGCAATGTGGTAGCCTGCGATGGCACGAACATAATGATTTCCAGAGTCCTGGATGCAGCTATTTCCATTCGCTCCTGCATTCACATGCCCACACATAATAGTTTGTTCCTGACTGCAACAGCTCCGAACAAAGCCCAATTTAATATTAAAGCATGATGTTAAAACTGCCCAACTCCTCTGAAGAGGCAACCATTGAAAGGCTGCTGTTATTTCAATGTTAATGGAGCATAAGAATTCAAGTACAAACCATTGTTTTGAGTATGGTTACTTACAAATACATAGTGAGATGTCATGCCTTAAAACTCAAAGCTTTTGTTTAAGTAGAACAGCAAAACTAGGGTAGAAGGAAAAACTGATGCAGAGACCACAATTACATACTGGGGCACTGGTTGAGCCAAAAATACACCTGTCTCAACATTCCGTCCAATCTCCCTGCACTGGGCTGCCTACCAGCTATTCATAGCAAGTCAAATTTTAGCCAGAAAAAGGCTGTGAAAGGACTCGTGTATGTGTGTTAGTGGAATATTACTACAAACAGCATTTACAAAAATAAACAATAAAAACATATTTACATATTTTGAGCTACTGTACTTGATTTTTTCAGGGTCAGAAAAAAAGAACTGCCCATGCTGATTGCTAAAAAGGAGGGCATATGCCCCCTAATACCTTTAAATCTTATTTCTTGTGAAAAGGAGCTCTTACTATTTTTGTTTCTAATCTAGGCCAAGTTCTGAAATCCTTGTAAAAAGCAAGGGCTTAATAATGAAACAAAAAATAACTGGTAGCTTTATTTTTATATCAAAAGGAGATAAGGATTAAAAATACTAACGGTGTCTAACTGAGAATATTCCAGTCTGTTTCCCNAAAAAAAAAAAAAAAGAGTTTTTAAAGATTAGGAACAAGACTGTATTGCCTGGCACATGAGGACCTATGACCTTGACCACGGTCATGACATTCTGGCTGAGCTCCAGCTGTCCTCAGAGGGTGCCTGGCTTCAGCAGAACATGCAGAATAGGATTGGTCATTGACACAATTTAACCAGTCACTTCTTATTAGCAATTGTCTTTCATTAGAACCATATTAAACACGAAGAGATGCTTTCATCACTACATCCTGAATTTACATTCTATCTATACATCTATTTATTCCCCAGGTTATTTCTCCCATTGCTACTACTTCTACACTAAAGGAGAAACTCGAAAGTTGCCCCAAATTTTGTAGACTCTATTTTTAATTTTTTTTCCAAAAATAGGCTTTCAATTCTGTATACAAATTTGCTAAGATACTGAGTATTTGGCAGATAAGACTTTTTTGCATTTTGAAAATTATTGGTCATTCCCATGGAGATGTCGCATGGAGTCCCCCTTATATATGGGTAATGCTAGTTGCCAGTACCATTTAAGAGGTACCTTTCATTTACTCTGAAAAACCACATTGCACTCAAAATCCCTATAGATCCCTATAAATAAACTCTAGAAACTTAAAAAAAAATAACATTCAAAGCAGGTCTTTGCTATATCCTGATTTTTCTGTAAAATATGCACATTACATCATTCCATTAAGAAATTGCAAAGAAATCATATGTACAGACAAAATTGCTTCTAGTGCATTAAAAACCAAAAAGGCTGGAATTGAGATAATTTGTTGTGCTACCATACTGAATTATTTCACCAACTTGGAAAGCCCATTCGGTGTATTCTTCTTGAAGGATACCTTATTTAAATACATAGACACAGAGACACATACACACACGTCTTGTTGCTAAATTTCATTCATATGAATGGAGGTGGCACTTTAATAAAAAGCATTAAAAATATGTTCACCTTCACTGCATCCCTTGCAGTGAAGGTGAACATATTTATTCCCCATCATTAAAAGGTGACAGATGGATGGTAAAATAGATTTGCAAATCTGTTATTTCTCCGCAATATTGTAGCCTCAGAGCCCATTATCAGTTTCTGAAGATGAGCTAAGCTGAAGACATACATTTTCTAATGGTCAAGAGTCAATGGCTCATTTGAGACAAGACCATGAAGACCACAGACATACTTTCCAGCACATAACACTCTCTAGTCTTTCTACCTTTTCTGGACTTGAAGCAAGCTTAACCACCAATTTTTGTATCGTTTGCTATAGTTTACCTGCTGTTACTTGCATCCGTAATGCTGGGAACTATATCTGAGTACCTTCTGCTCATCTGTCTTCCAGAAGAAGATGTCACATATATCATCTATTGAGATATTTGCTAATCTCTTGTCTGCTTATGTCCTTCATCTACTATGTTCATGCATCAATCCTACTGGGTGTCAACAGATGAGGCCAGAGATGAATATTTTCATGAATGTCTCCTGCTTCTTACTTCTGACACTTTATTACCCTCCACAGAGCCATTGCAGAGCTTCCATCAATGCTGCACTTGAGGTTGTGATAACGTTATGGTACAGAGCACATACCAAAGAAAATGCAAACCAATTTGCTTCTAGTGGGGTCTAGAAGAGCCTCTTGTTAGAGCTGGGCTGTCTGCAGTGAAATGATGCCAAGCCCTCTGCCCTACCAGCTGTATGTGTACCTGAATACTGTGAAAAACTATCCTCAGCAAAGAACAAAGTGAGTATGACCTGGAAGGAAGGCTTTGATACCACAGACTCTTCCAGGCGTGGCTGGAATTACTGCTTATGTACATTATCAGCTCCAGGAAGAAAGTTTGTTCCCTTTTTTGCAAGCACTTCTGTATTTACATGCAAGAGAACATTTGGGCCCAAAACCTTGTACCTGGCACCACTGACGCAATGCACTGTAGGTTTCAGATATACTCCCATTTAGACTCCTCTGAAATGCACAGGGATTTTTCCTCCATTTGCCATCATTATAACTGGCCTGGCCTCTGCAACCTTCTCAAGTATTCGTGGAAGAGAGGAATGGTAAAAACAATCACCCACTGGGTGGCCTGGGGGGAAAATTTGTGGATACTAGGATAGTAGAAGGTGAAGTGGGTAAACCTCTGAGGAACAGATTCCAAGCTCTGCTCATGTGACAGCTGTTTTCACTGGCATATTCTCTAACACGGAGTCAGAAGAAATGTTCCTGAAAAGGCCAGAATTCCAAATAGTTTTAGGCACCATCCTTCATTCATGCTGATGATGGAATGAAAAAGTCAAGGGCTGTGTTAATTAGTTTCTTTTCTGAAGTGGACTATAAATATGATTAGAAGATGTAGAACAGAAGAGCAAACTGTGGCCTTCTGTGGTGGTACAATAATTTTGCTGGATTATGATTTCCAGTAGAAACAGAAAAAAATCTGGTTATCCATATTCACTCTGGTTTCCATGATCAGTGGCTTATTTTAATGAAGTTTTATGCAGAATGTTACACAATGCAGGTATTTATGATGCAATAAACTATAAGATGGGAGACACAAAAAATTTAATGAAATTGGTCTCCAATGCTTAAATATTCCTCCTGTATCCAGACACACTGCATAAGGGTGATAATATTGAAAGAATCAGAACTACATATATTTCTGGATTTAAAATTTTATGAAGTTAGACAACAGTAAGCTTTTAAAATTGCAAGTTTTTTAGATTTGGGGGAAGGTTATTTTGATCCTGCCCTAGGTCTAGTATCAGACAAAATTCAAAACTTGAAGACATGAGACTTTAAGCTTTGATTGCATAAACAGCCTAACACTTGTCCCTAAAGTGGTATTTGGAAAAGGTCCTACTATTCAGTGGAAACCTTCAGGTCCAAACATCATAATGAAATTGGGAAAAATATGATATAACTTTAAGAAAGTACAATTTTCTATTCTTTAGCATCTGACTGTTCACTAGCAGCACTTTCTCAAACCTGAGAATTTGCACCAAATGTAGTGCATTTGCTATGAACATGCATT
Organism: Peucedramus taeniatus; assembly: GCA_013400575.1. Classification (NCBI taxonomy): domain Eukaryota; kingdom Metazoa; phylum Chordata; class Aves; order Passeriformes; family Fringillidae; genus Peucedramus; species Peucedramus taeniatus. The sequence continues at coordinate 126,516 of WBNO01026207.1, read as the reverse complement.
ACATAAAAGCATATTAAGATGATTTAAAAAATTATGTAATAACATATGGCTTGCTTTATTGACTTACTTGTGTATCTACTTAGTGATATTAGCTAGTTAGATGCTTTAAAAAACAACACACAGAAAACCTACCTGTTCAAGTAACTGCAGAATATATTAGGACATCCTTTCCTATTAAGGATGACTCTACTTGCTTTCTGCCTCCCCACAGAAGGATGACTTTGCCTACTAGTAAAGGCAATTGCAAAACCCCCACTAGGATGACTATGATTTACATTAAATCCTAAATGTTGAGCAGAATCTCTTTGATCCCTTTTTGCAAATTTTGGCCAAAGCTGCCAGGCAGTGACGTACCTGTCTGTGGGATTCTGATGTTTTTGATGTTCATAGTCTGTGCATTGTGCTTTGATTTACGGAAGCTTAACTAAACCACTCACAGTCCGCCAGGAACTGCAAGTTTCTGTTTAAAATATGTATTTCATGACACATAAAGGCTTTCTGTGGAAAATCCTTTGATTCTTTTGCATTTTCTGACATGTCATCAACAGGTCTGAAAACTTGGCTAAAGTTCAGCAACTGTAATGAAAACTTCATCACAGCAGCAACTGTCACACAAGCTGAGACAGCATTTGGGACAAATAAGCAAGGGATGCTTAACCTGACCTCCATCTCTTCTGCTCATGCACATATGTTGAATTGTCTCACACTAATTGTGGGAAAACCAAAGACATTTGGAATAGGAAAGAGTTTACCTGAAACCTGAACAGACTTTAGAGGGGGTCCCTTAAGGAAAGTTACTTGCTCCGGGCAGCGTGATCCAATGCCGAGCAGTTAAACCAGCCAGGTGGTCACCCTCTGTAGTCAGCAGATCAGTGGAAGAGAGTGGCTCTTCCCCATGGAAAAGTAGAAGGCAAATGTTGGCATTAACATCACATTATAGTATACCACAATCATATTAGCACATTGCACAATACTAGCACATTGGCATTGTTAGTACGTTAGAATTATATCAATGTATCATTAGCACAGCCTCTTTTTCACTCTGAGCACAAGGGGATACCAGGGGTAACTTGACCCTCATGAAACACTCACATTTGGGGTATAAGAATAACCAAGTGTGGTATGTGCTAAAAAGTGTCCTGACAACTGGATGGCCCTTTTCAAAACATGTCTTATTGTACAGGTAGGTCTGCGGCAAGTGGCAAGGGTAGCTTAGAGTATATCCTGAGCTACACTTTACCAATGAAGATCTAACACTCAGAATGAATGGCTGTGTACCTGGCATTTCTATGGATTTCAAGGCTAGATAGTTGGTTCCCAGATCCCTAACGATGCTGAGTGTTAAAAGCATCTCTCCAGTGGAAACGACCCGGTCAGGGCCACGGCAGCCCAGCCACGTACGACAGGCTGGGAGTTGGGCTGCGCTTACTTCTTTCCAGGACAACAGCACCGTTCTCCTTCCTTTCCTGATGCAAAACAGATTCAGCCTGCTTGCATTAAATTCTTACGTAAGTATTCCATTAACTAGCCTCCCTTTCTTTATATTTGCTCTTCCTCATTGTTCTGCTTTTACTTTGTTTCACTCCCCGTATAATTAAAACGTTTAACACTATTCCTTCCTGTGGTCGGGACACATTCGCTCGCGTCCGTGTCGCGCCCACCCCTGGCTGAGGCCAAATGGAAGCAATTAAAGCCGGGGTCCACGTTGTCCGTGTGCCGCCCCCTAACGCGGTGGCGCCTCCGACCTTTGCCGGGCCCCGCGGCCAGGCAGAAGAGCTCGGGGCGGGGGTCTTTCTGCTGAAATAAAGGGGCTATGTATTTATTTGTTTTGGGTAATGCCCGTCCGTACGGGCAGGACTGTGCACCCGCAGCCCCACCCCCGCCCTGCCGCCCCGCTGAGGGGGCCGCTGCCGCCGCCGCCCGGTAGGTGGCGCCTCGACACCGCCCACCTGCGCGGGCTCGGCCCGGCCCGGCCCGGCCTGGCCTGGCCTGCTCGGGAGGACGGAATGAAATAAAATATTAAAATAATAAAGCGGATGAGCAAAGCTGCCGACCGCTCCCCTGCGCAATCTCTTCTGAATAGCGGAGCGGCAGGATGGGCCTGCAGCCCGCTGCCGGCGTGAGGACACCAGCGCCACGGTCCGGCTTGCCCGGCTGTCCGCCCCAATGGGCTTTTGGCTTACGGAAGAGCTATAAAAAAAAGCGAATTAAAACCACTTTAGTCTCGGGTCAGCGGGGCCTGACAGATCCTGCCCCGCTACAGCACCGTTCACTGCTGCAGTCGGTGCCCGAGCATTGAGGCTTTCCCATCCCCTGGGTTCACACGACGGGTGCAGGGGGAATATGGTGGCACAAAACTGGTTCAGTGGAAAGCTGAAGCACTCCCTTTGGGGAATGAAAAGCTGCTGTATCAGGAGAGGGAGCTGGGCTGTGGGTCGCCACCTGAAACGGGAGAGTTAGGCAGCAGGTCATGTTAATGCGAGCCCCTTACACCCTCTCACCAGAGCTCCCAATTCAGCTTCCCGACTGCCTCGTCCCACTCCCCGCAGTGCTTGCCTTTCACACAGGCTCTGTCAGCCCCTCTTAGTGCAAATCAGAGCTGCAGCGTCCACTCGAGAAGCCAGGACTTCGTCTCTCCTACTTTTTTTTTTTTTTCCCTCTGAATATAAAAAGGAGCTACTGATGTTTTGCCTTCCCCAAAGTCGAACCCATTAAATAGTGTAGGACAGCCTTCTATCATGGTGATGAGAAAAAGTAAGGGAAGGAAGCTATAGATTTTTTGAAAGCTCATTTTCTTCTTTGGGTGTGTTTGTTTTTAATTAAACACAGAAGTTCATTAAAACACACTGATAAAAATCAAGAGGTTTATTTAGGGGTTTCTTTGTGAGCCCGTATCAGTTTATAGTGTTATCTGCATGATGAGGTAGTCAGAGGCAAGATGTGTGAGGGCTTTAAATACTGAATATCCATGTTTGGGAAGCAGGAAGGAAGTGAAACAGTCAAGATGTTTTGGTGTTTTTTTAATTACATTTGACAAGAGTCACTGTGCTCTTCAAAGAATTCACAGCTCAGTGTCAAAAAATACTGTTTTGGTTCACTTCTCCTTGAAAATCCTCTCCTGGAAGCAGTTGTCCCAAAATGATAGGATATTTCTGGAAAGATAAAAATGTTGCTGTTGAAACATCTATGCTTTCACTTTTGTATATTTTTCCCATAAGTAGCTAGGATGTTGGGAGGAGAGGGTGCTGGTATCACATCTTTGTTACTAGAATATTGACATCTCTTGCTTCATTGATTTTTTATTACAGTCCCAAGGTTGGAAATAATGATTGTCAGTGGCAGCTTCTTTGCTGCTTGCTTCAGCTTCAAGTGATAATTTCAAGCATATTTTATTTTAGATTATTTCTCCCCATCTATATAAACTCCTTGCCTTTCTGTCTGCAACAGGACTAAGTAGTTTGTGAAAAGCCACCTCTTGAAAAGTTCAGGGCTGCAACATGCCAGCATAAAAGTTAACACCAAACCAAGCTGCCTTTGTCACTACTACTGCTGCTGTCTTGGCATCTGTCGACAAAGAGCCGCTCCAATCTGGGCATCCCTGCTGGGGTGAGATATGGCCACGTCTCCAGCAACGGACTGGGCGACACCAGTGCCAGAACGCTGCGACCATCTGATGCATGTCGCTCCTAATGAAAGTCCAGCATGGGGCTAAATGAGTTTCCTCCTCTGCTGGGTGAGGGGCTAATGATAAAAGCCCTCCCTGGGCTCGCCACTGCTGTCAGTAGCTTTGTCAGGGCATATGGCAGTTTGCCAGCTGCAGCTTGTGTGAGGTTTCCTCTCACCATGTTACCTCTGGATTTGGCTGGTGGGCTGGGCTGAGGCTCCTCTGCCTGCTGCCCAAGTGGTGAGCGGGTGCGTGGGTGCTGGCCACGGCTAAAGGGCGGGGACTTGTGGGGCGCTATCAGTTTGGCACCCGGTGATTGCTGCTATTGCTGCGGGAGAAGCTCAGCTCTCATGAAATCTGTAGCAGTTTGCTGTAGAAAAGGCTAAAATTTGCTAGTTAGTGCGGTTAGCTGTGCTCCCTCACACGCAGACACCTCTGCTGCCCCAGTTGTGTGGGCTCAGGCATTCTGCATTCAGTCACAGCATTCACAGGGTTGTAGTAGTAGTAGTAATAATAATAATAACAACAATAATAATAATAATAATAACAATAATAATAATAATAATAATAATAATGTTGTAGAGTAATAACAATAAAGAAAAAAAGGAAGACTAAGGCGGCAAAGTAAATAGGACAGTTGTATCCACAAAGTCCCTAGGCAGCTACCAAAATGTAATTTAAAATAATAAGAGGAAGAAAGTAGACTCTGTCTTCTGGAAGTAGACCTTTCATTAGAGAAACCAGTGAGAAATTTGGTGAAGTAGATTAAAAAATCCAAAAGACAAATGCGTGTATGTGCATGCACACACACACACACACACACACACATAGATCCTGCATGGAAAGTGTGATGAGTTAAAAAAGAAAGCCACCATCAAACCACTGTAGGGGTAGGAGCTTGCTGGTTCACATTCTTATAGCAGTTTCTTCCACCTCAACTTTTTGTAGTTGATGTTAAATGTAAGACCTGAATTTTTTTTTTTTTCAAACATAGCAGCAGCAGCATGTTCTCTGCACCTGTTGGTTTTATGATTTGCTTCTCACAACAATTCCTTTGCTGTTGAGACATGATTTGAATGACAGGCACTGCTGAATCAGCTTGTAAATACAAATGGAGGTGAGTTTTGATGCATTTTCCAAAATAACCTCCCTCTTCATGCCTTGTGTGACTTGCCCTTTGCAAGGCATATTTTATTCCTCTTCATCTCTTGCCATTCGATTTCTCTGTTCTGTTTTAATATTCTTTCTATCTCTCACCATTATTTCCACATTCTTGTGTTGTTATCTTTGCTCTACACTCCTCTGGGTTCACTCCTCAACAAGATATCAACAACTTAGATAACAGCAGAGGCATTCATAAGTGAAATATTAAGTTAAAGCATAATAATCCTGCCCTTGAGATGCATTCATGGCAGGTCAAAACCATATAAGGCTTTTCTTAGAGACCTTCAATTACAGGATAGTCACTGCTCCTGACTGACCACACTAACTCCATGGTGCCCTGGGATTAATAATTCCCCAATACTGAGTTAGACTGGCTTTTTGCCTCTAAGGACACAAAGCAGCTCAATGGAAGGCCATAATCTGAAGCATTATGAGAAATAAAATAAAACACAGCCTTCCTACTGCAATCACTGTCCGTTTTCTGTGAGTTAGAAACTCTACTCAGCAGAGTCCCGAGTCAGGATTTTGGAAAGCTTTTGGGATTTGTCAAGGATGTATTTGTTTAAATGTGTTTGGCACACTCTGTGGATCTCAAAGCACCTTAGCCCTGTTTATCATTTGGACTCTTAAAACCCCTGGCTGGGCAGGTTATGTAAAAGACTAGAAAACTTAGGGATTGAGGCTGTGGTCTTTAGGAAGTTTATTACTGCTAAGATCCCCTCCAAGATCTGTGCCTAAATGCTTGAGGCACTATTGAAGAAGGGGTTTACGTGTCTTAGCATCTTTGCCCTGTTTCATAAGCTTCTCGCTGGCATTACTGTCAATCTTGAAGGCCAGTGGGAGTTCTGGATAGGCCAGGGAGGTCACACAAAGGTCCATTTAATTGTATCAGATCGAAGCAAAGTGCAAATGGAAGCCTGCTGCGTTTTTCTGGCACATGTTCCACATGCCTTTTAAAACTGAATCCCTTGATTTCGCCAACACATTCATTAGCAAGAGCTTCATGTGGGCTTCAGATGATTCTTCTGTTGGTGGTATGATCTACATGAATTATTTTTTAAAAGGAATTCACTATTATTTAAAATATGTTGTTGTAAATTACATGGGAAGTTCCATCAAGTATCAAAAGCATTTGTCACTTTGCTGTGATAAGGTATTCAAGAAATTAAATTTGAAATTTAACTGAAGTAAAAAGGAATTTTATGTGAAAGTGTTTTTTTCCCGTTTTGCTGTTGATAGATCTACATATATCCAGTACAAACTTAGGATATGCTGTGAGTGGCTTTCACTATCTCTTAGAAGCTATGGGAGGAACAACTGAGGGGCTATGCATCCTATGAGAGACTCTCAGAGCAGGCAGGCCCCAACAGGTTTCTGTCTGCATGAGGGCAACCCTGACCACTACTGAAATGTGTGCAAGCCCAGCTGATGTTCTAGGGGTTCCCGGGATGTGAGCGGCAAGCTGCTCTCGTTCCAGTCCTGTATTTGCTTATCACACAGCGCTGCCTCATTGCAGGCTTCAGGCGTCCTGGTGCAGGGTGCATCCAGTTGAGGAGTTAGCATCTGTCCCCAGCTCCTGCTCGGGAAAGGCTGTTTCTAGGCAGCCTGAACTGTCTGACAAAACACACTGCTTACACAGACTGTGTATTTGAAAGACAAGGGAAACTTTTCAAGTAAGCTTGGCTTGTTAGAGCAAGTTTATATAAAGACTAAAGGGCAATTAACTTCTTGACAACTGCTTTTTTCTTGATGGGCCCTACATAAACAAAGTTACCTGAATGCAGAAAAATGAAAGTGATTTTTAGTGAATGTAATGAAAATGCTCTAAAAGGTGTTGTGTAGTTTGCCCCGTTCACCTAGAATTTCAGGTTTCTTTATGGATAAGGCTTCTTAAAATACTCTTCACCTTTTCCATTCAAGAAAGTTTAAAGGGAAATTTTAAATATAGACCCTACCTGATCTTGCCTCCCTCCTCCCCCAACAATTTAAAAATACTCATTTCAAATGTACTTGCAGGGAAAATTTTTGTTCTAAGTCACTTTACCTCAAAACCTTTAATTTATGAAGCATCAGCTTTTTGTCTTCTCTCCACCTTCGTACTTTTTTACCATTTTCTCAATGCTTCAGGATGTGTGGTAGCTTATTCACACTATTTCACTTTTCCCTTCTGCCTTCCAACGTCAAGGAAGGTTTGAAAATTGAACACAGGGACATATAAGAGGAAGGGAGGGGGGAAAACAAGTGAAGGTAAGAGTAACAGAAATAAATCCACAAGTTATCCTGTTTATTACAACCATAACAAATATAATAAGAATAAAGAGTGGGGGAAATTTTGATTTAATGTATTAATATTATTCTTTTAAATCTATAAGTAAACATTTAAGTCAGAAAATAGAAATTTAATCTGATTTCAGAATTTCCAGTCTAAAATATTTGGAAATATATTCTTAATTTTATTTCAGTAACTGTTTTCAATGAGATTTTAGCTTTGAAAAAAGCTATTTGGTTTGACTTACAACTTGATTTTCATTATTCCAAAGGCTTCAACAAAGGTGTGGAGCCATCATTTGTGGTCTCTGTGAGTGTGATTTTTGGACACTTTGGTGGTGGTCACATTTTTAGTATCCCCAGGCACTTTTTATTCCTGAGAGGAAGACTAACTTGTCTGTAAGATAATGAAGCCTTTTAAACAAAAGAGTAAAAAATTAGTTAGTTTGAAGAAACAAGATGACAGAAATAGAATATAGAAATATTACAGAAATATTTACAGAAATAGAAATACCAGTACTTTATATGGAATAATGCTTGGATGAAAATGTTTTTAGCTGAGTAGAAAGGGGAAGGAGCAAAAAGGTAGACTATGGATAAAGTGTGTGTTAACTCTGGTATGTTGCCATCCACAGGAATGGACTGGAACAAGGTCTTATTCCACTGCTTATACTGTTTCCTGTGGCCTCAGTAAATCACTTAATCTTTGTCCCTAAGTTCCCTTATTCAACAATTGGGATTTTTAAAACTTAATTTTCTGCCTCAGAGAAGTGTTGTGAAATTTAACTAGTTAATGTCTGCAAAATGCTTTGAAGTCTCACCAAATAACTAATTTGGATTTTTCTTAAGTGAGAAATATCATAAATGCAGGGTGAAAATATATAAATAATATAAATATACAAAAATTGCTTTTTTTCCCCCCCTCAGAAACAAGAGCGAACAAGTTGAATGTGAAATCGGTGTTGCTGTAGAGTATAAAGAAGCAATGACTGAATAAATCTGCTTTGGAACACACCCTGGTAATTCACAATTCTATCAAACAATCTTCAATCTCCCCATTTTGCATTACTGGCATTTATGATGACTCTACCATGCATTTTTCCTTCCGATTTTAACTCCCCTTTTAACAAAACAAGTTTGTGTTTGCCCAGACAAGTAAGAACATTTTCAGTATAGGATATGGAATGAATTAATTGTTTGGTGGGTTTGTTTTTTTCCATGAAAAGTTTTTCCTTCCTAGTAATATCTTCTATCATTTTCTTCCAGTGTGCTGTCAGCCCTACATTTATCAGGTGTCATTTCTTTTTATTCAATAATTATGCTATTTTCTGTAGTGCTGGATAAATGCTTCAGAAAGCTGTCTACAAATACTCATTTGGGCACTTAAATAAACTCATTTCAATTATGTTCATGCATATTTCATGTACACTCGATCTGATCATTTTAGTGAATGATTTATTGGTAGGAATGTTTGTCCAAATGAAAGATTTTAAGGTCCAGGTAACTCACAAAAAAAAAAAAAAAAAAAAAAAAAAAAAAAAAAAAAAAAAAAAAAGGTGAAATCTACATTGCTTATAATAAAAATATGCACTATCAACCATAAGTAAACTCAAGGTCAATGTGTTACATGAACATGAAAAATTAGGCATAGTCCAATAAAATTCATTCTACTGTAGTTCATTTGCAGTCAACTAATCCTGAGTAAATGGCAAACTAAGAGTGATTAAGAATGATTTTTGAAACATCAGAATATTCCCAACAGGTAGTCAATGAAAGAAAAACAACATTGCAGTAGTTGACAATTTGTGGCTGCAGTTCATGGAATAAATCACCTGCAAATTCTCTGGTCTTTTATTCTCTTTGTCTCGTTTGGATACTGAATTTGGTACAATAAAATTCATGCTGTTTATCTCAGCAACACAGGAGAACAACCTATTGAAAATACACAGTTATCCACAAATTATCCTTTGGAGAAAAGTAGATTTACCCACAGGACTGAACATGTTTGTGAAAACTAGTGTTACCCATAACATATTCCAGTTGAATAACTTGTGGTTTTCTCCACATTTAGTTTTGCGTGGTCATGACCATCAGATGCATGGCTTATTTGTTTAGATGAATTATTATTAAAATTGGAAAGAGAAATTATACCTCTGCTGATGAGTGCTATTGCAGGGTGACATTTAAACTATTAGCAGTGCTAAGAATCAACAAAACATTTCTATTCTTCCTTCCAAGGAGTGATTATATGTCCAGAATAGTTTGGAGAAGTCACAAGTATTCTGAATACAAGCAGTCTAACATTTAAAAATCCCAGAGTACTTTTGATATACACAATTTTCAAATTTCAGAGTAAAATTAATAATCTCCAAGGCAAGCAATGAAATGTCTCTCCTTAAACTAAAAAAAAAAAAAAAAAAAAAAAAAAAAAAAAAAAAAAAAAAAAAAAAAAAAAAAAAAAAAAAAAAAAAAAAAAAAAAAAAAACAAAAACAAAAACAAAAACAAAACAAAAAAAAAACCAAACAAACAAACAAAAAAGTGAGCCCATTGAACAGGCAAGCCAAACACTGCCACTCTGTAATAGTTTGTATTTCCTCATATCATTTTATATTCATACTACTACAAAGTGGTGCATTCGAAAAGGTCCAAGAAACATTACCCTTTATAATCTGTCTTCTCTGTTAGGAAATTAATCTGCCATTATAATTACTTTCTCTTCCATTCTCTGTCTCATTTTGCACTTTAGAAAGTAAGTCGTGCTTCTCCAGTGTGTGACAGCTCTGTCATGTGGGAATTTGGCCAAGTCAAGAAGCCCATTTCTGCAAAGACTGTGCAAGCAATTGAGCGGTCCTGTTGCCATCAGTGGGATTGCTCATTATGAAAGTCACATCATTGCCTTGCAACAAGGACAGCAAGGGGCAATCAAGAAATGTTCAGGGGTGACCAGTTTGTCGAGGGAAGAAAAGAGACGTGTTATTATTTAACTGAGAGTTGGACACCTGGTGCTGCCCCAGGATTTGTTTCATAGCCTTAAACCCTCTCCAGCATTTATGGCTTTAGGTAGTCCTTCCTGTATTGCAAGACAATGGAGTAAAGGTGACAATTACATGTTACTGAAGGACAGCTTGATTACTGTAGCCCTTAAGGATGGGTTGATGCAGTAAATCACACCAGGCAGGTTGAAATTATTTCAGTTGGGGAGGTAAAAGGAGTAATTTTCTATAGCTTTTGGGAAAAATTAATCAACTCCTCCCCTTTCCTCTCTCACCTGCCCCCCCCCCTTCTATGTCAGTACATTGTGAAGGGCTGAGTACACTACAAGCAAGATGGGATGGATCGCAAGGAGACTTCAGTATGAGAAAATGAGATACAAGAAACCAGTTGCCCTGAACAGCCAGGGATCCCTGTTAGACAAGCAGTTTATATTTCAGCCCTTTACTGACTTGCAAGTTTGACTAGGACATTCTTTTTTTCCTAAATTTCTGGTTTTGGTGGCTACTGCTTTTAGTTTCTAACTGATTATATTGTTTGATCTTTTTTAAAAGTCAGGAGTGGTTTTATTAATAAACTGGAAGGTTTATATGAGAATCATCAGGATTAACTTCTACAGCAGTTGAAGGTGAAGAAGGAGTGATAGTCACCAGGGATAACTTAGTGAGGAAATGCCGAAATTGGAGAGACATGAGTTGCCCAAGGAGGTAAATGTCAGCAGGCAGATAAAACCTCTATTCTGAAAGAAGATTTCCCACTGACTTGGGAGATGCTGAAGTTAATCTTTCTGTACACCACCTTTCTGATATCTCATGGAGAACTGGTCTTTTGGTTTGTGATGATCTATCAAATGCTCTGTTTGTGGAATCTGTCTTAAATTCCGAGTCATTTATTTACTTCATTTCCCCCCAGAAAGAAACAAACAAACAACATTTGCTTCTTTCTTAGACCATCATTACTGATTCTGTTTAGTTCCTTCACAATTGCTTGCAGCTGGATCCATTAAAAAAAAGTAATACACCCTCTCCTTTTTAAATCATACACAAGATGATTACTCTGACTACAGTGATCTGCAACTACATTAATTTAATCCAATGCTATCTTCAGTTTCTTCCTTTCCAATTTAGTTACATAATGTGAAAATTAGCCTATTTTGGTATTATTATGATGATTTTGAGCATCTCATTCTTCTCTCATATAGTGCTGGCTGCCCAAGATGACCTCAGAAACAATCAAAAAAGACTTAGAAGAAGGAATGGTTCTCTTGTCATGGCAACCTTTTGCAGAAATGTGCCAGCATAGCTCCTGTTTTCTGAATGCTTTCTGGGGCTATTCTGGGAACATGGGACTCCCACTTACTCTGATTATATTCTGATTAATGTAAAGAATGAAAGTACTTAAAAAAAGAGATGAGTTCTATTTCCAATGAATTGCTTTGTGTATTAGAAGCCGGGATATGGTACAAACAGGGAGAGAAAAAAATCTCATTGGTATTTAGTTCTAAAAAAAGAAAGGCAAATTGCTATTCAGGCTGTAGGCTGGGTTGTATGGCCATCTATTTATTCATAATTGTTTTGAAGTGGTAAGAACTAAGCTGGTGGCAGGCCCAACTCAGGGCTCCTCAGTAAAGTAGGCAGAAAATTAGTTTTATTGATCCAGAAGTGAGGGGTAAGAACAGTTACTGTGTCTGTAAGATGGGAAAACCTGGACCCGGTTGAGAGAAGCATGATTGGATCATAAATATGGTTGCTGTTTCTCAGGTGGCAGCTGCAGCCATCCTGCCATCCACAGAGGTACAGATGGAAATGGGTGCTAGGGCCTGTGCCATTTCTCTGTGTTTATGGCAGCCTGCTACCCTGAGAAATTGCTTTTTTAACCTATATATAGAACATGTCTTCCTTCTTGACTGAACAGATTTTTGTAGCCCAATTAAGAGCTGTATTTGTGGTATTAACTGCAATGGGCCAATATTTGTGTTGGTACAATATTGCCTGTGATATAGGAGGGCTAAATTCAAACCATGGTTCTGCCAAACAAAGATTGCACTAGAGTAGAAAAACAACCTCAAAGCCAATCCTACACTTGGCATTCTGTGAAGCCTAAATCTCAATGTACATTATTCCACACCCAAATTGCAACCTTGAATATCTTTCCTATTTGAGAGATTAAAAAAGTTGGTTTTGTTCATCTACAGTATCACAGCCAAATTTACATCAAAGTGTGGGATCACATTAACCTAAAGGACACACAGGGAAGGCACCTATGATGCAGCCAGGCTATGGAAGAGCAAATACACAGTGAAACTCAAAAAGAAAATTCTTTCTTTCAATGTGGTCTATGTTGACTCTCCCATTGATATTTTGAAAGATAATATAAGTTTGCATTATGGAAATGAGCAGGATTTTGGCACTCTGCAGATGGGTTTTTAATAAATATGTTCCATTCATGTTTTCACCAAAATCTATAAGTACACAGACAGCAGACTTAGGACTTAAGCTAGGCTATGGAATCTGGACACCGCCTGAAAAAACTGGAGATAGAAGACATTCTGGACATCTGTAGTTTGATGAAGAGATCATTTTGTCCATGTTCTTCCATTTGAGCAGAAGCCTACCAAACCATTGTAGGCATGTTTGTGTAATTTTTTTTTAAGTAATACTTTCATTTTTCTCACCTATCTGCATCATACTAAGAACTCAACTATTTCAGTAAAGAAATGAAATTTCTTTCTATGAAAACAAAATAGTGTACACATTTCGTGGACTGATGTTCAGGCAGTGTAAAACATATTTGCAGTACTCCTACTCTTTGCTATTCCCTCACTTTGGACTTCGCATACTCTTCGCACTACTGCTTAGAAAAGACACTGTCAGGCAATATCAACCATTTTACATACATTTTATTTTACATTTTTTTAAATGAACTAATAACACTACTGCACTGTAACACATGTAGGGAGTTGTCAAGATCAGATTACTAAGGTTCTCAGAAATGCTCCTGCCCAAATTAAGGTGGAAATGAGACTATGTGCCAGTGACAATAGTATGGGTTTTATTTGCTAGGTGAGGAGGACAGAAAGAGAGTAAGGAGAATATCACCACTCTGTGGATCCCAACTCCAACTCCACTGATCCTCTCCAGCTGGTCTTTTTAGTGGTGAAGGTCACTCTGAAAAGCCTAGAATCTGATGAGTTAATATATGCTTAGGCCAGGTAGGAAAATTGAGGCATCTCCCTGGTGGGGGGGAGGGGGAAGGTTGCCATTGTCTCTTACAACAGACTCTGGGTTTGTTGCATCACATGCAGTCCTGTGGTGCAAGGCTTCAGAAATGACTCTGGGGGCACTTTGGGGGGGGTCTTTGATGGATTAAGGCATCCCCTCAGCTGCCTCTCGTGAATATCCTGTGGAAGTGGCCTTCCCAGGGCTGGGGGTTCCATCACCAGTTTCTGTAAGGGAGGATGGGTTCACAGCCCCTGAGCAGAGGTTCCAACACACCAAAACTTCATCCCCGCACTTTGGCTGGGGGAGAAATCTGTGCAAACCTGCTCCCAGCAAATGAGTCTGTAGGCTACAGTCTCCCCTACCCCAAAACAAGACGGAGATTCTTAGCATGGCTGCTGGATTTGACTCACATTATTTTCCTTGTTTACTTGTTTGCTTCAGGTGATTGAAAAATGGGTTTTCCATTTATCTGGTTTCAGCAGTTTGACTTTCAGTCCAAAGTCCCAGTCAGGCATCTTCAGGGAGGCTTCTTTGGTTATAGCTTCTTTATACAATTTTTGTTAAAATGACCAAAACTTTGTATCAATGTTTGAGGCACGAACTATTTCAGTCTCTGACAGGAGTAAGGAACTGAGAATATGAAGGATGTAAAGTATCAAGTAAGTTGTTCCCTCTTGTCAGAGTCAGTAGTCTGGACATTATATTGGCAAATAACACTTAAGATGAATTGCACAGCTCAATCTGCAGCTCATACATGTATATTGGAAAACTGAAGAGAATTAATGTGAGCAATTTTTTAATATTAAATTGAAAATGAGATATCTTTTTTGCCAACAGAATATTATGTCAAATTGTTTTCTTTATTGCATTTTTCTTCTGAATATGATTACTATTTTCCATTTTCTTTAAGAATGCACGATTCCACTGTTTCTTCATGCTAACTATTTGGGCTTTCCTTTGATCTATAGCAATTTCATTTAATGTAACAGAACAGGATTGGAGTTCTCAAGCATTTTATCATTTCCTTTGTGATGAAATCTGATGCAAATCCATGACTTCTGTAGAAAAATGCACTGTTATTGACATAAATGTGCATTGTGTCAGGCCTTCACATTTCAGACATTTTTTATATGTCCTGACAATAGTTCTTGAACTGTGTAGACAGTACTGATGGATTATCCATTCTTCAGCATTTCAAAATGGAAACAAAAAAGTTGCTCAAAGAAAAAAATCTTGGTCCCATTGTAATCAAAGGATGCTCATTACAAATATTTCCAAATGCTTTTCTTTTGAACTACCATCCATATATATAGATTTACTAGACTTCTTTATAGCGTAAAAATTAATTCCTTTCTTGCTGGAACTAGACAACAGTGCTTGTCTAAGGGTCAGTGAGCCTGATTTGATTATGTTGAATATAGGGTAGCTTCTGTCCAAAGCATGGTTATGTTATAGATGATGAAATGAGATTGTTAGGTAGGACTATTCCACACGCCGGTGCCTCAGAAAGTCAGCTAGAAGTGCATGAGAGGTCTCTCAGTTGTTACAAAAGAAAGGCCAATGTAGGAATTATAAACAGCTGTCCCAACACATGCTGGTCACATCTAAAAGGGGGCACAAGAGATCATGAGATGGGATACTAGTGCCAACTGTATGTCTGCTTAGTTGATTTTAAAGGATTTGATTAGGAGAAAATAAGCCTTGACTTGATGATGGCATGTCCACCATGTTTATTTGACACATTACATGCTTAATTGATGTGTTACTGTGAAAAAATATTATGAAGTATATTAATTATTGGTTTGTATTCCGGAAAAGGATAAAGTGGCAGGTTGCTGTTGCTTTATCTCTTTAGTATACTAACACAAATGACCATGAAGAGATCCTAGAAAGTGAAATCAAATGAAATGTTTGATTTATTAAAAATTTAAGGAAAAGTACTGATTACCCCATTCACAGAGGATTTAAAAGCTTGGGACAGGCAACTGTATCTCTGGGTGGGCATGTACTACACAAAACGTTCTAGCAGGAATTAAAGCTTCAATAAGTGGAAGAGGTCATTTATGTTTATAGTCTTTTTCAAGACAATTTCCATGAATGGGATTTTCAGAAAAAGACCTGACAAAGTCAGACCTAAAACATTCATTATGAATCAAGACTCATTACAAACTGAAGGCTCAGCTTGAAAGCAAATAACAAAAGTAATTTGCTTTGCTGGAAGAAATTGTGTGAAAAATAGCCATTTACAAAAGTAAGAGCAGGATCTGGGAAAGAACCTATAGACTGTCAAAGTTCCCTCTTCACAGCAGCAAGCAAGAACCACAGTGACTCTCAGTTCTGCTGATTCTTCTGTGTCCCTTGTCCAGCTCATGCACATAAACCACATAAACTCTTTTTCCTTTCATACATCCTCAGTGACTGTCTTCTGTGGGACTGTCATTTCAACTACATGCTCCATATTTTAAGGTCTCTTGTCATACCAGTTTTTCCAGTATTCAGTCAATTGGGTAACAAGTTTAGTAAGAGGCAAAATGAAGAGATATGGTTTATCAAGCCACTAACTCTCACATTGACATTGACTGATAATAATGATGTATATATGCACATGATATGGTGATTTAAAGAAGAGAAATTTGGTAAAATCCTAAACAAAATCCAGAAAGAAAAATATGAATGAAAATTGGGAATTCTCTGAAAAAAACTCCATGGCCATAAATCATATTTTGATGCAAGAGAAGGAGAAAAAAGTGTACTGATCTACATTTGTCATAATAGACAAACATATGATAGGATAAAGGACAAATAGATGTTGGATGATTGGAAATGTTTGTAAGGTTTCTTCCATCAAGATGGCATCAAAACATGGTAGAGGGGAAATGGCAGTATTATTCAGGATACAAAAAGGACAGAAAACTTCAATAAATATTTATGTTCCCTGCATTTGGAAATGAGGGGAATGGTATCCTTCTATTGATGACGAGGTATATTACCGGCCTCCTTCATTTCCAATGGAACAATAGAAACAACTCCTAGAAAATAAGCATCTTTTACACTTGAGGAAGAAAGTATAATTTCACTGCTCTGTTTTGAGGATTGATTGATGGGATATTCTGTAAATGTAATGGGCTTTTCAAAGACCTTTGAATCAGTGGTGCATAATGTTCTGATTATAGAATCAATGCTACGCAACACCAATAAAGAACATGTTAAATGGATTAAAAGTTGGCCACCTGACAGCTTTCGAAATCACAGTCATCAGTGGTCAATGGGCAACACTGACTTGCTGTTGAACAGTTGTATCCTAACGTTAGGAAGTTACCATAAGGGTCAATATTGGGCCAGTATTGTTCAGCATTTTTTGTGCTGGGAATCAGTAACTGGGAAATAATGAATTGCAGATGTGGGGGATTCTAGATAATCGAGACATCATGGAAACAGGCACACAAACTGATCTGGATCAGTTGTAACTAAGCTTGTTCAAATTAACTATTTTGAAAACAGCTAACTAGTCCTATCTAAGAGGAAAAACAGAGTTTTTGATGAGCCAGGAGTCCCATTCAGATAGAATGGGACTGCGCATCTTTAACAGTACTGGTCGGGAGGGATAAATTGAAACAACAAAGCACCAAATCAAGATCTTATGTCTTCTTTGAAGAGTTATTTTAATAAAAAACAAGTAATTGATTATCATACACAGTAATGCATGTGGATTGCAAGGGCCTATGATGACAGAGAAATGAGACTCAGATTTCTAGTGGCCTGACTTTGCACTCAATAAATTTGTAACTTAATGTCCCCAGAGTTTCAGCTCTTGTAAATTTCCTATGAATTTGTATTGTATTTTGGTTGTATTATTATTTGCAAAACAGTTAGCTCACGTCTTTAAAAAATCCCAGTCATGATTGGTACGATCTTCCTAAAATTTAACATAAGCTGAAAAGGGAAATGACTGCATCATTACCCACCGGCCATCCCTTACTTTTAAAAGACATAATACCCCTTCTCCATCCCCCGTGCCACACAAATGCTAAGTACTATCTTCAAAATCATGTCAGGGAAGTTTCTGGCAGAAATGCTGAACCTAGAAAAGTCAGGGTTTGGTGAAATTCTGCATTCTGAAGGGCTAGTATGAATATGCACTTAATTCTCTTTCTCTCTCTTTTTTTTTTTTTTTTGGCCTAAATTCATGTTGCCATTTTTGTCTCTGCTCTTACTTTTTATCACTTCTAATCCCCCTTTTTTATTATATTTCAGGTGTCAAGTTCTCCATGCAAGACGGTTTTGGTTTATTTTCCCTTGGCACAACTAGATCCCATTGTAATAAATGGAAGTTTCCTAATACTCATAAGATTACCGAGCCTCCTAGTAGTTCTGAAGCATGGAAAATTTCAGATGTGTTTGTAGCATGAAGCTGATCCGGTGATGTTATCTAGTGTGCCATAGTTATTGTAGCCTACAGACTATGGTTGCCTGTCTCTACATGCAGATAGTGATGGAACAGTGAACAAAAGCTTTCTAAGTGAGGGAGGAGACATCATATGGTTTGAAACTGTTAACCATACAATATAACAAATAGTAAGAGTTCTAAGTTTGAAAACAGAATATAAGGTTACAGTTTGAAAGGAAGGTAACAAAGTATGGAATTGTGTACAATGTAACTATTATTATTTTTTAAGGGCTTGACTAGTTTGACCCTATAGTCCCATATGTGAGCACATCATTACAGCATATCCTTTAGAAAATAGAGGGGAAGGTGGGTAGACTTGGGAGCAGTCCCATTTGCTTGGGAGCAATGAAGAAAGTTGCTCTTTATTCACATATAAAAGTAAAGAATTGGGTCTGATTTTGGTATGAAATTATGTCTGTGAAAAAGTGGCAGTGGAATGTTGGCAGTGCTGTCACTATTTGTACTATTACTGGATACAGGTCAATTTTAGGGAAGGGATTTTACTGAAAGGAATCATTTATCTCAGTTCTAATTAGAAGACCTTTTGTTGTTGTTGTTGTTGTTTTGTTTTGCTTTGTTTTTTTGTTTTTAAGTGTAGTTCCAGAATTCCTATCTTATAGTGATGAAAGCCCTTATTCCTAGATTTTAGCTCTCTTTATTATGGAATCAGTGTTTTCCTGTGTCTCTTGGGCTAATGCTAAAATGTCACTAAGCAAAGAAGTTCTATATGCAATTCCTTGATATTCCAGTAAATAGAATAGCCCCGACTTGGTCTCCTTTTTGTGCAAATAGTCCTTTGATGTGTACAACTCTTTAATGGAAAGTGAGAGTCCAGTCTTTCAACAGGGTGCATTTATCATGTGCAGGAGGAGACTACAGCTGAGATGAACCACCGTATCCTTATTTACATGGTTTACCTTGTTTCTGCTTCCTTTAGGGCTCTTCTTGTCATGTTTTGAGCCAGCAGCAGGTGAGGAGGCGTGTGCTGCAGGAAATAATGTGCTGATAGACCTCAAACTGCCACAGGGAGTTACTATGAGGACCTGGGGGAGCCAGGATAAACCCTGTGATGGACGTAATTTTCCCTGTCCCACACTTCCTCTGGTTTCTTTAGATTATGGTTTAATGCTGTTGAGGTGTGCCTATGGATATATAATATGTTTTGCATAAGCGGGTGTGGTGTCAATTCCTCTGCCCAGCTTTGCTAATGTGAACTGACAAAATCCTTATTCCAGTCCTCTGAGAATCTCACTGGAAAAGAAACTGGAAATGTATCTCCTTGAACAGAGGGTCAAAGAGGCTCATGCAAGCCCAGAAACTGCAGTAGGATTTTTTTAAGTTTCCAGAAGGGACCACTTACCTGAAGAGTACAGTTATAGGTAAACATAGTAAAATTTAATACAGTTATTTCTAGGATTGGTAGAACTGTGATTACTTACAAGTGTGAAGTTGTCCACTTTGGAAGAACAAATGTGTGAGTTTTTCCATTCCATTTTTTCACCACACCACTGAGTAAAACAGTGTCCAACTACTTGAGCTGAAAAAACAGCTAGAAATTTTTTTCTAATGGAACATATGTTGGAGGGAAAAAAACAGTCTTCTACAAAAATGGAAACAGTATAGATTATTTACTTGGGAAAATTATTGTGCTCATACCTTAAAAGTAAATTTAATATAGAAATTTGACTTTGTTAGAAGATTTTGCTTAAAAGTTGTTTTAATTTAGGGCAAATTTGGGAGAAAAATCCAGAAAGGGCCCCTTCAGAAAAGCCAACCCACACGGCCCCTCCCCCCAACCAGTTCGGGAAGGATTCCTCAGAGAGAAGTGGAAAGAACCTCTTTATTTAACAGGCAACACACCCCCCAACACACAAAATGAACAGTACTGGATGACAAAACTCTTTCACTGTTCTGAAGAGATTTCAAATTCAGAAAGTCTCTCCTGGGAGTGGTCATTCTGTTGTTGGCCTCTCTGGTGCTGGGAATGGCTGCTGCAGGGCACAAAGTGCAGACTCTCGGTGTTTCCCAGGTCCCAGTCCAGAGTGGGTTCATATGGTTCCGAGGAAAGGAAAAAAAACAGTCCAGGAAAAATTCGGACTGCCTAGCTAAACTAGCTAACAAGCAAAAGCAAGAGAGAAAGGCAGGAGCAAAAGCAAAGCAAGGGCAAAAAGCAAAAGAGAGCAAAAAACCCCAAAAGCAGCCCTATGTACAGTCTGTGTCTCACTGTCTGTGTGGGAGTGAGCAGGCTGATAACAAAACAAACTTTGTTTTTCAGAGCCAGTCTTGAAGGTACGGAACATAATATCCAGCATAACAGAACAGACTATTGGGGATACAAGCATTATAACGTCACTCTAGGACAAAAGTAAAAAAGACTTTAGTTAAAAGTAGCAATTCAATATGATTAGGAATAGGGGAGAGGGTAATCGAGGAGATGAAGGTGAGAAAGGAGTTACAAAAGTCTTTCTCTTTAGGTTAGCTCTAGGAAAGTTCTTATATTCAACAAGACACTGCCAACAATGTTAGTACTCAGCAACTTTCCCTCTTCCAGGAATTGCAGTAGATCCACTGATAATAGAATTTATGCCTGAGCACGCAGCACTGACTTAAGGTTAGTGCTTATGAATATATTAACGTTCCTTTCAAATGGTAAGGAACACAAAGACTTTAAAAATAATGAAGTGTATTTAAAAGTCTATTATTCTGGTTTTACATGTTAGGTTATTTTGTTATTTGGGGATTTTCCTCTGCTGGATTTGTGCTGTAGCACAGTTAATCAGCAGGCTGCACACAAAATGGCTGTTCCATGGAAAAACCCACGAGTCAGGTGCCACTGAGCCCTCCTTGCAGTTGTGGTCTTCAATTGCATGGCCAGAGTTTGGAAAATAAGTTGAAGACTAAAATGATTAACCAAAACAAGGACTGCTGAACAAAGAAAATAATGAGCTAGTATTATTTTTTAAAAATAGTTTTAATTTAAAGAGAAAGATTAAACCTGCTCATTTTCCTTTGTCATAAGTGATAATTGAATTTTAAAGGTCTGCCTTGCAGGGTATCCCAACACTAATGATTAAAGGCTCAAAGTTTAGCTTTCAGCCTGAAACTGTTTTTGAGGTAGAAGAATAATATGAATACCTCTTATCTTCCATGAGGAACAGGTTTATTTTCTTCTTCAAATCTTTTTTAGACAGCTAAGTTTGTAACATTATCAAACAGCAAACAACAACAAGAACAACAAAATCTTGGAGCAACTTTGAAAACTCATAATTTATATTTGAATTGCTTCTAAGTTCACTGTTAAGACTTATTGGTCTTCTTCCAGTTTGTAGAAATCATTTTGGGGGAGGGAGACTAAGTAATTTTCTTTACATTTCTAACCCAGACAGGAAGACAGATCATGATTTGTCCACTCATGTGACGTAGAGAGAGCTGACAACTCTGTGATTATGATGTTAAGTGAAGTTGGGAGGGTGTAGCACAACATTTTGCACCTTTTCTGTTCTCTATGAAGAGAATGATACTGTTTCTCTTGTGCTTTGTTTTGCCTCTTAAAATTATAAAGTCTCTGAGGTATGGGTTGATGCTGATGATGAGCATATATATCAAAGCATTAACTGGAGACCAGACACAAGCAGCACTTCTAGAAGTTACTATGTACCAAATAATAAATAGTATTGATGAAGAAATATGGACTGCTAAGAAGTGAAGGAAAATGCCACCTCTTCTGCTGTGAAGTAAAATTTAAAAGAGCATATGTGGTCTTTGCGTTTCTCCCCATGGGTATTATGTATTCTCATAGCCTTCACTAACCATTTCAGAGCAGGACAGCTGACCTTCGAAAGTAAATACGATTAAAGCTGAACAAATCAGGTAATTACAATAAAAACATGACTTGACAAGTAGCCTCTGGACAGAATTACAGTTCTATACACAGCATTCTCATTCAATTAGGATGACTTGAAATGGTAAAAATATTTAGTTTACTTTTGCTTGATTTTTGTGGGACACTCCATTTCTAAGCTATATTTTAAAAGTCCTTTAGAAAGATAAATTCTTTAGAAAAGAAAAAATAGTTCCACTTAGGTATTGAGTGCTTGCATCCGTCACTCAACGGGATGTTAACAAGGTATTACCAGAGGTACCTGGACCCTTTTTTGACCCAAATCTCCTGTGATACAGGATTTCCCTCCCTAGCATGGCCTCCTTCCCTCTCCTGCTCTTTTGCTACAACCTGTTTGCGGCTCACTAATTGGCACAGCTGTAGAGCTGTGCAGAGAACAGTGTGTGCTGGTCTCCTGCTTCTCCCTTCTCCTTCTATTATTTGGGAAAAGTGCGGGTAGGTTCCCATCTCTAAGGGAACGCACAGAAAGATACTGTGAAATGGGAGAACCAGAAATGGGAAAATATCATGTCCATAGAAAGAGGCGGACTCAAGACTAAAGCTATGAATGTTGCTGTAGTATTACCACGTCATAGTATTAGCATCAGCTCTTAGAATCAGGAAAGACAATTAATTGTCACCTGTCACTACTACATTGCCCAAACTGCACTGATGTTCCCAAAGCAAGGATGAGTTGCAAGGTGCAGAAGAAAAGGTAAGCAGAGAAATTAAATCCAGAATGTGACACTGAAAACATGGAGGTAACACTGAAACAAAAGGTCAGAGAGGGTAACCAACACACCCTGCATCTGCAGAACATCAGTAAATTCCTATGGCCAGAGTAGATCTCATAGCATTAAAAAAATGGGTTAAATTCCTATAGAAACAACTTCTAAAAGCTCTTTAATCCCATTAAAACTAATCTGAGCAACACCCTATAGAGCACAGAATGCTCAGACATACAATCAAGAAAGCACCATAATCGAGTTTAAATATGTTAGATAGATAATGTAATCTGGTGAAATCCCTGGTGCTACTTCCATGCATGAAAATTTCACAGGAACAGACACATGGTGGAACCAAGAGTCCCAAACAGGCAGGAAACCTGGAATGGTTTGGATGTGTCTGGCAAAAGGAGCTGTTTGTGTGGATTTGTTTTGGGGGGGCTCAGGTCACAGAGCAGTGTCTGCAGGGCTGTGTTTTTTAGCAGTGTCACTGCACCTTGGAGACTAAGTGCCATTCCATCCTTGGATACAAGTCAGCCACAAAGGTGCCTGAGCTAGGGGAGATCCAAGCTGGCACATCTGGGGGCACAGCTCCACCAACACGGATCCCACAGTGGCGTGGTGGCGCTGGCATGGCACAGCACCATCCTTGTCAGAGACAAGCAAGAGCCTGTCTCTCTGAGCCACTTTCTTAGCCATGCAAGCACAGCACTACAGTGCTTCTGTTCCCAGCAGGAACTCAAGTGCTGCTGGCCTGAGCATCTCTGCACCGTGTAAAAACATCCAGTCCCAAATCTAGAGCCTCATTGTGTGAAGTATTTGACAAACACAGAACAGAAAGATACCTTGCCCCAAGGAGTTTACTGTCTAAATAAAATGGAAGTAGTGTAGACTGCACATTGCTCAGTGTATAAAGCAGTTCTTGTTGCTTTTTCTGCCAGCAATGTGCCAGAAGTCAAGCTATTAAATTGCAGTTAGCAGATGGGCTAGGTACTCCTGTTGCTTTTGCAGAGTGCCACGCAGCGACCACGGCTCTTCATCATACATGACTCTATCAAAATCCATATTATGGTCCTAAAGAGTGATAGAATATCTGTAAGCTTGGTGAGTTATATGCCCCATATTAATATACCCCTTATATTCAGGGAGCTCCCTTCTTTTGAAAGGATGAAGATTACTTGATGTTTTAATAAATGAACTGCTGCAAAGGAACATGTTGCTTTCCTCCTCCTAAAAAGATGCTATTTATATCAATAATCCCATTGTGAGTGTTACTCCAAACCTCAGAACAGAACAGTGACAAGTTAACCTACCACTTTTGTAATAACATTTACTGCCCTTTATGAAGTTAACAAATCTATTTTTCAAATTTCAGTCATTTAGAATACAAAGAAAAAAAACATTTTTCATATGATAAAATGTAGCTGCTGCTGGAATCAAAGAGTCAACCACATTTTTTTCATTAATTTGATTATTCTGAAATGATTGATAAGATTAATTAAAACTGGTTTGATTCAGAGATCTTCAGAGGACCCATGTACACAACTCTTGCAATTTCCACTTGAATAAAAATGGAACAGCATCTATAGGGAGACAGATATACCCAGCATGCCTCTTTTCCACTCTAACTGTATGATAGTTATTATGCCTATTATTCTCCTTGTGAAGCCTCAGTCTATCAGGAATATTTTGAGACTCTTTCTAGTAGGATGTAGAAGGAAAAANAAGGAAGGAAGGAAGGAAGGATAAAGAGGAGAGAGAAGGGAGAGAGAGAAAGAAAAAAATTGATAAAAGAGGAGAGAGAGAAGGAGAGAAAAACCTCAGAGTTTAATTGTAATTTCAACCAATTAAAACAGCTTAGCTACTCTGCATTGAACCTTTGGGGGAATGGATGATTTCAACTCCCAGAATAAAATGCCTTAAAGACTTCCTTTAAAGCTGTGAATAAGCAGTAGTTTTTAACCCCTTCCCTCCCCTTTCCTTGTCTGTGATGTAGAGTTAAGGGTATCTAATAAATTAATAGTATTTGCATAAATAAAACTGAGCTTGTATTACCAGATCAAGGCTAAAGTCTTCAATATTATTCACATAAAATATTATGACTAGGGAGGGCTTAATCCACTCTCTGGATCCACAGATGTTCTTCATGAGTGTGTCTGTGGAAACCTCTAAGAAGGCATTTATTTTCCTATTTCATAATGTGCTGTTGACTAGTCTTCAGTCTAGCTGTCCTTCTATAAATAAAACATCTGTGGAAGGGCATGGGCGACCCAGAGCTCCCACCACTCTCTTCCTTACAGTTTTTCTGTCTCAATGTACTCCCTGAGATGATATTTTTGTAACATCTCAGTAGAATCACATTATTTAAACTAGTTTCAGTAACCATCGAGAAAACATAAGCACATTGCTGTGTCTTATTGCTGTTAGGATAGGTAAGGACATGATCCAACCAAATTTTAGATATGTGTCTAATTAAAAACTGCCGAACATTCAGCACACTGCTATTCAGTAAATAGGCTTCAGAGGTCTGATATTAAACATGCATGTAGGTGTTTTACTAAATTTGGTCCCATAAAGGACAATATACTTAATCGGTATCAAAGGGGGAAAGTGACTGTTTAAAAAAGTAAAAAGAAATGTAGGAAACTTCAGGAGACTAAAGTAACCTGTTGATTAAATAAAACAGTTCTTACTGTATCTTATGCTGATGGTGCCAACCATGAGACATTGCAAAGCAGTGAAAACCTCTTCCTAATCCCAAATCAGTGAGAAGTTTTGGCATTTACTTGATTGGGCCCAGAATTTTTTTTCCCCAGACTTTTTCTCAGCCATTCATGTGATTAGAGTAATGCACAAGCATAACAGATGTACTTTATGCCACCACAACATTACAGTTTAGTCAGAGTTCACATTAAATCTATATTTTCAATACTGTGCAATTATTTCCATATCTGCATGAGTCTACCTCTAGTAAGCATATGTACAATGTAGGCCAACATTTGCATGTGAAAAGTCATCAAAAATCGGGAGGAAAAGTGCCTACCTCAGTAATTTTTAAATAACTCAGGCCATTAATTGGTAACCTTTGTTCTACTTGCACAGGCATAAATTAGTTTTATGGATTAAGTATATTTGAACTTTTAAAAATGCTTTTATAGCTTAGAAAGCAAAATACTGTATTTGCCATCCCACTTCAAAAACAGTGGATAGGTATGTATGTGTCTGGGAACTGATTAGGACTCTAATACCTTGATGCAAATTGTTATTGGAAAAATAAACCTGGTTAATTGCAGCAACAGCCCAAAGGTTCATGGAAGAAAATATTACAATTAGTAAAATCAGTTTCCACAATAGAAAGTTCAGCATATTATTTGTTTACAAGGGAAAGCTTTAGGAAAGTACCAGCCACCAGCCACCAGTTAAAACAGAGAAAATGATAAGGTTTATCATAAACCTTTGGTGTTATGATAAAGTTGCGACTTCCTAAAGTATCATAGATTTCATTACCAGTTTGATGTCCTTACTTATGGAGCCCCAACATAATATTTTAAGCTGGAGTAATCAAAGACAATTGTCCACATTCCTGACAGGTGTGGTGTTAACAGATGCAAAAGGCATCTGTGGCACTTGGGACTTAGAACCAGGTCTGACCTGTGGGGGAGTGTTGTTCTGGTGGGGATGGACTTGTGTGCTGCATGGTTGAGGTTTTGCAGGAGCAAGTTGTGGTTTAAAGCAAATTTTGACTTTTGGTTTCCAGAAGTGACTAGAAGGGAAGAAGTGGATTTTCAGGCAGTGGTTACTCAGCACTTAAAAGTTTCATAGGGTACAATTCAGTCCTGTGCCACAGGGCTCTGCCAGCCTTGGAACACCTCCAGATGGTGTTATCATTCACATAGAACTAGTATGAAGTAAATAATGTCACAACAGCAAGGGGCCAACCTCATGAGAGTTGCTGCTAGTGGTTGATACAGAATCGTCTAGAGGAAGCTCTCACTACTGCTGAGGAGAAGCTTTCCTGAACTCCCAACTCCCTTACCCAAATTATGCAATTGAAAACCAATCAGACAATGAATTCTGTGGTTGCCTTTGCTTGCCTTGTGCTATACAGCCATTTCCAGCTTGACTTTTCAACCATGATAAGACAAGGTGTTAAAAGAACAAACTGTGAAACCATGAATGTTTTGCATGACTCGAGGAGATGGAGCCTTAACAATATCATTTCTGGATGTATCTGACCTAACTTCTGCCTCTCTCACTATGCTTGCTTTGAAACGGGCAGTATCTTTGTTGCTGGACTGTCTTCTATCAGGGGAGGCCAAAGATATTTTTTTTTTACAACTCTGAACAGTTAGACATCTTCCCAGATCAAGCAGCACCATGTGGTCAGAACTGAAAGTATTTCCCAGCCTGACTGCCTTGCAGAGTAGTTTTACAGGCACATTTTTCTTTCCCCAGTATGGATCTCCTGCCCTGAATGGGTGGTCAACAAATTTCAGAGGACTTCTAAATATCTGCTTCTTCTCCAGACTCAAGAGAAGTCAGATGGAGAAACTTCTCAGTGGTGTCAATATTATGGAGACTTGGGGCCTAATAATTGTCTCTTGGAAAACACTTTCAAGTCTACAGTGGTGGGTCCCACCATAGTGAACAAAGGTCTCCTCCTTCACATAACCAGAGCATGTTTCAGTACTCTTTCAACTTGGGCACTTTGGCTGGAGCTGCTAAAGTGAGGAACCAGGATCTGTGCTGCTCCCTCACTGTAACAGTTGCTTGAGCTTATCATTTTTCACCAGCTTTGTAAAGGCTCTGGATCACAGTTCACCATTCCACAGATGCTGTGAAATATGTAACATAACAGCTTCTCCAAGGGCTTTTATGCCATTAGCCCATGCTTTGCGAGAAAAGCTAAATGGAGCTAAAGAAAATAGTGATGTAAGTATATGCCTTCAGTTACCTAAGTTTTTTTCCCCATCCTTGAGCATTCTTCTGAGTCCTTTTAGGTTTTCAGGATCTTGCCTTTCCCCTTGCATATGGACTTGCATTGATTTCCCTTAAGCACCTGGCATCCCATCTTATTCCTGCAGCCACTGAGGTAGCAGAGCACTTCTGCTTCCCAAAAAATGAGATGACAAAAGACCTTGAGACTTTTTCCTTTGTAATCACCAGATTTCATCATCAGATAACCAGTTACTCAGTTACCAGATCATGAGAGCAGGTGATTTTTTCTGGTTGGCAGCCAGCTCCTCACCTCTGACTAACTTTGGTTAAAGAGATAATAGAGGCTCAACAACTTTCTGTTGTTACCTCTGTCTTCATCATGTGAAATCCCAGTCCAAGGAGGTGGTAAAAAGGGTGTCTAATCAACCCATTCCTAGTGGATAGTTTGATTTTTAAAAAATCCAAATTTCTTTAATCTATATTCAAAAATTCACCATATCAAAGAGGAAAATATTGTCTTTACAGTGACGGATTCTTCTAGCTGTTGTAGAGATCCTATTCATATACCACTAGAACAGCTAGTTTATTCCGATGAACATTTTTACCTGTTTGGACATGTTTGTGTCTTGATGCAGCAGAAAGCTGATAGAGCTTTTCATCAGTCAGACTGAATCAATCCATCAATCAAATATTGGTGCATGAATAGCAAGTGAAACCTACCCTTAGTCTGTCAGTCTTTCATTCTTCCCTATCTTCAAAGTTACCCACTCCTAAGACCAATTAATGCAAAGGCTGACAGTGGTACTCTTGCTTTGATTTCTTTGTGACAGAGTATCCAAAAGTATTTCTTGGTTTGTTCCAGCACTTACTGTCCTTTGCTTAGTGGTTCAGCAACAAAAATGCACACTATTGCTAATTAATATGTTTGAAATTCTATCCTGGACCACAGCACTGAAAAAAAATCTCAGAAGTCTTTGACTGCAGTAGCTATTAATCAGCCCTAAGCTTTTTCATTTGTCCTAATTCAAAGCATTTGTTTCACAACATATTTTCTGCATACCACACCAGTGTTTATCAATGTAGGTTTCAAAATCCTTGTTTATTTTATTTTACAGCATGTCAGTCTGGGAAGTTAGACACAAAAAAACAAAAAACAAAAACAAACAAAAAAAATGCTGTTTATTTGTCTCCTGCTGGGGAATTAGAGACTCCAGCAGGGTTCAGTGGAGTGTGTGTCACCGTCACAGAGCATGCTAAGGAGGCACACTGAGTGTGAGCTGGTGATGAGAGAGAAGGAGCAGAAGTCCATATTTGGCAGCGGAGACGACATACAGGAAAACAAACAACAGTCTTTGCAGAGAAACCTCTTTCATGCTGTACAATGGATGCATGTTTTTATTGGCCTGCATTGTCCATTCTGCTGCATAAAGGGAAGTAGCCTCTTGTGACAAAACTCAACCCTACCACGCACAGAAGGTGGCAGTTCCACAGAAGCTCTGCTCTGCGACCTCTGAAGATCTCAGGAAAAATGCTAGGGCAGTCTCTAAACTGATAGTTTATATCAGTTATCCTTGGGATATGGGGAGAAGCAATGTCGTAAGCTGTTCTCTTCCACCTCTGTAGCAATTCTCTTAGAAAAAGGAATAAAACAACCATCAGGCAGGTATGGCCACCCGAGAACTCCCGACATGTTAAGGGTGGATCTGGGAAGCATCTCTCCAAAATTTTGCAACCAGAGCAGAGGGAAATTTGAGACGCTTTCCTTGCCTCAGATCTCTCCCACACATATTGGCTCTCTGGATAGAAACTAAAACTTTGCTGTGAGCAATGACTTATCCCTTCCTTTTCTACAATACTTCTCCATAAGAATAATTTTTGCCCCTGCAATTAATTGGATTTATTAAGACAGCAGGTATTTTTGTGGTGTACTGACATGTTCCACAGGGTCTGCTAACTCTAACACTCATTGCACAATAACACTATCAAAATAATACAATAATACCTGCCAAAAGAGAGTACGTTTTAAAGGAAAAAGTACCTACCTATTTCCAGGATAGTGTTACTGTGAGAAAAACACAACTGCAGCTGAAGCTGCAGCTGACGTTGCTCTGCCTATTTTTTTGAAAGAGATTCATGGAGAAGATAGGAAAAAAAGTCATAAATTCACTTGAATAAAAACTAGAAGCTGTTAAAAACACCTTTGCCAAATAGGTAACAGAGTCAATAAATAAATAATAACACACCTCTCCCCCAAACCCAAACCAACTAAACAAAAACCACCTACACTAAACTCCCTCACAAAAAATAAAGGAAAAAGCTTGAATCCAATTCCAGTCTTGCCAACAATGTCTTTGCAGTTTCTATGTTCGGCTTGCTATGACTCACTGTCCAGCAGCTAAACCTGTCTGATGTTTTGGGAAAGCCTTCCCATCACCTCTGAGGCAGCTGCTCCCATCTGTCACACAGGTCTCCTGCTCCTCTGAGCAACATCAGCACCTCACTCCAGAAAGGAGCCATTTCCCCCAACCAGAGCTCGTCTGACCTATTCTTCCAGGAATATATAACTTAGTACAGATAAATCCCCTTCACAACAATGTGATATTGCCAGCTTTCTAAGCAGTGCTTTCACCTCACCTTGGCTATGCAAAATTTTTATGACTTAAATGGCAGGAGATGTTACTTATTTGTCTGATTTCTCCTCCTCCTCTCCTGTGGGAGCATTCAAGGACAGAGTACTTATTGGAGGCTGGGACAAAACAGTCTTATCTATAGCACATCACTGCTTGAAAGCAAATATTGTTTCTAGCTTCTGATTCCCTTTTTCCCTAAGGTAAGTTTAACTCTCATTTAGTTTAGGCATTTAGTTTGTCTTTGCTTTGTTCCATCCCTAAAGTGCCTAAAAGCAAAACATAATGCTGTGTCTGTTTCCTCGTGGTGTGGAAAGACTTCTGCATTTTTATCCAAAAAGAAAAATAGAAGTAAAAAACTGGGTGGTTTTTGTTTTGGTTTGGGTTTTTTTATAGGATTTTTTATTTCTTTCCATTGTACTGGAAGACTCAAACTAACAGGGACACTGACAGAGGTATCATAACAAGAAAAAACGAACTTCCTGAGGCTCAAAGTACACTTGTAATGTCACTGTTTTTAACCTTCCTGCCATTTTTTCCAATACAGAAATGTCCAGCTGGAGTTTGAATACAGCTTACACTTCTACTTAAATAGCTGATTCAGTGACATTTTCATCTTAAACCTTTTCAGGTTCCTTGCAGGAGAAAGAAGAGTTTTATGCCTCTGTATCCACGGTCATTGTTAGAATTCCAGACCCATGCTTTGGAAAAGCCTACCAGTCAAACAGGATATTAGATTCTTATTTATGACAAGCATAGTTGAAAGGGGTGGGAGGAGAGATGTGAATGGGAAAAGCAAGCGAGGAGGAAAACAAAAACATGTACGGGCTTGTGTTTCCCAATGATAAAGGTGTAAAGTTGTTAGATTTTTAAGGACATCATTTGGGACAAAGAAAGAGGGAGAGTAAGAATGAGATCTATATGTTTGAGGGTTTTATTTGTTCATTTTCAACAGCATTACTCAATGTATAGATGCAACGTATTTACCCACATCCGAAATTAACACATGACCAAAGTAACAATCTTAATTCTCACACAGAATATTTTTCACCATAGCAGTATGTGGGAGTTGGGGATGAAGCCCGACTGCCCTGGGAAGCGACAACTGTATAAGTTAGGGAGAGACAGTGTGACGAATTCCCATAATCCCTCTGTTCTGTAATGTTAATATGCCACTGTCTGTCAGTACCTGTTCACTCCCTAGTTCTAGAACATTCCATGCTGTTTGCTCCCCCATTGGTCCTCCACAATTAACCCCTCCCCTGTGTACCTCCCATTGGTTTAAGCCTTGTCATTCCCCTCCAACTCCTCCCCTGAGCCCCTGCCTGATTGGACTGTCGGTGTCCTGACCCCTCCTCCCTTCCCCCTGTTATATACTGTATCCTCCTTTGTTATGGCCTCCCACCTCTGGCCTCCTTCCAGTGTCAGGTTGTGTTCCTGCTCCCCTCCGGACCCTCTTTCCTTCATCTTCCCTACAATAAACCATCCTGGAATCAGCCACATGGAGAGTCCTCCTGCTTATTTGGTGAGATCAACCTTATACCATCCGGGCTCGGACGGAAGGTGGGCTGATGGAGTCGCCCCGATTTATGAGGGTGCCCTGACAGCGCCGGTCCGGGGAAGCCTTGAGGAGGTCACCCGCAGCAGTAGATTGGACAACAAAATGCAGAATTTGGCAAACAAGTCTCTTATTCTAGTTATAGAAAAGGTTGGTTTTTTTTTTTTTTTTTTTGTTGAGGCAGCAAATGTAGTTCGGATTTCCTAATTTTCCAGATCAGTATGTGTACCTGTAGACCATTTAGCATTACAAAAATCAATTAACTACATGTTTTAATTTGACAGTGGGAGTGTCTTACAGCTTGTCCTTGAAAGATGTTTGTATTGGCAGCCAACAGCCCAAAAGACAAAGTCTGCACCATGACAATTCCACAAAATCACTTAAAAAACCAAAAAGAGTATCAGTCCTCAGGGCTTCAAACCTTCCAAATTAAGGAATTGAAATCCCTATAAAGTGTTTAACCCTGGAGGCTTTTTACTGTAGAATTATCACTGGTAAATATATAGATTATTTAATTAATCCACTTGGTTTTAAGTTGTCTGCTCTTTTATTTTCCTTCTGTGCCTCACTTTGGTGGTTTGAGCCCCCTGGCACCTTGAGAAATTGCTGAGAGGTGTCTGGTAGAAAGGATCAGAAGTTCACAGGCACAGGTGGATGTGGTGTGAAGTACCTCATCCCGAAGTCTCAGTCCCATTTCCACTCAACACTTGCCCCTTGGATGCAGTCTTAGGTTCAAAGGCAAAACCAAAGTGGCACTCCAATGGTACAGTCTTGCCAGCTTTGCTTTTAATGAGATCAGGGTTTCACTAGGCTCTGGAGTCTGTGATTCAAATGCTCTCCTCACTGTTCAGTTAATGGGATCAGAGTAGCTCCATCTGTAATGTGCGGGTTGTCTCCTGGGTAATCTGCCTCAAGGAGATGCATTGAGAAGCTTACACCTTTAAATATGATGCAGTCAAGGAGAATTATAATTATTGCATGTATTAACACTGTGTACAAGGCCCAAATTACATGGTACAGAAAAAAAGAAATAAAATGGAATATTGCAATAGCCAATAGTCAGGGGAAAAAAGCCTTATTTATTGAGCATTATCTATGCTGTTGGAAAACTTTGCTGTGGAGAAAAGGAACAGAAGATCCATTCTCCTGAAACTACTGGAAGTCCTCTAGGGCCTTGAGGCAGATCATCATACTTAGCTTGTATGTGGGAGTTGGAAAGAACTCCATCAGCTTATCCTGTCATTTCTTCTTCCTCGGGATCAGTCTTTTCCCTCACTTTAAGATCAGAGAGCAACTTTTGCCTCTTTTGCTGTCCAGCCTGGTTCATTCATCTAAGCACAGTTTAGTTAAAATGGTCATTTTCCCAGAGGAATTGTTTCCAAAAGGCATCCAAACATTCTCTGTATTGATGGAGAAAGGAGGAGGCTGAGTGAATTTGGAAAGTCATCTTTGAAGCTGATGCATACAAATCCCTAAGCTTTTGAAAAAAACATAGCCCAAAGGCTTGACTTGTCAGTCATAGCCTAAAGGAATGTAGGTGTCATCAGTTACAGATACAGTTGTTGGCATTTAGCTATCAAACTGCTTGATTTGCATGTATAAAGATTATTTCAACCTATAAACATTGGATCTCGTGGTGTTGCCCAAATTGAATACTAAGCACAAAACCTCTCATACAAGATCAGGTTCTGATACCTCAAATAGCCTTTAGGAAACTGAACATTTGCCTGCTTAAAGTTGAAGTCAAAGACACTAGAAGTCGAAGAGAAATATATTTTAAAATATGGGTCTTAGTCCTATTTATTTGGCCCAATAAATGCTGTTATCTGATTTTAACTGCTTCTTTCACCATTAAGGTGTCTAAATTCAGCACCACATAAGAGACCAAGTCCTCATCAAAGAGATTTTTTTCCCATTACAAGCAGTTTAAAATCATTGTAATTTCCATGGTAACAAAACTCCTACTATCCCCACACTTCCCAGCTAATTCATTCTTCTGTATGAATTAAAATATAGCAATAGGAACTTGTATTTCTCTGCTTCAGAAATCTGCTCTGAAGAACAGAAACATCATGCTGTATTGCAGGTGTAAGATGCTTTCATTGCTTTTCATTTTTGAGGGCTTCCTTCATTCTGAATCAAATAATATTTTTAACCTGCCTCTTACCTTGTACCACACAAATGCCCAAGTCACAATAATAAGCACCTGAAATAACCTAAACCCTTCCAGTTATTCTAGTTTCAAATATTTTACTGAGGATCACAAACAAGTGCATTAGGGACCAGCTTCAGAAAAGACTTGCGTTTGCAGTGAACCTGAGTATGCTGTGCAGTTTTGTTGACATCACAGGGACAAAAGTGGAACGCATCAAGTGTGGATGAAAGTCTCAGCTGTAATGCATCTGATTTTGAAAGTTACAGACTCCCATGTTTTTGAGAAGAGAAAAGAGGGTCTCACAACTGCACTTTAAGACACAGATCGGTATGAAATTTTAAAAGCCTGCAGAGGAGGTGGCATGCTGAGTTAAAGAACTTGATACGGAAGAAATTAGATAGCAGACAAGATGCAAAAATAGAGAAAATAGAGGAATAAGAGCTTTTAAGAAAGTTAAATGATTGCTCAAATCTCTCCTCCCATTACCATTCCTGACCTCCCTTAAGTTAAGGCAGGCACAATGAAAGATCTACACACTTTCTTCTTCTAATAATTTCCTCAGTAATCAAGGAGCGGAAGTTAAGTGTACTATGATCAGTTGGAAGAGATTTGCTCCAGCATTTGGCTCTCGTGCCAAGAATATAAAACTGTCTAATAGGAAGTCCTCCACACATGAGCAGGGAATAGAGCTGAAGTAGCAATCAGCAGCTGATCAAGGCTATCTGAGTACAGAGACCAGCTGAACAAGCAGGAATTTCAGCAAGTGGTTGCTGAGCTGTTTTAGACTAACCCATGCATCTGATCCCACTGGCCCTGATAGCAAGCAGCTCTACTCTTTGGGCAAAATCCTGCAGCTACTTGCAGGACTATACAAGGACCACAATGCAAGTAGATTGGGAGGTAAAAATAAACAAGAGAGTGTCGCAAGAAAAAGGTGACATTTTGGTAAGACCTGCGCACTAGGAAATGGCATGGATTTCTTGGTGGGATAGAAAGCCAAGGAAATGTGATCCCTCTTGCTCATTCTGCCATGCTCTTCTACCTCCCACCACGAGTAAGTAACATGTGGGTGGATAAGTGGATCCTCTGGCTTGGTTTAATGCCAGCAATGAGAACATTTGTGAAGCAAAGCCAAGCATGCTGGCAAACATCCACCGATCATTCTTTCCTTCATTAAAGTCCTCTCACCTTGTGAGAAGAAATTGATTACACTACCATAGACACGCTTCCTCCAGCACTTCAAAGCCTGCAGAGGTGGAAGCTGGATTTGGGCCATAGTGCCTGGAGCCTTCAAGAGTTAATTAAACCTAATAGTAACCTATATATTTACAGGTCCCTTTTTGATGACAGCAACAGAATAGAGGTTAACCCCACTTTTCAGGTTCTCCCTCAGGATTTGTTTGAACTTTGCTCTTCTTGCACCTCTCCATCAGGCATAAACTGAGTTCTGCAAGTCAGAGAGAAATGAGTGCTGAATCTCCAGCTGCAGACATGGGCCGGAGGGGTGAAAAGACGGAATGATTTGCCAGAGGTTATATGTGAAAACTGTGGCAAGGTGCAGTTGTATTATTTCATCCTCTTTTTTTCTCACAAATTCCTTGCCACCCTCCCTCTTCTGTGATGAATCATGAGAATACCAATACATAACTAAGTATAAGTGACATGTAGGCACTGGCTGAAATTCTGCAAAGCACTTTACTGCTGCTGAGGTGGCAGAGAATGTGGAACAGAAATCCTCCAGATTTACTAGTCCTAAATGCAAACAGCATTTATTTAAGCTTCCACATAAAGATCAACTAAGCAGCTTTAAAGACATCACTAAAACCTTCAAGCTGCATAACACTGATGAAAAATTGACTTGGAATCAACATGCTGCAGTGTGCTTACTAGCCCTGACAAGGTGGATAAAAATAGTAAGGAGACAATGGTGACATCAATCAAAGACTGGGTGAGCCAAAGAGTTTTGCAAATACTCCCACGTGGAATGAGTCAGAAATGGAGTAGAGAGTTTGAGAAACACAAGGCAAGCAACTCCTTTAAAAGAAGTTTCGCTATGTGCTCAGAAGTTGTACACAATTTAAATTTAAAAAAACAAGGAAATGTTGAAAAGAGGGGGAAAAAACAGTCCTGAAGGTGTTTCAGTCCACTGGCATGGTGAGAGGTTCTTTTACGATTTTTTCCCTGAAACCTTTCCAAATAAAATTCTAGATGTGATAAATAAACACAGATCTTTAGGCACAATAAATTTCTCAGCTGACATTAGGTAACAAGAAATCTGATTCCTATGCCTTCATGTGAGGATGTAATAGGCACCCTGCAGGATCTGGTACAGAGTATTGATGTCTCCTATCAGTAGACAGGGACAAGGACAAGTTTGGCAGCTGATGGACAGACCATGATGTGTCATTATATGGTAGTTTAGGGAAGGAAGTAAAAAAGCATATTGCAGCCAATTGGAAATTATGAGAGAATTTTGAGAGATAGATAGTCATTATTTGAATGTTTTTCTAAAACAATGAAAAGTAATTTTTAAAAAAAGGATAAAGTAAAATTAAAAAGCCCAAAAGTGAGTATTGTATCTCTCTAAATATGCCAAGCAACAAAAATATCCTGAGATTTATAGAATATGGTATTTTTACATGTAGTAGTCTAAGGTCTTATATACATGCCAGTTTCAAGTCCTTTATGTTTACTTTGGAGAAATATAAAACAATCAAGTTTTCTAAAATCTCTAGTTCTGAAAATCCTCCAAAAATATGTTTTTGCAACATCTGAAGACCTTGACCATTATAAAAATACGCAGCTTCTTGACAACATCAATAAAGATCTCTTGGATTAAAGGTGTCAGGAGTGATGTTTCTTTTTTAAGCTCATTACATCCATGCGTTTGATTATCTTGATCCACAGGGCATAAAGACCCTGCATTTGCATGCACAATAATCAAAGCAAGTCTTTGCCTATCTTCATTAGGCCTGGGACCAAGCTTCTTAGCAACTCCATGCAAATATCTTTCTTTTTTTTCCCATCAGGAGAGGTGCACAAATATGATGCAACACACAGGAGCTCCAAATGCCAGCTCATGACACAATAAACATCTTTCCTAAGGTAAGGAAAGAGTTTTCTTTAACAAAGCTTTTATCCATTCTGATTTTTTCTGCAAGTCAGGCCTTTTCCCCACAGATACTTTTTTTGCAGCTGGTTTTACAACCTTTGAAGTTTGCATAATGAAAAATTTACACAATTTTGTCCTGAAAAAGATCTCTACGAATAACCGATCTCTTTCCCATTTCAGAATTGATTCTTCCTTGTAAAAGGCTTACAGTCTCTTCTTTATCTTTGACCACTTGTGGAGTTGGGTCTGAAGCTGGAAAATAGAACACCTCTAAGGGATCAGCAAGAAACAACTTTTGTCTTCCTTTTCTTTTTTCTGCTATACATTCTTCATCTTTTACTTATATTTCTTTGATGTTTCAGTCTTTTGCAACTGTTAAGCAAGGAAGATTAAAGCCATTACTGCTTTATTAAAAATTCAGTGTTCTTTGCCACTCCTTTCCTGTTTTTGACTGAAAAGTCAGCTAAAAAAAACTAAGATTCTATCTGTGGGTAGGAAGCATCTGAACCGAAAATGCTGTGGTCTCTAATGGTTACAAGGAAAACCAAATATTTTGGTATACACGCAGCCTAATTATTAGCTCTTTTAAAGACAGCAAGTACTTACTTGCAGTGGAAGATCCATCCTAATATTATACATGTAGTCATACACCAGTTCTTGAGAGTCCTTTATATGGCAGAGCAATGAGAAATTCCAATAAAGACTGAAAAATACTCATATTTTTCCTTTTAACTTCTGGAATGAATGCAAAACCATGTTTAAGTTTCTTTATGATAAATTTTAGCTGTGTGAAATGACACATGGGCCTCTACCTAAATCATAAAGTGCTGAAAAATCATAACTATCATATTATGCTATCATATTAGGACTTTGGAAGAGGACTTAAGTACCAAACCGTAGTTTAAGGAAAGATACATAAGCCTCATTAACTAATCAAGTCAGAACAACTTTACTGCTTCTTGTTGCAGGCTTTTGGAGTACCTGAAGGCTTTGGTTGAAGGTGGAAGCTTCATTTTGGCCTGGGGATAACCTCTGATGTAGCAACCTCACAGCAGCATAGAGGCTTGTCTGCACTCCTATTTTAAATACCACAAGACTGTGACATGTCAGTGTAATACCATGGTGGAGATACTTGGGGAATTACACGTGCCCCACTTAATAACGGGACTCGTTACTCAGCAGAGCTTTTGCTGCTGGGAATTGTCTGCATAGGCCTTAATGGAAAAAGTCTTTCTTCTTATCTAACTATGGAAAAGAGAGATATCGTTTTATTCAGTAAGACTGATACCATAATTTAAATGGTGACTGCTGAATGATTTCTGGGTGAAATCTGACCAACGATTACCATGAAATTCAATGTTCAAGCAAAAATGATTGCCCATATTTTATAGCTCTAACATGCAAGGATATGGGCTATATCTGACTGGTTTCTTTTGATAAATCAAAATTTTACTATTCAGAATAGTAACAGTGTTGTAAACTGTCATCAGGATAAGAACCTTAGGTATTGCAATGTAAATGCTTACATATAATCTGACTAATGTGTGTATTTTGTAAGCAATTACTATCGTTTGTCCTTTGACAGGGCTTTCTGAAACATTACAGAGAAATGAAGAATACTTTTAATTTGTACTGTATTAAATTATACTTGTATTAATTATTAAATAAAGATTATTACTAAAACTTAATGAAGGAAACTACCATTATTATATCTGCCACAAATAAAAAATCTACCTATTGCATTGTAAAGATGATGCCATCCATTAATTAGAGATCCCCAAATCTAAGGAAGTGACAGAAATTTCCAGGATTTCCCTGACTCTCACATATATGTGAGGTTTATGATGAAGTTGAAAGATATTTTATCTTTCAAGATATTCAATATCTGTGTATTAATTTGAATGCTTCTGCCTTTACTTCACTCATGTAATATCTTCCTCTTTCCAGTCTGTTGCAGAAAAAGCATCTGACTTTTTGGGCAGGAGATGCACTCATTGAGCTGTCCACAGAGGAGGTCTGAGGGCATGGAGATCCACTGTGCAGAGAGTGAAGTCAAGCTGAAACCTGCTGGCCTCTACTGCTAAGCTCTACAGTAGTTTTTTCTTCTAGAGGACAGGAGGGGGTTTTTTAGGTCGACATACCTGCAGAGGTGTGTATCACTGCCCTCAAAACTGGCATGGACACAGCATCAGCAAGTGAGGGGCCTCAACCAGACTAGGGGAGAAATCCACTCATCTCATCTTTGCTGATCTTTCTGTCTGGCAGTTACTTCTCTTCCTACTTTGCACAGGCCCTGGGGAATTTACCCTTACTAAAAAAATTCAAAAAAGTGCATGTAGGACATGCAGCTTTACAATTTTGATGTATTCATAAAGTCATACAAATACTGTATGAGTATGTGAGGTACTAGTCAGAGAGACAGTTTCAGTTAAAATAGCTGGCACACATAACTGGATAGACAGATGAACTATGCTGGGGTGAAAAGTATAATCGTGCTTTTAATATTCATGAACAGTATATGGCGATACAGGTCTTTAGGGACAGTACAGAGCTGGATATGTTCAGAACAGTTGGATGTCACTGGACAAACACATGATGTGATCCCAGAAGCAATGCTTCTCAGGACATTATTTTCTGATAGGGACAACATCCTTGATCTTGAATGACTGCAGGTTTTAAGTGAATAGTATGTCAGTACTTTCCACTGAAATAATTTGACATGGCAACTTTAAAATACACAAGACATATTCTGCTGAAGAAGAAATTCATTAACTACTGAATCCCAAAAAGA
Organism: Peucedramus taeniatus; assembly: GCA_013400575.1. NCBI lineage: Eukaryota > Metazoa > Chordata > Aves > Passeriformes > Fringillidae > Peucedramus > Peucedramus taeniatus. The sequence goes on along the minus strand of WBNO01026207.1, from coordinate 86,974 downwards.
AATACCTCATAAGTGAATATCTGATGGCATCTTATGTGGATTAAAAATACACAAACACACATATACACATGCATATGTAATAGTAGACACAAAGGCATATAGAAAATTAAATATATAAACATATGCATATGCATATTTATGGAAGATTCCTGCACATTATTGACAGAAGCAAACTATTCAGAAGGTAGCAGGTTTACTTACAGCAAAAAAAAAGACAATTTATCACTACATTTTACTTGCTCTTGTTTTACTGCCTTGTGTGTCTCCTTGAAATGTTCCTTTGTGTTCTGGCAAAAACCAATCTCACATTTCTTAGCTGCTGATTGGCAAATCTAGCAACTAACCTGTTTGAAAACATGCACAATCTGATCTTGTAAGTCATCATAGTGAGAGCTGCAGGTGCTGAGCAAATGAAGAGCTAGTGTAAGGAAGCCTAAGTAGAGGTATCTCTGTCTTTAGGTTTTGATAAGGTAACTGACACCAGGCTATCAGATCTTGGACGTCTGTTTGACAGTTTTGACTTGTAGTTATTATGATGAATCCTTAAACAGATCATAATAGACAGTGGAAAGTACACTAGGATAAAGTAGAATCTGATCTGTTACTAGGGCTGATGTGTGTAGGAGGAATCAACAAATATTTTTGTCTTTTTTAAAATAAACCAGCATTTTTTCTGCTCTTCTACTAACTGAAAGCATACAGTACAATGCATTTGGCATTGCCAGTTTAAACCCTGAATTAGAACCTCAAAGCAAAAGATGTTATTATTGCTTTGACTATGATGCATTTACTGTGGCACATACTTGCGAAATGAAGAGCCTAAATACTCCCAACACCCTGTTCAGACCCTCAGACATAAGCAGACTGAAATCAAAGCACCCATTGCTCTCCTAATTCAACCAGATTTTTGAAAGTAGGACATGTTAGGAATATAAGGCTATTTTACTTTGATTCCTTAATAAACGGACTTAGGTTCCTAGCTGGAAAGCTGTAACTTATGTGCATAGCAAGGGGGTTAAGGTGGCAGAGGGATAAGGTAGGAAGGCATCAGAAGTCTCTTTGCTCTGTTCAACCTTCTGAAATTTGATGCCATTCACCAGAGGTATCCTAAGAGTAAAAGTTTGTCTCCTCTTGTTATATTGCCACGTGCTCAAGGAAACGCTAATCCATTAAGGTCAAGCAGTTCTGAGAAGGTGCTGCAGTGCCTGGGGCAGCCTCTTGAGTTTCACTCCTAGCAGCTGCAGGAAGATGAAGTCGGGATGGTCCTCGTTACTGAAATTAGACAGATCAGGAAGTAAATAGAGCTTGCCTTTCATCTGATCTGGCTTTGAAATGGGAAAGGTTGGGGAGGGGGGCAGAGCAGAAGGTGAATTCCTCTTCTAATTACTTTATGTGTCAGTTCTCCAGATTTTGTGTCAACGTCAGACATGCATAATCTTTTTTATTTTTTAAATGAGAGAAAAGGAAAGAAATCTCATGAACTACTGACGATTTTAGGGTTTACTATCATTTAGTTGTCAATACCATGACTTTCATGGGGATTATTATTTTTTCCTTTGGGAATGAGCAGCCAACAGATCTAAGACAGGGGAGGAGCCATACTGTCTGCATAAATTTCTTGCCCCTTTACATAGTGGAACCTTTTCCTTTTGTGTTCATTGCTTGGCTTCTTTTCTCTGAAGTGAATTTGAGGATTATGAAAGGCACTGGGCTCTCAGTACAGGCTGGAGCCCTCTTTTTTTCACACCTGAACTGCTGGGATAGCAGCCCTATGAGACCATCTCCTCCCCACAGATCTGAAGGGACAGACATCAACAACAGAAGAGTCAGATGCCACCTCCATAGCAAAGGCTTCCCACTCATCTCCTCTCTTTGCAACCCATGCCATAGACCACCCTACATAAACTACAGTCCCTCTGGGAGGGCATCATCACCTTGTCGAACTCCCTGATTTGCAGATGGTGACTTTGAAAAAGAGAGCACAAAAACCTGAACGACAGAAGATCACTGAGGAGCGCTGCCTTGTGTGCTCAGCAGGAGCTGTAACACGTAGCAGCAGTTCAGATGTGCTCCAGCAAATGAATGAACCAGACTCAATCTTGTTTTGTCTCACTGAGAGCCAGTATTGTCTGGGATCAGCTGAGGCAAAAGCAGACTTTTCAACACCTTTTTTGGGTAATGCAGGCTGTGATTATATGAATTCCATAGGCACAGGCAGCCTTATTGCTTCAGTCCCCACTTCTCACACACCCACTTGGAGTCCTATTTTCACAGGGTTTTTAAGAGCCGCTTTAGAGAGCTGTGATAATCCAGGGGATTAGTGAGAGCCAGAGGGGAGCCAGACACATGATGCCCCACAACTGGAACTTGCCGATGCTTTGCTTTGATGTGATAAGGTGCAATGAAGCCTTTTAAAACCGAGGTGAGGGAGCGTTTTGTAGAGCACTGCAGCATCCTAACTCTACTAGGGACTCCAGAAGCCAAGGTGCTGTGAAAACAGGTGGTAAACTACTTGATGCAATTAATTTTTTTCCACCTTGATTCTGCTCAGCCAAAGCTCTCTCCTTCACCTTCCCCGTACCTCTGCTTTCCCAGTTTATGGGACAATGGTGGTGAGCAAGCAAACTGTATTTTTCATTGTCATCCAATGAGATGGAAAGACACCCTCCTCCAGAATCAGTTCTGTCTCCATTACATGTAGCCAGAAGGAGCCTTTTGACTGGATGAATATGGGCATGTTCTACAGTCCTCTTTCTTCCTCTGACTTGTAGCAGGTATTTCTCCTAGAGCCAATGGTTTAATTTGAAACTTTTCTCTCTTCTTCTAAACTAGGCAAGATACTCAAGTGCCTGCCTGCCTTTCCCTCTATAAATTCTCAGAGTGTTTCTCCACCAGAGACAAACACATGTAGCAATATTTCTTTCTGCATAATTGTTTCTCAAAGTATATGCAGGAAATCTCCAATGTGCATGCAGATGCGAAGAAGTACATATTTAATGATACATCTGTATGTCCCTATACATATGTGTACAACTACCTGGGGGACCAGGACATTCACTTGGCAATTTTCCTTCATGCCAGAATTCCGTATGCATGCAGTTGATGTCAGTTATATCATTAGGCTCAAATGAGGATTATGTTGTGGTGAGCACTTTATAAAGATCAGCGGAAAAACAATCTCTATGCAAAGTAGTTCCAACCTACATAGTACAAAATAACAGGATAAGGTGGTGGAATAAAACTTTTTTACTTGTTGTAAGATGCATTTTTCTAAGACTATGTTGAAATTTCTTTTCTTACCAGATATTAAGAAAGCACAAATATTTACTAGCACTTGAAGTCAGTAATTCATAAATTCACCAGAAACTCTCAGAGTTTGTTTGAATCTCCACGGATGCACATCATCAGGATTGTTTCAAGATATGACTCACTGATTACAATAAGTCTGCAGACTACAGATCACAAAGTTCTCTAAGGTGCCTTCCAGATATGTCCACAAGCCCTGCAGATCAAATTTTTAAATAGAAAATACGAACTTAAGGGAAACAGTGGTAAAATACCATCACAGACCCAGATCCTGAAGCTGGACATGCTTGGTTTGCTTTTAGAATCCATACAGATTGAATTCTAAACAAAGTTATTGAAAACTACCTTTCAGGCTCATGACAGCTCTGGACCAGAATGCATTCAGAAGCCATCACATTCTGCACAGCTCAGAGTGATGGATGGGATACTGAGAAACATTGCTGTATTCTTCTTTGTGGTACAGCTTTATCTCGTTTTTTTTTTCCCCAACATTTCATATTTCTATTTCTCACAGCTCAGCTCAGAGTCATAATAGCTAAGATAGGAACTACTGTGGAGTCACCGCTTGTGTGTGTAAATAATTACTGGGGGTTTTGGTTTCCTTCTGCATTGTTGTGAAAACAGGTCTTGATATCTCAAAATTTGTCATTAAAAAAATGTTTATGGGAGTTTTGGCCAGCCTAATTTTTCTCCACCATCTGCTTGGCAAACCATCTTGTCTTTGGGATACAGTTGGAAGAGGTCTATTAAGATTAGTATAAGTGTTGCTGGAAAATAAACATTTTATTGGAATTTTTATATTATTCCATCAGACAAGGACACTCTTGCTAATTGGACCCTATCCCTGCACTGCCAGTTTCAGTTAAGAAGAAATGTAAGCAGTTGGGATTTTTCATTGTGATTAAACTCATAGTTATTTAAATGCAATCCAGAGGAGATATATCATTCAGAATACCTCTAGGTATAGTTCTTTCCTTGGCGCAAGTGCTTCCCTCTTGTTATCTTGGCACAGTCCTAAAATGAGTATTTAGTCAAAAACACTGACTGAATTCTAAAAGAGCATCCAGTCAGGACCAGGCACAATACAAATATTTTTAAAATAATGACAATAAACCACAAAACTAACTAGAAGCATTGTTGGAATAGATCAGTTATTGTAAATAAACTGCTCCTGACATGAGCTAAAATCTGTAAAAATTATGTTTCATAATAGCGTCACATCAGCAAATCTCTTTAAGATGTTCTTTTTAATCTGCAATATCTTGGTTTCAAACTCCCTGCAGATAAGGAATTATTTCTCATTTTAATGTTCCAAAGGTAGAGTACCACATATTCTTTCAAGAGTCACTTGACAAAGAGAATAGAATATGTTAGCCCCTTTATGAAGTGGAAAGCTTTAAAAAGCTCTTATTATTATTCTGCAAAATGCAAACACAGCTCAGGAGAAGTCTCTGTTAGGAAGTGATTTGCATCTCTTGGAATGATTTAAAACTGATGAAGAGGACAACTGGAGTGACTTCTTACCCACTGTGGACCTCGAAGGCTTAGGCAGAAAAGGAAGTTAAATATTGAAATTGTTTTGCTGTTGAAAGACACAAAAGCTGATCTGATATTTAGGCCTTCTGTCCTGCTTCTGGGCCTTTGTCACTTTATCATCTGTGACCTTGACTCAGGGAATCACAGATTTCCATTTTATCAACAGCCAGTGGCTGCATAGTCTCTGGCTGATATGCAGCACATGGTGCTGCTTAAAAATTGCACTGTCTCACTTCTCAAGAAGTTACTTATTTTTTAAATATTGTTCTATCTACTGGATACATTAATATTTTCTTTACAATAAATTCCACATAGCTCTAGGACAGCAAGCTGGATTCAGTGATAGAATCATGGGAAAGTAGATAAATAAGTGCGTTTGTACAGTTGACTCTGGGAGTTCAACATTTGTTAAAATATTCTAAAGAACAGAAGACTTTCCTGAACTGAAGAACCAGTAATTGGGAATCAAAGGCAAATAACAGCAGAGAACACATTTAAAAGACTTGTTTTCCTTATAGAAGATCAATGTACCCACAACAAAACCTGCAATTTGAGATAAAATGTAGTGTATACCAAAAGAATATATTTTACAGAGAAGCCCATAAGAAATGCTACAAAAATATGTGGAGGATCAACAAGTTCTTTGATCATTAGATCTGACTCAGTTATCTGCAGAGATACAAGGTAATAACTCGGATTCTTAACAAGAATTACTGACACTACTATTTGTTATATAACAGAATTTGAAGGAAATGAACCAAAAGTTTTAGCATATGATGCTCCTTTAGAAGGACAGAGTTTGCCTGTGCTGTCTGTGAAGGCAAGACAAGCTTCACCATTGATTGATAGAAGCAGAATAAAGCCAATGAGGACAGAGAAGAAACAAAATGTGAGCTTGACCAGTCACACAAATGCTGGAGAAATGACCTGTGGCATTCACATTCACTGAATATGATTCTTTTGCTCAGGATTTTTCTCCCAGGAAGATGAAAAGGCAGAGAGAGGCCAGAGATGGGAAAATAATCCTTATCTCATTTGTTTCTCCTGTGTTGTGCTCATGTGGAATGTGTTAGGAATTTGTTTACCTGAAGTGATGAGCCTTGGTTTGGCTCCAGTGTGAGTTGTTTTCATTTCATGGCCAATGGTCACAAAAGCTGTGTCGGGACTCTGGAAAGAGTAATGAGTTTCATTATTATCTGTTTAGCCTTCTGTAAGTATCCTTTCTGTATTCTTTAGTATAGTCAATATAGTTTTCTTTAACATAATATAGTATTTTAAAATAATAAAATAGCCTTTTGATAACATGGAGTCAGATGCATTGTTCTTCCCTCACGTCTGATGATTGCTGATTTTACAATAATGACCCAACTAAATTATCACACAAAGATCTCCAAAGGAGCTCCTAAACTAAAAGCACACATAAAGAAGATTCTGTAAAGGCCAGCCAATCATGGACACACCATGTTCCAGTTTTGTCTCCTTTGGGCCTGCCACACCCAGCCTGGATCTCTGTCTATCGGCCACAGACAGTGAGTGTCTGGGCCAATTGAAGTCAAGATCAAGGATGCCCCTGACTGCCACAGGGGCCATATTTCATGCAGTCACAATTATCTACACAAAATTTGAACTCTTCCACTTCCTGTCTTGTATGGCAGTGCATTTTGAGGTAAACTGGGACTGATGGGAGCCACTGGAATATTTTTCAGTACACCCTTTTTAGTGGAGTTGCCTTCTTCCGGCAGCTGTGCCCAGAGATGCGGAGGAAACCCTATTTCAACCAGGAACTTTGCTTCACTGTGGTTAACAGCCAAAATAAAGGAGTTTATAATTGGTAGTCTGACAGGGATGAGATCTTACTCAAAGGGATGCAAAGGTATGAGATATTATGAGATATTTCTGCAAAGGGATGAGATATTACTGCTTCTCCTTATTTGAGATTGAATGCTTATTTTAGCAAGGTGATGAAAATCAGTTTCCTTGCAGTTTGGAACATAATTTTCACAGAATCACAGAATCACTAGTTTGGAAGAGACCTTCAAGATCATCAAGCCCAACCCATGCCCTAACACCTCAATTAAACCATGGCCCCAAATGCCACATCCAGTCTTTTTTTATACTCATCCAAGGATGCTGACTCCACCGCCTCCAGGCAGACCATTCCAATACTTTATCATTCTTTCCGTAAAAAATCTTTTTTCCTAATATCTAACCTATATTTACCTTGGAAATTTCAGTTACTCTGGGCTTTGGTAAAATGCTAAATAGCACAGAGGTGTTCTGAGCTTGATTGGTCACTTCTAGGGACAACAGCAAACAAAATTAGCAAATAATAATCATAGTGATCAGTGGTTCCTTTTAAAAAAATTAATGTTCAGAAAAGCAAAGAAGAAAGGCATTCTGAAGTTCATGTCCACAGTGCCACGTGAGAAGAAATAACACATGGAAATGGAAAATTGGAAAAACACATGTTGAATGGAAAATTCAACATAACAAAATTTTAACTTTTCAGATGGATCAGGATGTTGCCTCCAACTTCACTGACAAGCTCAAAGTCTCTTGGATTCCATATCTAGGAATTTGGTGGCCATGATTGGGTAATTGAGTATAAAAATAGTCTCTTCTTGGCAGTAAGAATACAATAATGTCTCTGTTACTACACTCATTTTTCCTCCTTATGCTGGGGCTTCTTGCTCATATCTGATTCATGCTGAAAGACTAAGGATGTGCACTAAGATCAGAAAGCAGCATGCAGGAGCAAGGATGTTTCTTTTGCAGAGGAATGGCACTGCATTTAATAAATGTCCTCAGCCTTAGTTCATTCAAAAGCATTTCATAATGAAACCCATTGTTTAATCTTCTCTCCTCCCATATTTAATAATATTCTAATTAAAATAATTATTATTTCTTAGCATTTAGATAACACTATATATCTTCAAAGCATTCTTTAGCTATGAATCACACTGCTCAAAAGTTAAGTTATAGAACTAGCTAGGATTTCCCTGCAAATTTTTTGAAAGAAAAACAGTTTTTTAAAGTCCTGATTTTATGACTTTTTATTTAACTTGAATATCTTTCAGTTTGACGAAGTAGCCTAGTTCCTTTGAGAAAAGATAAGGACCACAGCCTGTCCATCTGTGGCATCCAAACAGCTCAGAGGAATACTGAGCAGGGCCCAAAAGAGATAGGTAGATTTGGTCCAACAAATTGAAATAGAACATTTAGTTGATTATTTTTAAAAACACTTTCACAATTATGAAAAGAAATCAAGAAAAAAAATAACACAGCATCTTCAATATTGTAATTTAGAATACATAAATTTTGAAGTAATGGATTTTCCTTCAAGATGCATGTTCAGGTTTTCATCTCCATTAAGTCCAAAATGGTGACAGAGCATTGTACCATTTTCCTCACCCGTAACCAGTTGCTGTATGAACTAGGGTCTCAGAAAGCAAATGGGGAAATCACTGTCTCCAGCTGAAGAAAGAGCACAAAGAAAGAGAAAATTGTATTCTTAAACAGGGAAAGGCCAATGATGGGATTTGAGTGTCCAAACTTCAGATGCACCTTGCCAGTTATTTTTCTTAGGTCAGAGCTCTGAGCTGGCTACAGGTAGACAAGATTAATCCCTTGTGGATGAGGAAAAGTGGCTCATTTGGCTTTACTGTTAAAGAACCTTGTGTATTGACCAAAAAGACAAAGTCTCCTTTATTTTATATTTGTGCTACCTCTGACCTCCCCACAGAAAGCCATGACTTTTAACCTTCTGATGGCCTCTCTGAGAGGTACACAAGCTTGAGTTTGGTCCATAGATGATATTAAGCCATTAAATTCAACAATAAACTGGATAATCTGCCAAGAAAATAAGCACTGCTGGATTTAAATTCATAAGAGATGGTTACTCCTGGACTATGTATATTAATGAGTTTTGAATGAGTGACGTTTGATAAAATATTCACCATCTCTTCAACTTTCTTTCATTTCTTTTCTTGCTGGAGCCCTTTCATATTCGAAAATTAATTATGCACACCATATTTAACCAGGGTGAAAATGAGACTTACATGGAACCTTTCCAGCTCTTCATTACATATTTAATTGTTAAAATAATCAAGCTATCCATCACACATTCTGCCACCCAGTCATCTGTCACCTTGGAATCAGTCAAAAAGAACATAGAAAGAGAAGTGTAGAAACAGAAATTTCACATTTCTTGAGCCGAACAGTTTTGCTGGAGAGAGAAATGGTCCTCGCATGGCATATCTGTATCGTGTTTGCAAAAATAACAAATGGCATCTTCATGACATCTTCTGTGCTTTGGGTTTTCCCCCATGAAGCCCTAAAATCTATCACCATGTTACAGGAAAGTTCTTTAGCACAGAAGAAATTCAAGTTCCTGTGTCTCCTCATTGATTTTAGATCCTGGCTAAAAATGCTTTATAAAGTGCACAGTGGTCTGGCCAGCATTTAATAATAGCTACATGCTACGGGATGCTTTTCATCAAAATTTGGTCCATGCACTTCACTAAAACGCTAGGTAACACAGACCTTGCTTAGTGGATAGTGAAACAGAAACTCTAGAACAGCATCAGGCTACAGTGGTAATCCATCAAACATAACAAGGCATTTTGTGGAGCCAAGTCCTTTGTCCTAGAGAACCACAAGGCAAATATAGGAAGAAGGGTGAAACCTCCTCCTCCTGAGTTTGACCACAGTACTCCTTTTACTGAGCTTTTCACATTCTAAGACCTGCATGAAGTCTGCTGGGATGTTTCATTTAAACATGGGACTCAGTCCTGCAGGATCAGAAGCCCTTATGATGCAATTAATGTGCAATATTTGAAAAATGTAAAGTATAAAGAGTTCATGGATTTTCAATGGACCCTTGGATTTTTAGAAAGTAGAAGAGTAAAGATGTGAGGAGGAGCAAAGTTGTTTTACTTACATGGGTGTCATTCCCTGACTATCTCACATGCTAAATGTTCATAATGTCACCAGGAAAGCAATATTGCACACAATATTTTTTAAATATAGGTATATTTCAGTAGTCACAAAAATATAACCTGGTTTCAATTCACAAAGGAGCATAGATAAGGTGCAAGATTTAACTTTTCATATTTTACTGAAATTTTATTTCACTGTGTTCTATGCTAGAGACAAAAGGATCAAAAGGAATATCTAATTCTTACAGTCAATCCCAGAGAGGCGAGATTTTCAAAGGCATTTTGGTGGGAACCGAGTAGCCCAGTTAGTTTATTTAAGCCCAGTCTCACTGTGTATTTCTCTATAAATAAAGTATGATTTCAATTTAATGCCCAATTTTACATAACAAACAGTGGGCTTATAACTAGACAGGTCCAATGGAGCTCAGCAAAACTGTAGCTTTAAATGTTTATTTTTTAATTCTTTAGCAGTCTCTAGCAGTAATTGTGCATTGCCTTGTGGTCTAAAGGGAAAATAAGCTTTCTCCTATTTCATACACAAAGGTAGAACAAATACTATTAAAATCTAACTGGAGAGCTTTCTAGAGAGTATTAAATAAATCTCAGCTCAGGCAGACTGTGATGTATTGTGAAGGTCACAGCTGATATGAACAGTGAAGTAGCTACTTGCAGGGAAATAATGCATTTGGATAAAGAAGTTGTGCCTATTAAATAGGGATATGAGCTGGAAAAACAAAAAGAAACCACCCAAAAAACAAAGCAAATCAAAAAACCTACAGAAGATGTAAGAATCACAAAACAAAAGTCACCAACACCAGCCATAGCTTGAAAAGTATCAAGGACAGAACCAGTGGAGCGAATGATCTATCTTATAAATTAGACTTCAACTAGTGTAAAAGCAGCCAAAGTGAGGGCCCAATTGTTTTTGTAGCCTGTCGGAAATAATTTCAAACCTGACAGGATACCATGGCTCGTAGTGTGATCTCACAGATTTCAGTGGTCATGCTGAGAGATAAGCAGAAAAGCACGGTAAAAACCCTGATAGCAAAAGCACTGCTGCCAGCTTTGCTGTACTAAAAAATTATCATTCACTCCAAATAGCAGATCAGGCAAGCACTGAATGACTTCTCTTTCCTTCTCTCCCTCCTCCTCTGCCTGTCTCCCTGCTACCACCCTCTTTCTTCCGCTTTCCACGCCCTGAGAGGACATGAAATGTTGTGTTTTATAGTATCGAAACCAGCTGTTCTATCCAGCAACAACAAACATTGATGGAATTACACTGTCATCAAACTATCTTATGATATCATTAGTGTCCTAAATTAAAGCAAGATGATTGCCCCCGCAGAGAGCAATCAACCATACACAGATACTATGCTGCAGGTAGGTTGTAGAGTTCCACAGGAGGAGAAGGTGCCGTGCCCTTGCTCTGTAATTATGCCAGGAATCAACTGACAAAGCCATTTCTTCAGTTGCAAATGGTGAAGGGCAGAGCCACACACTTCGTGTGCCTGTCTGAGATGGGGTGCCTGTTCCAGCCCCTCAGATTCCCAACCGGGCCCAGCAGGGCTCTGCAGCCTGCTACACTCAGATGAGAGAAGGGCAGGTCCTCTCAGCACTGCAAGATCATACAATTACTGCCTGGACCAACACGGAGCTGCAGGCACCAAGAGAAGCCCATGGGAACTTGTGACATCTCTTCTGCTATTAAAACCCTGGGGCTACCTCAAGCAGGGCAACAAGAGGGACTGGTAGATGAAGGGGTGGGGGCAAAGGCACCTGGTTTGGAGTGCAGAGCCCTTGGATGGGGGATGCTGTTGACTGCTTAACCCATAAACTTTCACTTCTGGTTATTGCCCTCTTTTTGGAAGTTGCAGTACTGGTCTCCAGAATGGGGATGCCTCTGTTCTCTGGGCCAGGAAATATTTATTCCCTCTGGCTTATAACCTCATATACTTGGACTAGTATTTGCATTTGTGCTATACTATGAGGCCCTGTCCAAAACTTATTCCCTGCAGATTAATATTTTCCTGGCAGAAGCACGCACTAATTCCACTAAAGGTGTGGTTTGAATCCATTTAATTTATGTGCACAATCTTCAAGCTGGTGGGGAGGAAAGAGAGCCTCCCGAGAAAAACTAAGCAGGGATTGCAGGGAACTGAATTCAGTTCTTAGTGTTGATGCAGTTTCAGCTGTCAACAAATTACTTCATTAGCCTCTACTCACTGTCCCAAGTGGAAAACAGAGATATTTTCTTTGATCAACATATCCAATTCTAAAGTAGCTGTTCAGAACAATAGTCATTTAACAAATGCTTTCATTTCTAGAGTCTATCACAATTTGATTCCAATAGCAATTTGGCTGTCTAGTTTTGTTGCTTTAAACAACAACTGTGCTGGTGGGGCTCATGTGCAGCTAGAAGATGAGATACAATTCCGTTTAGCCTTTTCTCGGTAAAGATGCTCAGCTGAAGCTTTCTTGCTTCACCACAAGTCCCCAGCATTATCTCCTCCATTCAGTATCCACCAATTTAGTGATCTGATACAGGTTAAATGCCCATAGCTCCTTCTTTTTCCCCATCCACTGTATCCTGCAAAAACTTGTACTAACATAAAAGGGTTGGAAGATGGAGAGCAGGAAAAAGAGAATTATTTTCCTTCCAAAATTTTACATTGCTGGTGCTTGTATGTACTCCAGTAGACAGGCAAAAGCAGTACCATCTTTGTTTTACACTCAGGGAGTGAAATCACAGAAATATTAATTGCTTTGCCCCAGGTCACACAAGAATCTATTGCAGGGCCAGAAATTTGACATAGATCTCCCATATCTCAGGTCAGTGTCTTAATCATTAAATAACTATCAGAAAGTTGAGTAGTTAGGTTATCTGTGGAAATGGAAGAGGGGTTTATTGCTATGGTCTATAAAGCAAGAAATGGCAGCAATGCATTTGCATTAACTTATATTCTGATCTTGGGAAAAAAGGCACTATGGAGTTCCCAGTTTATTCCCTGTCATTTACTCTCATATGAAGTTTGCAGAGTTTGCAGGCTAAAGGAAGGTGCTCGCACAATGCAAACTCAATTGAGGACTGAAAAATCATACTCAATTTTTCACTCTTACATCAACAGTAGCCAGGAAGAGTTTTCAAAAATATTCCAGAAGTCAAAGGTCTGGAAAAAGACATTCCTGTTTAATTTATCTTACTCCTGCTGGTGGCAGAATGCTGTCCAAAGTTTGGAGACCTAATTTTTTTCAAACTTACCCTAAAATTCATGAGAAAAATCTTCCAGTCTAATTCAAGCTATCTAATTTCTAAGACAGAGTTACCTTCTAGAATACATAAATATTAATACTGATAATAGAATAATAATATTCCTTCACACTTGATTTCAAGCAATTATTTAATTTTATTAATCCAAACAGAGCAAGAAGGATTTCACTTGCCCATTTCACTTTCTCTTTTTGTGATGCATCCTTCTGATTGTAAACTTTCATTAACTTGCAGTTTTCTGTCCTGCAGGTGCCAGACAGGCCACAGAACTGCTATGCTCCAACACAGGTGTGAGGCAAAGAGTGAGATTTTTGGACACTTTGCTCCACAGACACAGTTGCAGGAGGCAACTCTCTGGCACTCATCACACTGAGGCCGTGGTTCCATTCCTGCTGGAGCAAAGGACCTTTTCACCTAAGGGCAGAAGCAAAGGGGTGCGATGCTGCCAGGAACTGGCAATGAAACGCTTGGTCAAGCCCAGATGTAGCTGATCCAGAGCTGGCAGGTCTCCAGTCCCATCAGGAAAGGAAATTATCATGGGGGCAGAAACTCTTTCTCTTTTCTAGAATTTAAAAGAAATGCCCAGGATTTGTCCCTTAGACTTACACTGGCTCAAATTTTCATCCAGCTACAAAGTAAGTCCAGCCACATCCTTTGTTTTCTCCTTCGCATATTTCATAGATGTATGTGTTGGTCGGCTCTCTATTCCATGTAATGTAGTAAAAGAAATGAATGCATGTGTAAAATACTGACTAGGATGTTTAGGAGGCAGACTTTATCAAAAGGCAGTCTTTATTTTGAGCATCTACAACCAAGACAAAGCTGAGATTTCAGGTTTTGGCCCACTCTGTGGCCTTGTGCTTGCAAAAAACCAGCAGCACAGTGAGACAAATCCTTATCTCTAGCAACTGTGTACTGCTCACATCCCACAGAGGCCCCACACTGAAAGGCTCCATATATGGCTGGAATTCACCACAGGTAAGTGTTTCTAATGTAGTGCTATTGCTTCCCTATTACTACATGACTTTCCCTTTCCTTCCCCCCATTTTGAAAGAGTTCTCAATTGCTTTTGTGAAATAAATATTAAGACAGCATGATGACAACAAAGGTTGGGAAGGCATAATAAAATTTAAAAACTGTAATAATACAGTAGGAGTATTGCAGTAGTGTATTATCTTTCAACAGATATTGTAGAAGAAAGCATTAATTAAGCTTCAATCATTTAACCTTTGAGGTAGGTAATATTACTGTATACACTTCACTAATGAGTAAACAGAGGCCTTGGAATGGTACAAGCCTTGTCTAAAGCTGCCCAGTGAGTCAGAAGAAAGGGGAGTAATGAAATTAAGAGCAGCAGAAAGTATTTCTAGCATGACATCATGCAAATTCTCTTCCCTACTTCTAGCAGCTAGCACCATTGTATTTCCCAAATTATGGTGGTCTTATACATTTAACCCATGTTAAATGTATAAAATGGTTATAAGATAGTTAACCATCTTCCTGCCATGGTGTAGGAGCTGAACTCTTTTCTGTGGGTATTACTTCAAGTTTGCCCTTTTCTTTTTGTGTTCACTGACTCCCTTCTAACCACCCTGCTTGGTCTTCCTTGCTTGCTTGCTTCCAAGCTGGCATCCAAGGCAGCAGAGGTCAAAGGAGTCATTTTCAAGTAAGATACCTTTGCAAATGGCTTCCAAAGGGTTCATTTAAAGCCTGAAAATATGACAACAGATCAATCAGCTTCCTTTTAGCAAGTTCCTAACTGCAGCATCAGCTATGGAGAGGAAACCTCTTTATGCATTTCACTTGCTCAATCTGCACAGTCACCTCTTGGGACCAAGCCACATTCAGGGAAGTCTCCTCCCCAGGAGGAGAACAAAACAAGTGTTGATTCCCCAAAGGACCACCTTCATGTAAAATTTCCTCAGTGCCTTCCTGGAGAAAACAGAAGAATAAGAAAGTTAGGATGGACAATTATGTCTACAGGGGAAAGAAAAGCAACCATCTTTTATTTTACAGACTGGACTTTTCAGGATCAAATGTAAGCCTCTTTATGAGGCCTGGAATAGTTCCAGACAGCTGTGGAGTAAGGGGGTGGGAGAGACAAGCTTTCCTCCTATTGCATACTTATTTGTATTTGTGAGCAAAATGCTACATGAGTGGCACAGATAATGTGCCTTTGAGATGCAAAAGCAGTTAGCCTGGCACACTTTACAGAACTTACAAAACAGAATTGCTAGCAGGAATATTAAAGGTGGTAGGTAATGAATGAAAACTGTCAAGGATTTGCCCCACAGTTATTTTAAACCTTCCTTTTTTGCCTAGTCTCTGCCCTAGCCAGTGATGTTTCCTTCCCTTCTCGTTTTGATTCAATAGCCCTGACAGAAGTCCGCAGCTCCCCCTCTCTCCCATTTATTCCAAGACATAATGTAGTAATTATACTTACATTTTTAAAGGTAGACATTTCTCCATAGGCCCTATCAACCTGTGGCCTCACAATTATAATTACTTGATCTACAGACTGTTAATTTTTTTATCTTTCATAGGAATAAAATAGCACAGGAATAGGACACAAGGAAATGCAGAGAAGTTGCAGACAGATACAAGTTCATGTTCTCTACAGTATATGACAGGAAATATAAATGTCAGGGGCATCAGAAAGTACATGATTTTACTTATATTTTTCCTAATTCTTATTTGTCAACATGTCAACAGACTCAGTGAAATGGATTCAATTTCTAGGTGGCTTCCTGGGTTATAAGCAGCAAGAAAAGCATCCAAGTAGGTTTCTGTTTATTACTTTTCTAATTAGATTTGCATGGCATTGATGCTTGCTCTCAGGAGTCTATTTGCAGTATTGGGAAAGGGTGTGAGTGAAATGAGGCCAAATCCATGACAAGTTTCTACTTAGCCTAGTTTTCCCTCAGTTACGTATGACGTGTCTGTTTTTCCAGCCTGTAAACAAGATGAAAACCAGGAAAACCAAGAGTTGGTAATAACAGTGCTTACTCTGGCTGAAAAAACTGGTCCAAAACAGCAACCCTGGCTTTGATTACATGTAGTAATCAGGCTGTGTTCATAATTACTTGACTTAATGTCGCAGGAAATGTTAATCTGTACATGGAAATCTTAGTTCTAAAGACTGTATGATCCACTGACATCAGGTAAAATACTTCATGGTTCCTTGTTTTCCACTGTAGTTTCATGTTGGGGGACTGCTAACAGAGATAATGGAAAATCTGGTTACTAAATGGCATTTTTATCTTCTAGGCCAGGACAGTAACAATACTAAACAAAGCAGCACAAACAAAACCTATTAGCGAGTCAAAGAAGCTGGGTGTAACTTATACAGGAGGGTTTGTGTTTTTCCACTGGACTTAAAGTACACTAGCTTGACAGCATATATTTTAATATACTTCAGAGTTTAGTGAACTAGAAAAAGACATTGCTGAGGATATCACAATGTAGTAAGAGTACTCTGATATCAGAGTAGATCCCAATGGTGACTGCTTAGGGTAAACTGTAAATTTTCAAATAATGTTTTATCAACATCTCCTAAAGAAAGACATACATTAGATGTCAGGACTGTTAACTATGCCAAAGTGAATTAATTACACAATTGCACATTGCATTCAAAAATAAAACAAAACTGCTTCAGTGTTGTGAGTGGAAGGTATGGGGAGACTAAAGGAGCTCAGGGGGTGTGTGTCGTCTTGTTTATGTGGCAGGTAAGTATTATGGTACTGCAGAAACTCTCCCAGTCTCCATCAAGTGTTTGACAGCATTTGACTAAGTTATTTTCATTTGATGGCAAATACCAGTTTCTCTTTGTCCTCTGTGGGAGGACAAAACTCCCTTTTGTCCTCTTTCCTCCTTGCAACTGTTCTGCTTCCCATCATGGCCCGTTAGACACACAAAGAGCTTGGGGAGGGAGTGGGACAGAAGTTTGAGGAAAAATCATAGTCGTTCTGCAACATAGGGGAAGAAGTGCTTAAGACTATATTTAGGTTTAACAGAACAGCAAAAGTATGAGTAAAACCTGTCAATCTGGAGAATGAGCCAAATAAATTGTGATTATTTTGAGATATACTTGAATACCAGTTTTCAAGCATTTCAGAAACTTAGGTGCTATTTCATCTTGTCAGCAAAACTTAACGTGTTTCTATAGATCAGAATTATTTTCAACTATTTGACACAGGTATGGATTTTCTACTGAGAACTCTGGATTTCATTCATTGTCAATACGTCCTATGCCTGCATTTGTCTCTTCCACAGGATCAGCCTGATGGGTCTCAGCAATGGATGTGCTTGACTGATTGCACACCCAATTCTTTCCCTTCTGTTATTTTCAGGTAAGAAGATCTAACAAAAAGCACCTGAAACTGTTGTTCCTTCATGGATAAGTGACCAAACATTTCATGCTACTGCTCACATCTTGTGTGGTATTCTCCCTCCATTGATTAAGACTCCCATCCATACTGCCTTTCTATGCGTGCTATATATCTCTGCAGCCAAGGTTTCCCAAGGAAAACCTCAACAAATTTCATTAGCACTCTCTTGCTTTATGACATGGTCAATCATGCAAGTATTAAGTAAAACCTGTCATAAGACTGAGCCTGCGGAAACCTGTAACTGTAATACCTATTCTTTCAGCACAAAATACTGTCATGTGCCCTTTAACTTATTCTGCCCCACCTCAAAGCTCTTGACCAAATCCTCCTTTTATGTCTTGGTAATTTTCCACCTCTATGGAAGTCCACAAATCTTCTGCACTTCCATTTGTCTAAGAAAATCTTACCAAGAAGTAGTATCAGTTGAGTGTGGTAACAATCTACATTGATGACCCTGTGCTGCATATTTCTCCCCTTTCACCCATTTTTTCCACACTTTTTTATTATTTTCTCTGAAAACACATTCCAGTAACTTTCATACTCAAAAGTGCTAGACATATAGTTACCCAGATTTTTATTTTAAAACCTTGAATAAAATTAACACATCATGATCAACTAGTTTTTAAAATTAAGATTATAAGGAGTAAACAATATTTTTCAGATAATATTTCTGGAAATAAGCAGCATGGAAAATGGTTTACCATGGGTGTCAATAGTGGTTCATAAATTTTACTCAGTTATCAGAGCGTGTGGTAATTTAAACTGATTCAAATCCTACTGCTCATGGTAGAACCTCCCCCATGTGTGTTATAGGTGAACAGCATTATCACACACACAGGGAGTTTGGCAAGACTAAAAATATGGTGATCGTTAGATTTAAAACGTAAATAAAAGGAAGATACCTGGCTCAGACTTCCCCAAATACTTTGTTCGTTATAGCTAGCAATATAAAAACAAATAAACAAACAAATCAGCCCATCTCAGAGGTAAGCCATGCACAGAATGTGCAAACTTTGTCCCCACATATTTCTGCCTAGAAAATATCTCTGCATTTATTTGCTGTATGCAAAATGCTGACTGGCACAGCAACCATAGAGTGTCTAATATATCACTGTAATCAAGGACAGCTGGTTTTCTCGTGGAGTTACCAAATTCTCTTCAGGAGCCCTAGCTTCTAATTCTCTCTAACTAGGAGCAGCCTCCACCTTGCCTTCCCTCCCCAGCAATACAAGAGACCATGGTGCAGCACACCCAGCCTCCAACTCTCGCTCCCACACCACAGGAGGCGATCTATTAAACATACAATGCATGTTCTAATAAGTGGAGCCAACGAGAGCTAAAGAGCTTGCAGCTGCTGGTACCACCTGTGTCCCTTTGCTTCCAGCCAGAACAATCTCCTCTCTGAAGTCCCTAGTTGTGGCGAGAGATAAAAGAGGCAGAAAGTGAGAGTGACATGTCTGGCTCGTGTCCTGCTCTCGTCACGAAGGAGCCAGTTGATCTGGAAAGCTTGCTTGCTCCCTCTGTGCATGTGGATGATTGGGCCTGTTTCCCCCCCAAGCAAGCAAACACAAAGTGGCCATGTATGAATTTCCTACTTGTTCCTCTGAAGAGTGTGCCCCACATGCTTGTTGCCATAGTTCATGGAAGTGCAATTTCATTAGTCATCCCTGTTGGCTTCCTGAGTCATGAGGATTGCTGTGAGATGGTAAACTTGGCTTGAGCAGGGAACAGACCTGATGGGTAAATGTGGCTTTGGCAGACTGAATGGAAATCCATCCTGGGATCCATTTTTTTTAAAGAGACATTTTTATAAAGGCTGTTGACAGAGAACTGGGCTATTTTTTTAACCTTCCTCTTTTTTTTTTTTTTTTTTTTTTTTTTTTTTAATATGCTGTTTCTTTTTCCCTTGCCTGACCAAGTGGTGATATGGATGCCTTTCAAAGTTTGAAATTATCTGCTGGCCATTTCACTGCCTCAGGACAACTGGCATCCATTCAGGGATCAGAAAGACCATCAGTTGTTTGGATCTTTTTCCTGTCACATGGAGTTTTGTTTTGCTTTTTCCCTTTCCATGTACTTCATTTCTGAGTTGGCTGTTTTGAATCAATGCCCATCTTGGGCCAGATTGTGCCATTAAAGCACCGGCCAGTATTGTGGCCTGGATGGGAAGCAGGGTTGGCAGAAATAGGTACTCACATAGATTCACACTAGATTATTACCAGTATTAGTTATCAACAATGAGAACTGAATCTGTTCTTTATCTAATTCCTACTGTATTCTCAAACTAGACTCTCCTTTCTTGAAACACCATCTGCAGTTTATCCACTCATTTTAGCTATCTTCATTTAGCTGACATTCCAAGCATGAGTGCTGGAGAAAATTCCCTCAGTCACATTTTATGAGCAGCACCTGTACTCCTACAGTCTTGCCCTTCTTCTCAAATCCAGGGACTTTATTCCTTCCTTTCCCTTGCATCGTATTGGAATGTTGCTGCCAGACAGGACTAACAGGCACAGCAGAATATCTCTCTTTTTGGTCCAACATAGACTTGGTTCCTTCTGTTTCCGTTTAACATAAACTAATGACCCAAACTGCAATGATATTTTAGCTTTGTAGTATAGAATCTCGGCTCTTTGAGCTATCACAAAGCTCTGGTTATGACACCACTACTTCCTTTACACGTCTTCTCTTCAACGTAGAAATACTGTTCACAAACATTTTGAGGATTCCTTGTGCTTGCCCAGAATTTTTGAATCCACAACAGCATTGGCCAGGAGGTTTTTCCCAGAGGTTTTTCCTCTAGCTAGGACAACTCTGAGCTTGAATACATTTCTCCCACAATTTAGAAAGAAAGCAATTGGATGTGAGGTTGTGATGCCTGTTCCAGTCATTGCAGCAGTTGTTTTCCTATTACTACATTATAGTAAGTATTCATAATATCCACATCAAATTATATAGCACAAGCAATGCAGCAGATGAAAATACTTTCTTTGCTTCTCTGAATTTCCTCACAGAAGAGCTCTTCCTCCTCACTGACTACACAAAGAGCCTGAGACTCCTCAAAAGCTAACTTAGCAGGTGACTGAGGTTGGTGGAATGAATGTCCTGCTGTGCCACTGCCTATTTACTGTGCTGTGTGTCGTTTGTTTCATAGTCAATGTTACATGCTTTGTTCTCCTTTGTGAAATGCTCTGTAAAGCCTTAGATCTGTGAGAAAAGATTCTTGCGTTTAATGGCCTGATTGATTATGACTGGTCTTGGAACAGAGGGAGCACAAGGGGTTGATTAACAATTTAGGGGACACTGTAATAACAGTGATATTCCTGCTAGTAAATACATCAAGCAGAAAGTGACCATGTTAAACAAACAGCCTGCTGCGTATCTATACCATTAGTTCTGATAATAAAGAGGGAGTAAAACAGTTGACCCTCCAGCTTTCCATGTTGTCCCATGGCAGCTCCCAGAATTTGTTTTTGCCTTTGCACTGTAGCTCATTCCTTTCAATCATTGCAACACTGGCATTAGACTAATTTCATTTCTCTTGGCCTCCTTGCTTGTCCTCTGTATGCACTGATGGTCCAGTCCTATAATGTGGCAGATGCTGTCATGAAACAGAGGGAAATTGAATATTGCCCTGCATCTACCAGGAATGAAGCAAAAGACAGCCCAGACTTTTCCAACTGTTACTAAGATATTACTTTTTTTTAAAATTATTATTTTTCATACAGTGGACACATACAGTATGTGGCAATTGACACTGTAAGTCTACCAGAAAGTGTTTATTTTCTTTAGGAACAATTGACTCTTTAAATGTGTTCCTCCACTCCTTTTAGAAACATATTATTTATGCAAACCACTAAGGGAGGCAGATATCCATCCATCCATCCATCCGTCCGTCCGTCCGTCCGTCCGTCCATCCATCCATCCATCCATCCATCCATCCATCCGTCCGTCCGTCCATCCATCCATCCATCCATCCATCCATCCATCCATCCATCCATCCACATTTCTGCACAAATACGGTTTGCACGTTTAAGTTCAGATGTGTTTATGAGTGCATGAGAGAGAAAATATTAATGTACAAAGTTGGGTGTAGCTCAACAAACCACATTACTACTTTTTTGAAAATATAATGCAGTATTTAAAATTCTGTTGACATGCTGACATGCTGAATTAAGAAATGCTTAAAAGCATTTAACATTTCAAATATATCTTTATTCTCCCTACTTAGCATATGAAATTATAGATTCAAAACTTAAATTAAAGATGTTCACATTGCCATCTCCTGTGTATGGGGGACTTAGAATAGTTGATCTTACAGTGGGCTGGAGGAAAATTATTTTTCAATAGCTTTGTTGTGCAGAGCTTGACTAAGAAAGGGCAATAATTGTCATTAGTTGCTCACTAGGTGGTGTTTGGGTGGAATTATTAGTGCAATTTTCAAATAGTTCTAGTTTAATTATTTTTCATTGTAATGTTAACATTGGCATTCTGTGGAACTGATACTTTGATGGTTTATTTGTGAAAGATTCAAGTAATCTCTTTTTTTTTCTTTTGTGTGTGTGAATGTGCTCTTAGTCTTTCCATGCTTCCAGATTTTCTTCTAATCATTTCTGGATGTGCAGTAATGGCCAAGTTAATGAGGTTTCATTTTAACTTGTGCTTCAGCTAGTCCTTTGTCACAGGAAGGAGGGACCTAAGGAGCTACTGCTTGTGAAAGCTTAAATCATGGATCCAGGTAACTGCCTCAAGAGCCTCTCTGGGATAGCAGTAGAGCAGCGTGGAGCAAAATTTTACCTTACACACAGGTGATTACAACTGTGATGCAGTGAAAACATCCATCATTACTGCTTCTCAGCCAGTGTTTTTCCTCTCCTCTCCACATGGATTCTCTTAGAAGAGAAGAATTTGAGGGAGGCTTTTACAGGAGATTGTCTACTTTCCACCTAAGTCAGCTGCAGAAACACAGCCATCAAGCTGCAAATCTTATGCTTTGTATGTAGGGTGTACAGCAAACAGAGGTGGGGAAGAAATGTTTCAAAGCGCTTTAGTAATTTCGGAGTGTAAACCCGATTGATTTGTCAAGTGTATAAAACTCACTACTAAAGAAACCTGGATCATGGAAGAGATTTTCCTCACCAATATTGTGTTTGTAAGTTGCCTGGAGTAAGTACAAACAGCATGATGCAAAATTGTATAATTTGTTCATACAGACAGAAAACTCTTCTTTCTACCAAAGATTCATAACATTTGAATCTTTCACTTAGTCTTGCCAGTTTTTTATATTGACTTTAGTATGGAGTTTATCAGTTTGTATGTATATTTCGCTTGGATTTTTAAAAGATGGACTCATCTGTATTGTATTTTATTCTTAAATATATCATGGGTATATTAATTTCTGGACTGTGTTTACAAGTATGTAAACGTACAAAAACCAGAAAAGACTGCTGAAAACTAAGTTTTGTGTACTTGTTGCTATATACAGCTACGTGTGAGTAAGCAGTTATCACACATTTAGCTATATTGTGTTATGTATATCCTTCTCAAGATAAAAGGACAGGCAGAGCAGCATTTTCACATCACTACCAAAGCCATGTTACAGCAAAATTGTTCCAGAATTGTAGTACACACTGAGATACTACTGTAAAAAGCTGGGGAGAAATTACAGGTTATTTAGATAGTGTGACATAACCAGAAACAAAGATTTGTTGTGTTGGAATTCCTGGTTTTAGTAGCCATTATCTGTTGAACTGATCTTGTGATTTCAAAAAATGCATTTCCTTATAGCACATATATATATGCAAGTCACCTGCAAAGCAGAGTGTAAATTCAGTCTTCATGTGAGGTAATATACATAGAGAAAAAAAAAAGGAAAAAGAAGCACAGAAAGATAATTATATGAATCCTGGGCATGATTCACTGCAGTAACATTCCAGCCAAGTAATTCAAAAGAAATTAAGCCAGCACCATATTGGAAGAGATCCACAATGGTAAATTAGGACTTCCTTTGGCACGCTCATGTGCAAAAGGGAAATTTGCTTGTTGGATTCTCCCCTCACTTTCACAACATAAATCAGCCGCAATTCCACTGAAATCAATGGAGTTAAGCCAGCTTAGAATGAAGGGGAGATGAGAATCAGATTCACAAAGCACAGTTTGCTGTGATTTAGCACACAAACGAGTGCCTTATAATCTGTTTACTAACAATGGATGAAATATGCGAATTGTCATTTTGGGAAGCAGCCGTGAAAACTGAGCTGCACAAAAGGAAGATGAGGGGTGCGAATGCTCTTAATTCCAGGCACTCTCATCCACAGCCAGAGGTTTGATATACACACACTGTCTAAGTGAGAAGAAAACTGCCAAGTCTTCACAAAGCATGCAGAAGTAAGGTAGATTATAACAAGATGTCAGACTGTGATGTGGAATGGCAAACATCCCTCACAGACACTGGGATAATCCAGCAATCAGGCCCTGAACAATGTCCCTCTGAGCAAACCCAGGCAGGCCAGCCATACCATTTCACAGTGCAGGCTGCACCCTAAATCTACACAAAGCCCTGAAAATGTGACTGGGTCCCGGTGGATCCAGAGTCTGGTGGTCTAGAGCAGGAAATATTTACAAACCCCCCACACTTTTATGTTTTCAAAACCACTGAGGATTTAAAATGGTTGCAGCTGGCATCAGAATGTGTTAAGTGGCTGAAGAGAAGATCCCCAAATAACTAGACAGTGAAATGCTTTCATATTCACTTACCCATGGAATGGACAGGAAGAGTTAACTTTTGCTGGCTCTGAGCAAATGCTCATTTTTGGGTTTCTGGATGCAGAATGAGCCTGGTGAAACTGCATATCATAATTAGAGAGATTATTTCCTTATGCTAAGTCTTTAAATTGAGATTTCCTTCTTTGGATTTTCTTTTTCCTTGTGATTCTTTTTTTCTGATCCAGGCTTAACACAGATATTTATGTTACCTGTGAGGAGACATTGTATTATGACATTCAAGACTGGGCAGGACATTCAACACATGGAGAGACTGGCATTTGTGTTAAGCATATCCTAAAGCATTGCCTCAGGAGCACTCCAAGTTCTATAGGAGCTCACAGTGAAGGAGGGCAGAGTTTATCTTTTCCCAGCAAGCTGATGACCTCATATCCTTAATTCCTGACTTCTATTAATTTCTAATGGGTGCAAGAAGGACTGTCTCACAGTTTGAGATAACAGGGAGGAGAAGACTGGAGGAGCTGTCTCAGCTCACAGGCCTACAAAACTTACACAGTTGGCTAGGAAAAAGTATGAAGGAAACCAAAAACCTGTCTCAGCAGACTCTGGAACCCTATTGCCCAGAAGAGGGCAGACCTACAGTATTTTTCAGTAGACAGTGGTATTCTTGCAGATCTACTTCTCTTTTGTCTGTCTAATTTGCTGTGTGGGGTGAAGAAATTAAATACAATGCAAACATACAAACAACCACAACTCTAGAAAAAATAATCTTAGATATTGGTCTCAATCCGTGGGCTTAATCCTTTACCACTTTAGCCAGTCAGAGTTCTTAGACAAGTATGTTTTCTTGTCTGCCTAAAAATTATTATGGTCAAGTAAGTGAACTAGATCCATTTCACTGCTGTAGATCTAGAGAAAAGGCCTGCCACAAGTAAAACGTAACCCTTATGACAAAAAAATGCTGATTTTAATGAAGTTGTGCCTTTTTCCCACCTCAAGCAAAATGAAAACTATCACCCAACTTTTCACCTTAGTAGTTTTCTCCCTACTTTTCTTCCTTCTTTCCTTCTGCTCCCTCCAGATGTCTGAAAAAGACCTTAATACATTTTATTAATGTATTATTTATTAAACAATATCTAACTCTCCAAAATATTTGAACTGATATTTCTATTCCACTAAAAGTGCATAGCAGAAAATGCAATGAATTCTTGCTCAGTTGAATCTAGGAATCATAATATCAATATGATGATACTGAATGACATACACCTAGATAATAACATCTCTATGAGCATAGTTCTTAAAAACACCCATTAAGAACAAGCATCTACTGTCTCAGAGTTACAGCTGTGATAAAAAGACATCACTTTTTGCTTTAAAACAAGCAGAAATTCTGCTCTGAAGCAGGCCGTGATGGCAGTGAGATCTCTGTTGGCCAGGTCTTAACGTATCTTCCCTTTTTTGCAGTTGTTCTTGCTATAGAAGCCACCTGCTCACCAGCCAGTGCACACAAGCTCTTGCAGTCTGGTTAATGCCGATTGTCACAGGACACAGCTCACCAGGGGAGTGTGTCTGGAGCCTGGCTACTCCAGCAAGAAGCCTGACCCAAACAGAGCTCTAGCCAAGCTGTTGGATAGTGAAATGTGACACCAGGAGAGCTCTTCAAGGCTCTCACTGTCCTGTGATACCCATCTCCACCTCCTTTCACACACCTTTACTCAAAAACTAAGCAGAATCTGGCATAAAATATCTGATTATAAACTCAAACTGTCCTATGTAAACTGACCACTAGATTTTTGCAAACTGGTCATTTTCAGGATTCCCTTGAAGCAGGGTGGAAAACTGCTGTGAGTGCAGAAGGTGACTGCCCCTGTACTGTTCAGACAGGTGTGTATGAATCAGGCTTGCACTCTTCTTGGGATAATATTCTGCTCCACTAATGCATTAAAACTTAAAAAGTAAGAGAAAAGTACACAGAGAACTATCCTTACTCTTAGGTTGCATCAAAACCCTTGAAATCAGATGAGTTGCTCCCACTCGGAGCTTCAATTTTAGCACAGACCAGGACAACACAAGCGTCTTTTTAAAACACTTCCCCGTGGCATTCTGCCTCCTAGAAAAAGAGAGTTGATGCCACTGATGAACAGTGTAGGAGACCTACAACATATTAGGACTCTACCAATGCAGAAATAAATAAATTATGGTATTAGAAAGGTAAAGCATACCACGAATAGCACGGAGAGAATGAATAGGTAATAATTATAATTGTTTCTCATTCTGAAGAACACAAAATTATTACAGCCTGTTTAAAGTTAACAGAAGTAAATACTTTCTCATTTGACATGTAACTAAAATATGGAGCTTATTGCTACAGGAAATTTTGGAGCCAGAAATAATAAAAGGGATAAAAGAACAATTAGAAGTGAACCTAGAAGAAAAATCTGTCAGGACTAATAAACACAGAGATGTGCTATCTTCTCTAATTCTGGAAGGTATCTTTGTGTTCAAGGATTTTAGGATGACAAGCTCCAATACACATATTCAAATAATAATTTAAAATAAAATTTCACAAAAGGGAAACAGTATTTTCCAACAAAACCAGCCCAGCCACCATCTTTCAAAATCTGTTTATGAAAACTGTCTGAGGTAATGCTCAAAAGCAAACCTAACCCCTTCAGCGTGCTGCTTAAGGAAGAAAAACATTTATAAAATAGCATTAGCTCCTGGCCTTGAAACATTTTCCAGAAAAATATCTCCCAACTACTTAAGTCAAATAGCCATTGAGGTTCCAAGTTTTTTTACAGAAACTGTTAAATAACTTTACTCACAGCTCACTGTTTCTTCAAAGCAACAGACATAGTGTCAGAAGATTACAAGTTTAGGAATATCCCTGTTAAAACGTAGCATACCCTGATTCAGCCCCAGGTAGAGTGGCTGTTGCTCCAGAGGCAGAACCAGCCTCTGGGGTCTGCTGCAGCATGCAGGCCAAGTTCTCAGCCTAAATCTTCCTCCAGCTTAAAGATCTGGACCTGCCAACATTTCCACAGCAAAGGACTTCTCCCTCCTCTGGTCAGGAGAAGACCTTTGCTTCCCTGCCTCTTCTCAGAAGGAAGAACAGGTAAGAAAGAGAAGGCAGCATTTTCAGGAGCAATGGTTTAGCATCCATGAAATTCAGTGGGGGCAAAAGTGAGCATCAGTGAGATGCTTGTTTAAAATGAGCACCCTCTATTCTTGGCTCTGTTATAAAGGCAGAGCTTGCAGAATGACTAGCTCATTATTGAGAGACAGACTAGACTGAACAATGGGGACAGCTGACCTCAGACCACACACATACTGTCTTCACTTGGTTCCCAGATGATGTCTGGATACCGGGCAATCACTTTTCCTGAAACACAAGTCTCTTCTCTCCCCAAAATTATCCCATCCCTTCTCTCAGCATAGCTCTCAGTGAGTGAATCAAAAAACACATCACAGGTTTTCAAAAGTGGATCCAGCAGAAATGGGACACCTTTTTATCTGTATGCTGGGAACCTGATTTTGTCAATTATATGCTGTATATAAAAAAACCTCTGCTATCTGCTCTCCCAGGACTCTGGGGAATGCATATGAATAATTTTAAATGAGGAAAATGCTGTTGGGAATATTGTTTTATTTTGGAATTCTAAACTTTGAAACGCATCTACAAAGGCTATTTTATAATTAATAATATTTATTTTTATATATAAACATATATGCCTGTATTTTGGGTTAAAATACATAGAGGAAGGAGACTTCATTTGGATTTCCACAACCACTAACACAGACCTTGAAAGACATGACAAAGTGCTTTAAAAAGAAATATCTTTGGACAAAGGTGGCAAGTGTGGGAAATTCTCTGATCACCTTTGTGCAGGCCCAAGTGAGTGACATGTGAGTGACAGATGTGCTGTGGCACAGAAATTATTCCATTTATCAACTATATACTTTCCCTGCAACATGATAGTTATGGAACAGGAATAATTCTGAAGAACTCTAATATATGTTAATATTTACAAAATTTCTACTCGGCTTTTGTAGAAGAATGAGAATGCTAATAAGCTGCAAAGAAAAAAAAAACCTCTTTACATCATGAGATTTACTTTGGGGTGATAATTTAAACCTTTGCAGTCTTCTTGGCCTCTTTGATGACACTTCACCATTTATTGACATAGTTCATTCTCTTTTGAACAATGTCAGTTAGAATCATTAATCTCTGAAATTTAGCAGTGATTTCTTAGAGAAAATCTGCTGACACAACACTATTATTCTTAAAGGGACAATTTTCAGAGAAGCACACAGGGGAATTACATGGTTTCCAAATTGCAATTGTTGGCCAGTTCTTTTGTCTTTCATGCTATTCTTTTTGGTGTTTTTTTGATGTAGCAAACAAATTGAATTCATCTTGGAAAATAAATTACAAACTGGAAGTTTTCTGAGCTGTCCTCACAGTATCTGTTTCATCTTCCAGCATATGTTCCAAGAGTATCACTGAGACTGACACTAGGAAAGAAGGTGTTTTCCCACTGTCAACAGAAAGTGGTTTCTGAACTGAAGGATTATTGCTGGATCCTGAGTGCTCTTGCATAAAAAATATTAGCCACACCTGATCTCTTACTGGTGACCAAAATTTACTAATGATCACATAGAAATTTCTGGCACTTTTTTAATACTAGCCTTTTTTCTATACAGATTTTTTTGTGCTAAAAACTAAGAGGCCATTTTTTATTTTATAAATCTCAGCAAAGTCTTCTTCCATTCCATTTTTCATCAGCGGAAATAAAATACTTGTTATCTGAGCTCTGTAGCATTCACATATATTAATTTTCCTTCCTAGAATACTGCACCACAAGATGTTTTCTGTCTTCCCTGAGCTCTGGATTATTTCTCTCTCAGCTACAAAATTCTGCAAAACATTTCAAAACAATGTTACAATAGTTATTATGTTAAAAGACTTAAAGTACAACCATCTAAATCTACAAAAGGCCCCCTACATTTTGCATTGTATTTCTCCATTCATTAGTATTTACTAATGCATTTAACTTTTTAGAAAACACAAGATTTTCCCTGAAAAGCAGCACACAGATTTTCAAGTATTTTTTCCTGTTAAAATGCATCATGTTTAGCATTTAATTTACAATATTTACAAAACTACCCACACACCCCTTGAAAAGAGCTCAGAGTCAAAATATTAAAAACAAAAACAAAAATTACCACTTTCGGTGGGGAGAGATAGATGAAAGATTAGCCAAACATGACTTTGAATCTGGTCTCTAACTTTGGTTATAAACTTGAGATTTTTTTTTCCAATATTGTAAATATGAATACATTTGTGTTACATATAATTTTCACCAGGTCTTCCTGACTTGCCATCAGCACAATTCATGGAACTTGACCTCTACATGTCCTAATGAAAATGTTTAATGATGATAACTCAGGGAAGAAAAAAGTTAAAGGTCCAATTCACTAAGGGCCATATTAGGGTGTCTTATTCTCACGAGCTGCCATCTACAGATGATGTCCAATGCTGATGAAGAAGGTACTGTTCTGAAGGGAGAATTCACTGCTGTGATATAGCCTCACATTTTTCAACAGAGATCAATTGTACAATAGTGTGTATTCATACACAAACACACATATATTTAAAGTAACTTGCATTAATACTGAGGACACCTGTGGTAAAATACTGTAATGTAAAATACACTTTCACTCAAAAAAAAAAGTTAATGATAGAAAGAAGTTTCAAAAATTTTTCCGTATAATATGAAACCTACAGTGGTGTCTGCTGTTAAATATGTTCTTCTTCAAGATATGATATTCCTGTGCATAAAAACAGGGTTATTGCGCAGGGAATTGGGGATGCCCTGATATTTATATAATGGATTAGAAAAACAGCCAGTACAAACTGTTAATTTTACCCTTTCAAACATGAGCAGAAACTCTGAGTACTTTCCCAATGCCAAGTTTTTTCCCCATGAGATGACTGACACTAAAGAGATCAAATGCTCAGGGTCTTGCTTGAGCTGGCATTTTTCGGGTGTCTCATGCTGTACACATGCAAGCATGACTCACTTTTTGAAATTACACTGGGATGGGAAGCACTTTCAAACCTCAGCCTGAACTCTGGAATAAGCAGGGAACCCTGCCTTCTCTTTCTTCACTCACCCTGGACAAAACATGTAAAAATTTGCCTTCTGACCTGGGTGATACTTGATTGCTTAAGAGCTTCAAAATCCTCTTTGCCTTAGAGAAGTCTTTTCATCTTGTTTCAGCTGTGCCTCAGCTCAGCCTCACCAGGCTGCCACAGAATTTCCTGGGTTGTAGGCATTGATGCTGCCAGTGCCCCAGTCTTGAGAACTCCATGTCTCTCTTCAGCCCTGCTTTCTGGTGGCCTCTGCACTTATGCTTCCACAGGGAATTTTTACCCTAGGAAATTCACCAAAGCTAGAATTTGATATTATCAGAGTCTTTTTATATTGCATTAGAGAGTTAGGATGGATAAAAATCTTATCTTAGAATCAGAAAAGCACGTACATTTTAATGAAAATATTTGGCCAAATAAAAAATTGCAAATTACCTCAAGAAGTACCAAAAGGTAAGTATGTATCATCTTATTTTTTCAGCACTGAATTTCGATAAACCTTGCTTAACTCTCACTGAACTCCTCATACCTCCAACTTTTCCCCAACTAAGATCTTGAAGGTCATCCAATATCTCAACCTTTCAAACAATTACCATGTTAGCACATATGATTCACGGCATGCAGGTTTGCAGATAACATGTGTGTTGATGTAACTTTTTTCCATATGGGGTTTAAGATTCAAGACTATCTGCACATTTGAAAAGGATAAAAATTAATACTAGGGCACATGTTCAGTCATTTCCATTTGCATAATGATTTACCCATAAAAAAAGAAAATTATAACTAAATTGAGTCAACAGTTTTGTACTAAACACTATTTGTCACATTATTTTAATACAAAATTGAGACAAAGATGTATATATTCAGGCATTCCTAGATACAAGTGCATGCCAGAAAACAAATTTCCTTGCTGTCAACATTTAAAATTACTGTAACTTCAGGTAAAATTATTATTAATATAGACAAACCAGACCAGATTTCTAGATGGTGTAAATCAGTGCAGTCTCATGGAAAATTGCCTCAGAAAATTCATATTGCTGTAACCAACTCACATTGAGACATACAAATAGAACAACAGTCACTTTTTTAAAGCACAGAATTTGTCAACACTTAACTTTGCTCTGCTATGTATTACAAATAGTATAGAAATTGTTGGCAGAGTAAAATTTTCAACAAATTTTGTATCATAGCAAATAAAATAGCCAGTAAAAATATATTTGAACAGATCTTGTAATCAGATCTTATAATCTTGTGCAAATAGACTGTTCAGTCCCAGAAATTCAATGGGATCGATCACAAAGATATTGAAGTGACTTACAAACACATCCTTGCAAAACATCTCCAAGGGGAGGAGGTATTATTTCCTTTTTATGGGAGATAGAAGAGATGTAGAGATTTGTACAAGGTGACACCAAAGGCATGACATAAACAAGAAATGAACTAGAATTTGTTGGGTTCCCATCCAGAGTCTGAAAGAGTACCACAGACTTTTGTCTTTAGCAAAATTAAAATTCTCATTTCTTTATAATTTCCAGTGAGTATATCATATTAATTAAAATAGTTAATAGTGTTAGCAGAAAAAAACCTGCATTTATAGGCTCTGATCTCATGTATTCTTACCACAGTGGTAAGAGACTTTCAAACCTGGTTTTCCACTCTCCCTTTTTGGTAGGGATTTGCAGAAATATTATTTTTTCCTCCATTTATACTCTAAATGAGGATAAGACTAAATGCCTGCCTCACCAAACACTCTTTTTCCAATTATGATCTGTTTCCTATGCCCAAGGCATTCATAAAAAGTAAAGGAAGCAAGTTTGTGCTCTGCGGTCATTCCCTCACATGGAATTTTCAGAGTCTGCACTGCTGGTTCAAAATGTTAGCTGTCCCTGAAGAAAACCAAAGCATTCCTGAGCAATGATTCAATAGAGTGCTTTTTGCTACCTGAGGATGTTCTGAAGAATGTCCCTGCTGGGGGTTTTTGCAGGATCTGTGAGAGTGAGCCCCTCAGCTGGCCCTGAGAACGTGTGGGGAAATCCCAGGGCCATCATTTTTCCGTAACCATCTAAGTGCTTAGAGGGTCTTACATAGTATGGACTTATAAGAATTGTCATTCTAAACTTGGGGTCTTAACAGACCAGTTTTAAAACCTTGCATCAATGGTTTACCTGCAAAACAGAGGCTAAACTCAAAACAAAGAAATTCTTTGCTAGAAGATGCCAGCTGAAAAGAAAAGAGTGATAACCTTCCTCTCGATTCTTCACTGGTAGAAGTCTAACTATCTTCCTTATCATCCTGATGAGTGGAAAACCCAAGTAAATTTTATTTTAGGTACCAAATTATTAAAAAATATACAGGTTTAAAAAAACTTCACCAAGCTCCTACTCTGAGAGTGACAGTATTTTTAGTCTTGACTGCTGTATTGGGAATTTTCAGCAGTAAGAATTCATATTTCTTCTCATTCCATGGAATAAAAAAGGCTTACAATTCTGTGAAATGTAATGTACAGGTTTAATAGGATTGTACTCTTGCCTAATGTCACAGTAACAAATAAATGCAATAGAGAGTTGCTGACACAACAGAAAACTGCTAGTTCAACACAAATGAGTCTCTGTAAATAAATCTGAAGTAATTTCTCTATACATCTTGGCTGCTGCTTTAAGCTCAGCTTACAACCAGGATGAGGGTGTGGGGTAACCTTATAGCAACCTCCTCGGTGTGTTACAGCATATTGCAACTCAAGGAAAGAGTGACCTGGTGGTTTGACACCAAAATAAAAGTTGTTTAGACACAAACTCCCCATTGCAGCCCACATGTCAAAAAGCAAAAAATGGCACATCCTGATCCGATGGAAAAAGGATTACAAAGGCACATTGGTACTGCCATGCACTGGCCCATGGTTACATAGAGCTGTTGCCACAGATGTGGCAGCATGTAACCCAGGTACAAGAAATGGAAGCAACACCTTATCTTCATAGTCAGCAGATCTTGGCTCTTTCTGCCACCATTTCCTCTCTGGCACAGGCTTTCTTCTGACTGGGAGATTCTGCAACAATTATACTGGGAAAATATCCATTACTCCTACCCCAACCACTTTCCATCCTACTTATGCTGAGTCTTTTCAGCATTTCCAGTTTTAATGTAACAGCATCTCTACCACGTGTTGACCAGTCAAGGGGAAAATATAACATGGCATCCAAGCTGACTGGTTTGTATGTTATGCATTGTATAAAAGCATGAGAGAGCCTTACCTTTAATAAAGATAAAGGCAGGAGGAAAAAAGGGATAAAAAAGAAAAAAAAGCAATCCAAAAACCAAAAACCAAACAAAAACCTAAAAGTGGCAGTTGTGAGTATGAAATGGTAATGGATAAAGCAGTTGTCACCCTTTTTCCTCACCTTTCCCTATATTGGCATGTTTTTTATTCTATCTTATCCCCTGTAGGATACAGTTCTAAGCAGCATGTAACATTAAGCAAATTGCATACTATAATATTTTTCAATTCAAGGTATCATCTCTCCATACTTAACTCTCTCAGCTTAAAATGTTGCTCTAACAGCACAGACAGAAATTACTTTTTCTTTTTCAACAGGCACAAGAACCTATTAAATAAGATGGCCAATATCTCTTCTTAAGGAATACCTAGGCATGCCAGGAAGAGCTGGCATTTTCTTCAGAACACACACTGGATGGTTTATTGCAGTTGTTTATTGTAAACTATATAATATGGTCATAGACTGCCTCCTGCTATTCAAAAATGTCATAATTGATTTTGTCAAGGAAATCCTCTTATATCCTGCTGTCATGGCTTTCCTTCTGTGGAAGGTTGGCCTTCGCCATGCACTCTTCTCCCACTTCTCCTCTTCAGGAGGATGGGGCGGGGGGGGAAATAAGATGAAAAAGCTTACCAAAAATTATTAATAAAATTATCAGTGTTCATGGGTAAAACAGACTTGATTTGTTGCAAAGTAATTTTTTTCATTAAAATAAATATGTTATTTTATTAATTATTTATTGCCAGCTAAGAAAGAGTTGAAAGGTTTGGAGCCAAGGCAAAAAAAGTTAAATACTCTCACCCTCTGATTCTCATTCTTCATTTCTTCATTTCCAGCTCCCCTAGCCCCACCAAGGTCTCTCCAGTGGCAGCAGGGGACTCTCACACCTGGAGGAACTCTTTACTCTGTCACTTTGATGATCAGGAAGCTGCTTCTCACACTTTCTACTCCTCACCCCAGTGTTTTGCCAGCGCTTCCCACTCAACCACGTTTTGGCCTTTCTTAAACAAAAAACCAAAAAGCAGCCACCCCTTGTGAGCAGTTTTCAATGATCTGCTTTCAGTTA
Organism: Peucedramus taeniatus; assembly: GCA_013400575.1. NCBI lineage: Eukaryota > Metazoa > Chordata > Aves > Passeriformes > Fringillidae > Peucedramus > Peucedramus taeniatus. The sequence goes on along the minus strand of WBNO01026207.1, from coordinate 52,324 downwards.
ACTGCCATTATGGAATATGACACGTAGGAAATAATGAGCGGCAGGAGGACCTGGTCCTTGCGCTGTTTATTGACAATCTCCCTGGGTGGTTTGATTAGCTGAGGAGCAGATGCTATTTTTCCCCCCTTTCTTGGTCTTTTCTATGTTCAGAAAACTTGAAGCTGATTGCACATATGCTTAAAGTTTAGGTATGCAGATTTGGGAAAATCTAAACATGTAAATACATTTCATGAATATTACCAAGTAGGCACCAAATATTTATTCTAACCATCGGATTTCCATGCATGAATGTTTAGCTGATACAAACAAAGGGACTCAATTGGTCAAATTCTCTTTAGGTTATGAAAGGAGTTTGTTTCTGTCCTGGTTTAATTATCTTTCTTGGTCCAGATGCCTTCATTGAGCTGCATCTGCAAAATATTTCTTGGATGAGCTAAGACTAAATCCTTCCTGTGTTATGCCCCCCACTGGCCAAGACCCAAGCAAGCTGAACACAGCTCTCCCGGAGGCACGAGTTGTGAGTTGTGAGTGCTCAGTACCCTAAACTGTTTTATAGGCAGCTTTGCATATCTCAGTGGTGCAAAATTTCACAACAGAAGAAACTGCTCGTGGACCACTCCTCAGAACACAAATATACTTACATACACATATCCTTAATATTTTGTGGGGTTAGACAAGAAAGGACAGGACATTAACATTTCTTGTAGGAATGGATGAGCAATAGGATGTGAAAGCTGGCTAAAGCATCTGAGACGACTTTGTAGGGCCGAGCTGGAGGGATCATGGCTGTAGGGTGGCCAAAAACCTTCTCCACGGAGAGACAACCACAGAGAGCAGCGACAGAAGGAGGAGAGCCTTTACTAAACGCAATCAAAGGACTCCCTACGGCATGTTACCTCTTGGAATGAAATATTTCTGACTAATCTCAGTTTTCCAGAGGGCAAAAATTAAGGCCCTTCAGAAGGCAAGACAAAGAATCTTCAAGGATCATGAACAACAACAAAAGTGTCAGAACTGTCTTGACAGAGAGCCTCCGAAGGTCATCTCTGATTCTGAGTCACTATTTTGTGTGACTCAAGGGTCTATGATTTCCACTGAACAGATGGATGCACACAGCCCATGTTGTAATGCCAGGAGGCAACTACTCTTCCTCTGTAACAGTCTTTTTATTCTGGAGGGAAGGCAGGGGGGAGAGGTCAGGGGACAGGGCAGGAATATTTAATTGATATTTTTAATAAAAGGAACCACTCTGACACGAAAATATTAAAAAACCCCATTTGTACATTTTCCAAATTGCACAGAGAATTAGAATGATACATGATTTGTTTCCCTATAACATTTTATTTTGGTATTTCCTGATCAGCCAAATAGAAGCAGCTACATTTTCTTTCTTTTTACTCCTGTGCTGAGTTCACTGATATGAGTGCATACATTTTTCTAACTCTATATACAACAGAGAAACTGATGGTAGGAGTGTTGGCAGCACTCATGTTTTTAAGGCTGGAACAAGTGATCTATCTGTGAAATTAAGTCACAACTCAATTGGTCAAGTACTAAGCAGGAATTTTCATGGGTAAGAGGCAGTACATTAGCAATTGGACAGAAAAATTTTGAGCAAAACAAACAGAATTTGAACAGAATTGAAAATTTCATTAAAAATTATCAATAGTCATGTCATACCACAAAACATCCCTCCATGGTGAGTACACCAATAGTGCTTTTATGTCTGTCACACTGAAATTTTCAGATTAGAGTACTTTTTCCTTTTGGTGGGTCACAGTCTAGTTTGCAGTGGATTCACTTTTTTCACTCTTAAATTTCAGGGGGGAATTCTGTAATCTAATTTGTTTTTCTAAGATGGAACTAACCAACAGGAAGAAATTCTTAAGACATATAGACATAATAAGATGCACAATGGCTGTTCATTGAATGTAGACTTATGTATGTATAATCATGGCATTTACTGTACCTTTAATTGTCACAGACATCAGAGACTTCAGAACTCAGAAGGAATTTTTGTGTTCAGAGTCTTCAGATATCTATGTGGCTGAGATGTGGCTGGATTATACACAGTGATCTTAAAATGTCATCCCTTACAAATTCAGTGAGTCAGACAAGCATTATGATTGGAGCTTTTTTGATTTTAAAATCAAAAAGATTGGAGCTTACACAGAACCAACTTTTACCTCATCATTTGCTGATGGATGCGTTTGTCTCCATGTCCATGACTTTCTTTTCCTTTTCCAAAATGCATCCTTACAGAAAAACCTGCTTCTTCTCATAATGCTTTTGAATGAGGGCTGCTATAGCTGGGATGGCATTATATAGTTAACCCAGATGGTCTGGATAATACTGAATGATTCAAGCCACTCTAATTGCATACAATTTTGTTGTAGAAGCTGTTTTGTAGGAAAAAAAAAGTAACTAATTCCATTACATTTTTTTCCTTTCAGAAATAAACTTACTAAAAATTGGGACAAGAATTTAAAAAGCAATCAGTAAATGTGGGTGCAGAGCAATACCTCAGAGAATTCACTCGCCTAGATGCACCCTGGGTGAGCAGACTTCTGAAATCATGGCTTAACATGATCAGACAATGGTTTTAAATTGTGGTTTATGTGCAACAACATAGAAAGCAGCTATCTGCTATGTTCTACATTAAATATATTTACGGCTAAAAATTACTCAATTTTCACAAAAAGAAAAGAGTGAGAAATCGGCTATTTCTTGCCAAAGGTTCCTTTCTTACTTTTTTTTTTTTAACTAAAGATTTCAATTTTGAAATATCTGGGGTACTGATATTTCTGACTTTGTTTCCCATGGGAAGCCAATGGATTACATAATTCATTGCAGCAGCTCAGCAAGAGGTGAAAATTATATGCAATGTAATCTGTTTGGGGAGAATCACACAGCAAGAACAATGGTGGGATAAAAATCCAAAATATAACACTTATGAGCACTGTGGATGTATTTTTCAAATAAAAGTATTCAGTTTTCAATTTTTAGTAAAAAAGCAACATATTCTCAAAAACAGCTGCCTATTGCAAACCAGTCTGGTTAACTCCTGTAACTGTGACAGCAGATACAGACACTGGTTCGTTTATCTGTGTAATGTCAGCATATAATGATGTGGCTTTTTTTTTTTTTCACTGCAGATTATGTGGCAGATTATGGCACCTACAAAACATGTATCTTCTTAGCCAATATGAGAGGTGGTAGAAAACCCACAAAATCCTCCAACCCAACACTGTACTGTTGGTAGCTTAATGGTAGCAAGCAGAGGTCATGATTAAGGTCTATCTGATTTTATTTTCCACTTACAACATATTCTGAAGATAGTCATAGATGGTGAGACTCCATGGCCCTGTCCACCGGAGGAAGAGAGACTCCAAAGTTAGGGCATTAGGCCTGAGTTTAAGAGATTTGGCTTCAATTTTCAGCTCTCCTATGGAATCTTGGGCAAATTATTTAATATATCAATTCTTATCTCCCATCTGGGAATACAATAATACTTCTTTCATGCCTCTTGTGATTTATTCACTTAAGGAATAAATCCTTAGGGGATTTAGGAAGTGCCCCGCAATGGGTGTCTGTGTGCAGGGCTCAGCACTGCAGAAATCCAGCCCTGCTTGAAGAACCACTGCAAGACCACAACAATAACAACAATAACCCACTCCCAGGATATAAATACACACCCAGGGATATAAATACACACCCAGGTTGGCTGGAGCATGTGCTTGAGCCATAGTGGAAGGCAGGACCACCAGCCAAAACAGCACATGCAGTGCCTTCGAGGAAATCCCAGACCTGCCATAGCTGTGAGATGAGTCATTTTAGCCTTTTGCAGCAGTTGATGGGGCAGCAGCAGGGTGATGCTACCTGTCACCTGCAGGTTTGTGAAGCCTTGCTGCCTACTGTCTTCACCCGCCATTCAGAGAGCACTTGACTGACAGGAGCTGAGCAGTGTTTCACCCTGTGGGGTTCGTGACAGCCACAGTGTCTGTCAACACATTCTATCACTCTCTGCTTATGCAGACAATTTTTGTCCTTTTTTCCTTTCTCTCTATCTCTCCNTTTTCCTCCTGATGTATTCATCACTAGGCTGCAGACACCTAGTTAATCCATTTAGAACCTATCAGCTCTGTTCATCGGCTCATAAACCCATTACCTCGGAGGCGCTGTGCTCAGGGACACAGGTGCCAGACCAGTGCACAAAACCCAATTGAGTTATGTAGCAGGCAGCAAGGCCCTTGGATTCATGATTCTGCCTGCATGGGGAATTGCACACGTTATGTGGCAGCAGCCACTTTATTAAATATCGATTTAAATCACAGCCTTTAATCAAATCTGATAGAAGACCTTTCTCACCTCCTGTCTCTCCTCCCCCTCCTCATGTCTTCTCAATGCTCCCCCCTCTCCCCCAGCCCTCCCCAGCCCTCTCCTGTCTCACACGGGTCTGCCTGATGACAGCAAAGCTCAGGAATGAATAGTTAGCAAGTAGTTCAACAGCAAACCCTTATCAATAGTAATGAGGCATTTGCGATAATCGAGTGATGAAATGTAAATGGACAGTAATGAGCACAATTACATCCACTGGGGAACCATCAAAGCTGCTTCTTTCCTCGCAGATAGATGAGCTCGCTCGCTGTTGCTGCCCATTGCTGCCTCTGCTCTGAGCGCGGCATGGATCCGGGGACCGGTGGGAAGGGAGATGGCACTGGGAAGAGCAGGATCTGGCAGTGCCTTGATGGAGGAGCCTGCTGGAGGAGCCTGCTGCCCAGGTAGATGCCGGGCTCCCTCTGTGCTTATTCCACCTTTGATGGTTAGCCTTTGCCTCTTTCTCCCCCACCCTCCCTCCGCCCTCTCCTCCCTCCTGGTCCTTAGGGATGATTTGATTTGCTGCAATGTTTGAAAACTGCCTCATTGTGCTAACAAGATTAACTCGAGCCTATGTCTGTTTGATACACTGGAAATGTGCAGGGTGACTCAGACTGGCTTTCAGCTGGAAAGAGCCAAGAAATGGGACGGTTGCCAGGGAACAGGCCCGACGGCAGATTATGTCATCCTCACCGACAAGGGACCACTGGGGAAGAACACCGAACTGCTCAGGAAAGGGGGAAACTCGGCATTTCCATAATCCAGCCGGGAAACATTAACAGATCCCAGAAACTGCTCACCCAGAAATAAACACATCAAACTGTGTAATCTGGCCCAGTTACTCAGTTTATCCTGGATAATTTGTGCAACTAAATAGTGATGGAGAAAAGGCAAAGACCCAGGTTTAAAAAGTTGGGTTGCAAAGAAACCCATGTAGCTGCTGTGTGTTCACCAAACCGCTCTTGCCTCTTTATTTCCTGAGTCTCATGGGGTTTAACTGTGGCATATAACCTAATTGTCAGTGTCCTTATTTCCCTGTTTCCCACATTATCAATGGGGAATTATCACTGTTTAAGTGAACAGCTAAGGAAGGCTTATCAATTGTAACTTCTTTTTCTTCAAAGTCACAGTAAAGCTTCTGATGTACCTAAGCTCTGGCAGGATGGCCAAAGTTATGTTTCTGTCACTTCCTTGCATTAAAATCCTCTTTAATTATGCATTCATTGTATCTTATGAAGAATTCCTATGCAGAGAAATCTCCTCCCTGTGGATCACACTCTTGAAAGCCAGGCATAGTGCAGATGGTCTATGAAGAGTACACTGCAGGACTTTTGACCCTAGGCAGATCTGCAGAGAAGAGTAGGTGTCACATTCAGCATGGCTAGGAACACGCCAGCCCACTGGGGGTGCAGAAAGGGGCCACCGGCAGAGCTGGAGGCAGGGAAGAGAAGTTCACCAGTGACTGTGAACTGAATTTATACACTGTAAAGACGTGGGTCTCATTTGCAATAACGCCATTTCATAAACTGACTGCAAAGGGCAGGCTGTGTACTTTTTGTTTTAAAAGCATGCACATTTTGCATGACTTAAATGGCTACAAAGTGACTGAAAAAAATGACTAGATGACTAGAAAATCTCACAAAGCTAAATAGTAAAGCATGCAGTGGAACAAATTAATACTGGTGGATAGGGAGTAATGAAATAGGAAAGGGCGAATCTTTGGATTGTAATAGGTAGGATCTGAACGAAAACAAGGTTTGTGAACAGAGAATACGAGCCAGAGACCAACAGGATCAGGGGGAGGAAAAAATCTTAAGAGGAGACTGGCAATATTCACTAAATGTTTTCAAACAAAGTCAGATTAAGGCTGAACATTCTGCAGGCTACAAAAATGAAACAGTTTTCAAATACAACTGAGTTTTTTTCTCAGTTCTCCCTTTCTAGCTCTCAGAACTGGAATGTTCTCATAAATGTAACCTGGTAGCAATTAATTCCATCAGTTACCACTTGTGCCATACAAGATGGCCTCAAATTGAGCCAAGGGACATTTAGATTGGATATTAGGAAAATATTCTTCAAGGAAAGGGTTGTCAAGCATTGGAAAAGGCTTCCCAGGGAAGTGGTTGAGTCACCAGCCCTGGTGGTATTTAAAAGATGTGTAGATGTGGCACAGAGGGATATGGTTTAGTGGTGACTTGGCAGCGCTGGGTAAATGGTCAGATTCCATGACCTTAAAGATCCTTTCCAACCTAAAGGATTCTATGATTCTAAGAAATACTCCTTCTCATCACACTTTAATCTGCTGCCTTCTAATTTCAGAGGATGTTCCCCACTTTCTGTGTCAGAAGTGGCTGCAAATGACCAATCACTGTGCAGAAACCACATGAGCAATCCAAATCTTGACGAATGAAGTATGTCAACTCATCTGGGGACTAATTATGCATTTGCTGCATCTGGAAATAAATGACCAGTGCATGGGTTTAGGAAAGATCCTACGGATGCTGCAGCCTGGTGTGGTAGATCACCCACCCACCTGTTCTCAAGCCAGAAAGCAGCTCAGCACTGGACAGTCAGAGGGATGAGGATGGTCACCCCTGCTGGCTGCCACAGAAGATCCTCATTATGTCCTAATGAGTTACTTAATATTATAGACTTCTATCACCCCCAGTGTTTTTACCTGCACTATTTTTGATGCACGTTGCATTTTGAATTACGCTGGGATCTTTTATTTGTTAGAGATGCAATAGCTGTTAAATTGTATTAGTTATTGACCTTAGCAGCAATAAACTTTAGCAAGAGTAGTTTATTGTAAACACTGCTAAATCATAATCAGCTGGCATAATGCTGGTATTTCTGACCATTTGTACCATGCTCTGTAAAGTGCATTTGATCACAGTATATAAAAGTGTAAGAGTACTGTATACACTTTTGGAATGGACTGGATTTAAAGACATATTCAACCAATTTATCATTTAACTTTCAGCTTCACAAAAGCTATTAAACAATACAGTGAGCCTGGAGGCCACACATATGCTGCAGCCCTGGAAATGTAAAGAAGTTCATTTGAATCCCTTAATAATGACCTTGACCTATCGAACAAGGTGTACTTATTGTCAACAATTCATCTCACTCTTGACCCTGGCAAAATGCCTAACCTTTGAATACTTCTGGTGGGGGAGCAAGGGCTTGGGGTGTTTTTTTCTTTACCCTGGTGAAATGGGCCAATTTTTTTTCCTGTTTAGCAAAATCTGGAACAGAGATCATTAGAATGCTTTTGGCAGCTAATTTGAACATCAGTGACTCAACTTTGAGAAGGAAGCCTTTTTCTGCCCTAAAGAATCTCAGAGAGTTTTCAGACTACAGTAATTGAAAAATCCCTAAACACTCACTCACAGAGGAGATACACATTACTGCAGGAACAGTCTACAAATTGTAAAGTATTCAATTTACATTCTCAGTACCTCAGGGCAGTTGTGAAGAATTTATATCTTCAGAAACCTTTGAACTAACAAAAGATAACATTTCACAGCAAAGTCTACTTGCATAAAAGTTTTTTAACTCCCTTCATTCTTATTCTGAAGGAAGTGTCTTTTGCACTTCTGGAACCGCTGCTCAACACAGGTATCTGAGATGTTAAAAAGGAGATGGAAAGGGAAATAGAGGTGTTAAAATTTTTTTAATGGACATCCTGCATCTCATTTAGAACAGGAGTTCATTATTCACCAGTCCACACGTGATGTATTCTTGCTCTGAACTTCATGTCTTTTTAAATGATACTTCGGTTTGATCAATGTGCAAAGATTCTTAGTTATATTAAGGCCCTTTATGCAAAGGGCTTTATAATGTGCAGGTAGCAGGCACAGCTATACCCTGGGTGAGGGCAAGTTGAACCTTGATGAGAGCAAGAGGACATCTTTTTGTCCCTGTGAGCGTCAGCTGGGGCAGTGTATGGTGCCACATCTAATGCAGTACACTGGCTATATTTCCCACTGGGTCTTCAACTGCTTTCAGACATTGCATTTAAAAAAAAATATTGATTACACTTCAGTAAGACTGAAGGGGAAGTTTTTCTCATCAGGAAGTGTTTTGTTTTTTGGTTTTTGTTTTTAATAGGGCCACTACATAGATTATATCTCTTGGATCTCTATGAGCAAACCAACATTTTTAAGAGTTTCCATTGTGAACGACACAAAAACTGGTGTATTATTTTAGGTACCTCAAAGTACCTCAAAGGCTTCATGGAATACCTTTAGGCACAACTTTAATGTTGTGCTCAAGCCACAATGAAGTGAGGGTTAACATCCAGCTGACACTTGAGTCAAGAAGAAGAAGAAGACAGAGACTGTTAGGTCATAAGGGTTCAAGTTCACAGGATCAGGCCCTGTTTATGTAAAGAAAATTGGTAATAGATACAGGCATTGCATTTGCTAGCTAGGAAATGATCTTTCTTTTCCTCTGCCCCTTTTCTTGATCAAAGAACACTCAACATAATTACAATCTAATGACATCCTTTTGCTTAACTTTTTTTTCCTAATTTCTACAGGAAAAAAAGAGAAGAGAGGAAGGACAGAAAAAAATTTGCTTCAAGCCAACCTTAAAACTGTGATTACCATATTCATGTCCAACACTAAGCATTATGTGGAAACATTAATGAAAGTTTTAAAATGCAATCATTGGTTAAAGTTTTTTTCCCTTTCTCTATAAAGAAATTGATAAATGTTTCTATTAACTAATAACCCAGGAATCAACAGTCTTATAAAACTGGTTTATTCAGCCCAGAAAATTAGGCAATCCATCATGACTGATTTGCTCACATTTTCCCCTGCAAATAAGTGAGATGAAAACTTTAAAACCAATAAGATAATGCACTTAACAAATTCAGCTGAGAGAGATGGATAAACTAAGATGCCACTGGCATCAGTTAAGGAAAATCTGTCGTGTTTCCAATTATTTGAGCAGATTTTGTATCCCAATTTGCTGCCAGACTGCCTGCATCCCCCACTCCCCTCTTTCAAACCAAATCATCTGATCTTAAATCAGAACAAGCTCATCATATCACACTATGGAAGGCCAACAGGGGATAAATGACACCAGATGTTATATGAGTTTTCTTTTAGGCTTTCATTTCAGACTTACTGCATTCCCCATGCTGCTTTTTACTTGTCAAAAACTAAAATGTGCTTTGATAGATAACAACCCTATTTTCTTCACTGCCTGAGCTTAGAGAATACCATTAAGTATTGATATTGATGGTGCTTAACTAGGGAATGCAAGCTGGGACCACAGAAAGCAGGATCCTGGGACCCTGAGATGTCTTTTGGTCCCACAGATACATTTTCTGTGGGTCCCAGGGTGTTTCTGTTGTTGCTGCTGGGGTTGGTGTCGGGATACATGCTGTGTGATTTTACAGCACAAAATGTTAGCACTCAGACAGACAGAAAGAGCAAGGAGGGGCAGGCAGGCTCAGGAACATAACTCTTAGGCCCATCTGCTGCTGCTGTCTGAGCTGCTGAGGGAGTCACTATCATAGCAAAAGAATAACAATGAACTTCTGAAACTGAACTGAGGCCCACTGGTGCAAAATCCAAGGCACATCATTTTAATTTGCTTTGCTTATGGTCTTCCAGAGTCACTGTGTGCCCAGACCAGTAGTGAAAAAGACTGGGAAATGGCAGAAACAAAGAACAGCAAGGGGAGAACAAGGCAAGCAGAGGAGATGACACACATGACTGCAGGGCACATGGTACCCAGCCAGCCTAGGTCCGAGCAGAGAAGCTTCTCTGTAAGGGAAAAACCTGATGATTCTACCAAGGGGTAGGCATTTTAAAATCCAGCTTGGCCATGCGATGTACTAGCTGTGTTCCCAGGCTTAAAATGGTTGGGTAGTACTGCAAAGAACCTGATATAAATAAAATGTGAACCACCTTGGTAAAGGGCAAAGAAATAAATTAATATATGTCAGTCTCAATTGTGAAGGAAAAAGCCATTTCCTTCAGTAGATCATAAATTTTTTTTAGGTACCTTTATAAAGCCACACCAGCCTTTCACAATTGCCACAAATATTTTCTTAAGAAAATCTCTAAATATGAAATGCATTTTAACTCTCAAACCCACAGTGACAGGTGACACCACACCACAGTGTGGTGTGAAAGGTGTGTGGTGTGTTTCACACAGTGTGAAACACCACTGTTTCATGGAAAACAGTGGTGTTTCCCATGAAGATGACACAAATCTCTTCCAGCTGGCCAGGTGTGCATGTTTGTATGGAAGCACTACCACAGATTCAAATACTTCAGTCTGTTGCCTGGGAGTAGCTTGCTCATCTCATGGGTGTGAGAGGTGGAAGCTTAACCTCATTCCAATACACCTGGCAGGTGCAGTAAGGGAGGATATTCATGTGTACTCTGACTGCAGCTGGTGACAAGCAGCTTGCTCCACAGTGTGCTGAAACGAACAGGGTTAAGCCTCAAGAGCAAAGGAAGAGATAAGGGCACAGTCAGCACACATGACAGCAGCAGAAGCTCTCCTTTACAGGTCAGAAATGCTCAGTCACAGATTCTGAAGCAGAATTCAACTCCATTTAAACATCAGAATAACTTTCACTCCTCACCTCTTTCTGCTGCACTGGTGCTCTGCTGCTGCCTGTACATTTCTGCTATGATGAATCCACTTACCACCACTGATAGCATCACCTTTGCAACTCATGCAAAATGTGCTTGGTGAACAAAATACACCAGTAAGCCAGCAGCTGTCAGAAACCATGACCTATAGCATTAAACAGCATCAGTTTGGTTTGGCTGACACTCTGCAATATCTACCTATCACAGCACCACTTGATACTAAGAATGAGCTGGCCTCAGCTCCCACCCCAGAAACTTTTACAGGAAAGTAGAAATCCTCACCAAGAGACTTGTGTAAAAAAGTGATAATGCAGTATACTCAGGGAATGGGGAGGAGGCCTGGCAGCAGGCACATAGATGTGTTTAGGCATATCAGTCTAGAGATCAGTGCCCTTTGGAGCTGGATTTCATTCAAAGACCTAGGTGAAACACAATGTGAAGAAAGGAGACAACAGCAACAACAAAAGAAATATCACTGAATATCTCACAGCAACAACAATATTGTGCCAGACTTGACTTACCTTAGCCATTTGTACTACTGTAGGACATCTAGTGGTAAGCAGCAGCTTGAGCTGGTATCTTTATGCTCCCCCTCTAGCATGTTTTAGTTTGAACATGAGCATCATATCAGTAGTTTGTCCAGCTTCTATGTCTTTCCTAGAAAACTAGCAGAATAGGGTAAAAGGTGACAGGTTAATTGCTAAACAAAAAACAATTAACAGTGGAAGTTATTTAGGCAAGATGATGATAAAATCCATCATCTCTTCAAAGTATTGTCCCCCAAAAAGATGGTGGAATAATCTTTTAATATTTTCTTAAACTTCTGATTATTATAAACACAGTCAGATATGATAGGTAGCAGATGAAAGGAAAGATCTCCCATCCTCCCATGCTCTCTCAATGCTAATTTATCATTCTTAGCATCTGTTCATATGCTTTGTGGAAGAGGGACAAATTGCTGCTTTTGGATCCACGATTACAAGACAAAAAGCCTGGGACTCAGCAATCCTCCAGCATCATCAGGAAGGGTCATCTCTATGGTCACCAGAAATATAAAACATGTGGCCCCTTAGTAGCCCAATTAAGTGTGGTTCAGAATGGGCTGTGGTGGGGAGACACACAGGAGATGCCACCTCTCCTTCCCCTCCGTGTCAGAACAGACCAAAATAGGCTTGGAAAAGGATTGTCCTGCACACAGGACTTGGTGGTCTCAGTCAGCCTGAGCTGGCTTTCTTGGCACCTCTGGACAGCCTGCTGTAAGGGTTTTCTGTGTGTATGAATGTCTCTGGTGGAAAATTTTGCCTAAGATGAAGATATTAGGTGATATTCAAAAGAAAAGATATGTGGAAAGTGTTTCTGGATCTTCTTTTGGTGGGCAGATCATTCCTCAAACCAGGAAAGGAAATTGACTTTCATAACACTGAAATCAAAGCAGTCTGAACTGCAGAAGCAAATGCTGACAACAGACTGCTCTCAACCAAACTTCAGTCTGAATATCACAAGCAGAAATTAGGCAGATAACACTTTGGCATGACGAATTGATTTAAGAAAATCAACACTCTGCTGACATATAAGTAAGGAAAGAAGAGCACAAGTAATCAAATCAATGGCTTGTTTCACTGTATGATATTCAGCACAGCTAAATCCCACCTATCCCTCGCTTAGGCCCCCAAAACAGTAGAGCCCCCCTCCATGTTGTGTGACTGGCCTGCCTGCCAGTGGGAACAAGCTCCTAATTTAGTTATTGCATACATTGTGCTCTTACTGCACAGTTATTTCCTTTTTAGTTTTCTCAGACCTAAGATATGCCATTTTTTGGACTGATGATAAAAGAAACAACACTGAAATACCCCCATCAGTATCCCTCTTAAAATAAAAGTCTGAGAATTAACAGCAGCCACACAGATATCTTTGGAGATCACAGGAGCAACCCCAAATTTCCCAGCATACAATTGTGTGAATGTTTGCCTTCTCATATCTTTCCAGTTGAGAATGAGGCAGCCAAGTAACGGGATTTGAATGCATATTGGCTTGCTGCCTCTGCTGTTTTGATTTGCAGACTGGCCAAGCAGAACACAATTAGTGGTTATTGACACCTTTACAGGAAGCACTCATAAGGGAAATGGGAAATTGAAAATGTCCTTAAAAAGATGGAAGCAAAATACTGTATCAAAGCTTGCTGGTAAATAAGACGACCCCAGAAAAGTGCTCAGTCAGAATATTTGTATTTCTGTATCATTTAGGAAAATCCTATTATGGCTTTAGCCACAGAGACATCCCTGGTGTGCAAGATAGAGGCAGTTCATAAAATACATAGCATTTTCAGCTTGAAAATAGGGCAACCTATTGCTTTCTGTAGATGGCTATGTTACACCCCAGTTCCCATCAATAGAACATAATCTCATTGCAGCAGGCAATACTCAATATCAATGAAACACTGGTATTGTAGGCATCTGCAGACTGCCAGTACCTAAAGGACAGAAAGACTTTGTGTTTTTACAAGGGCCAATATCTCTGGAAAACATTTACGAAATAAGACAGCACACCAAGGAGGCAAATGAGTTATATGCGTGTGTCCACAGAGCTGTCTGCAGACATTTGTTTGCTCTTGCTCCCCTCTCTTTCTCTCTCTCTCTCCTGGTACTTTGCACCATCCCTACCTTACATTCTCTAAGTTTCACTAGCAGTGTCAGTTATGCAATTAGTCCCCTGCCAATTAATGCCAAATTAGATGCCTGCTGTCAGCATTCCCTAGCTCTGACAGAGTGTATGGCAATAATCTGTAACCAGAATAATGCTCTAAGGAGTCTGCATTGTTCTCTGGACCGGGGGCGGGGGGAAGAAAGGAAAGGAAAAGAGAAAGAAAAAGTATGTTGCATGTTCACTTATGCCATCAGCAGTCAGTGCAAAAATAAAATAAGTTTTGTTGTGCAGTTATCCCAATGATTAAAATATAATAGGCTAATGAGATTACAGATCTGATTGTGAACAAGACCAATTGTGTTAATTGGAGGCTCCTGAATGGCAATTTGAGCTGCTGCCGCTGCTGAGTTTTGAAATATAATCAGTTTTACTAATTTTATCTGATTTCTTAATGAAGCTTGCCTTGAGCAATTGTTCTATGTGTTCTTTAGCAAACAGCGTGTGTCATAACTGCTGACATTAATCTTGATTACTTTAGTTAAAATAAATAGTTATAGTTGGGCAGCTTTCAGAAAATACATCAGAGCAAATGTAATGTTAGGAAAAGATGAAGTTTTACTTATATTTGGTGATTTTCCTATATTGTATTTTCAAAGTCCCAACTGTGAAGCATCTTTCTTGAGTGACTTGATCTTTTTCAGACCCTCCTAATCTTTCACCCGCCCCTCAGAAAACATTTTTGACTTCCATAGAAGGAGGGATAAAGACAGTGCCATTATTACAGGAAAATTTTTACTAAGAGAGAGAAAAAACATTCACCAACAAAACCCAGAAAAAAAAATGAAGAAAGCTTTTTCATGCATGAATCTCAAAGTTGGCACGCACATTCTCGCCACCTCATGGTCCAGCTGCCAGTATTAACACTCGAGCCTTATAGAAATGCTCTCTCTCATATAGCTTATTTATTTTTATGGAGGATTAATATTCTTAGGATGGCTCTTTGGAGCTTTCACGGTGAATTTCATGGGATGCTGTACCCTACTGCTGCTTACAAAGAGACACGTAAACATTAACAAAAATAAACAGTAGAAAAAGGGTAATGGAAATATAAGTGCAGTCTGAATTAATAGTAAACATAGCTAGAGATTGTTCATATTTCAGAACTCCTATTATATTATGGCCTTGCCTTTGCAAGGATAATCCTTTTGTAATTAAGATAATGGCTAACTAGTCTGATAGGAATTATACATCTTTTTGTGCCAGTATGTTTATATGACAACATCATTTGCATGTACTTATTACTGGACTATAAAATCTGTGGATTTTATATGTAGTTACATTGATTAGGTACTTGGATGATAAATAGAAACAATTTGGGGAAAGATGATATAGGATATAGTAAACATTTATTTCACCCCCTCTTTATGGCCAGCACTGGTTCGTTAAATTAAAAGTGTTTAGTCTGGCCTGGATAGTAATCTATGTCCAATTCAGATCTAAATATGTATAATAAACAGTCTAGCTTTTAATCCATATGCATGTAGCAATCTCTTTAGTCATGAGGTTTTAGAAAGAATTTAGGCGATTTTTCTCTAAGACGTGTTTTCTGGAGCAGGGGAAGGTCACAGCCAGCACTGCATGGATGGAAAGCGGCTTCAACACACCACTGCCAAAGACCACTCTGAGTACCAAATAGCAGCAGCATTTTCTGCTCACTGACATGATGGCTGAAAGTCTAGATTTCCTATTTAAACCATGCTTCTGCAGTATTTAAACTCACCTCTGCTTTAAACACCACAGTTTGAAAAGATGTCATCTTTTTATGGATGACTTTGACTTTTATGGAGAAGCTGACATCTGGCATACAGTGTTTTCACTCCCTGCCCCTCAAAGTACTGCCTTTTACTTAAAATTACTCCCTGTCCTGCTTAAAAATAGAGCAAACAATTTTGAGGAGAAAAAAGAAATCGCCAACAAAACGTAAGATGTTTTCAGAATGGCCTTTCCTTGAAATAACTGTGATTTCTAATTATGATTCATAACCGTGATTCAGACCCTCACCCAAAATGGAGTGTCCCCATCAGTCCAGGTCCCTCAAACACCAAACAACCTTTTCCAGACCTTTTCCAGTTTTAAGTTTCCAGTGAGTAGGCTCATGACTTCTTTGGAAGGCCTGCTTCACTTAATGAGTACAAAATCTATGTGAATTTGAATTTGTGTAGTCTCACTTCTGCTTCATAAATATGAAAATTTATAATTAAGAAGAAATTAGTTTTATCCCTCTCTGCCTTCCTTAATGAGAGCTAATTGAATAGAACAATCTTCATTTGGCAGGACACATCACGAGGGCTTGTCTATACTTAGAAATTTAGTGAGATAACTAATCTGAAATGGTTGAGGAATATCCCTACAGCTTTTCTGCCCAAATAGCTGTTTCAGAGCAATTATTTCAAATGAGCTATTTTTGTAAATTTCAAGTGTATACAAGTCTCCAATCTAGTATCCGGCTGGCATTACATGCCCAACTAGTTTTTATGGATCAACCTATTTGATCTGGTGAGTAAGTCACACTGTAGGAACAAAAAAAAAAAAGTAACTTTGGGTCGGATTTGCCTTTATGCTAATACTTGACACAGTAAAAAAAGAGCATTACTGACAGTAATAATTTAACTATAAATGACATGGATATTGATTCTACAGTATCAATGGACAAATTCTAGCCCCATATACTTTTAAAGGTGTCATAGAGACTACTTTTTATTAAAATCTTTCACCTTTTCGTTTCTGATTAGGACTCAATAATTTATTTTTCAAGTTCTTTCCCTGCAATTTAGAGACAGCTAGGCTGCTGTAACTTTTAGAGGTACATCAGCGTGTGACAAGCCTTATTTTAGGTACTTGCTGTTCTCAGTCTAAGAATGGCTATGAAGTTTCAAAGCTCACCAGCATTTCTTTGGGGTCTGGCAGCACACCAAAACAGCGGTCTGCTGTAACAGCCTGGATTCAGCAGACGTGGATTGATCCTTCTGTGTGAGAACCATTTTCCTCAGCATGACCACTGCTTTAATCTTGTATTTTAAACATAAACAGAATGGCAGATTTTATAGTGTAATCTGCTAGGCACAGCAGCCTTTTAGAAGAATGAATCATTAACATAGAAGTTATGTTTAAGTAAAAAGGACAAACAAGAAAGGGGGAGAGAGGGAGAGGGAGAGAGATTGGTTTTGTTCATGATTTAACACACAACTGTGATCCACTCGCCTCTAAAATGCTCTGCTGGAGAAGAAAAAAAACCTCACTGCAAACAGGGCAGGAAAAGGTGTCAATACAAAAGAGCTTGAGAAGCATGGGGAGAGAGGGGGGAGGAAAAATGATTTTTAAAATTTTCTCTCCTGCTGCATTTTTGAAATGTAACACATAATTTTATTGTAGTAATATTCTTGTTGTCATGCTGGTGTAAAGAGATAGGAGAGAAGGCATATTGAGAAAGGCAATGTCTCTCATTAGAGCTACTGATATAAATGGGAAAATCGAGGACACAAAATGTTCCAGTTTTCCTTGTATTCAAGTCAAGCTGTTTAATAAAAACTTTCATTCCGGTAAAACACCAGGTCATTTCTGTTCAGAGGATAACTAAACTGCCCCTAATGTTGTTATATTAAACAATCTGCAGGGGAAGAGTATCTAAGAAACTTTCTCCTTAATACTACTCTCCGTCTTGCATCAGGCTGGACAGATTAAATGCAATTTGCACCATTGTTCAAGTTCATTTTGCATTGTGATGTTATTAGTGTAAGCAAGAATCAGAAACTTTGCTCTTAAACTACTCCTTGAAAGTGGCTTAGAGACTAAAATGTGAAACTGATACTACTCATTTACTGTCTCCTGTAAAAAATTTCCTTCTCATTTATGAGTATAAACGTGTGTAAATGTATTGACATCACAGGTGCATAGGTCGACCAGGAGAATGTTTTAATATAAGATATGTATATATTTGTTCATCACGTGTACACATAAAGGTTCCCTCCTCCTTGATTACAACAAGAAGGGTGTTAGATTGACCCATTATTATCTTTAACATTTTGACTGCATGTTGCATTTTTAAATTAGACCTCTTAAGAAGAAAGCATGGAAAAAAAGGAGGCCTTTCAACTTGTGGTTGAGGTATTTTCCAGAACATCATTTAAATCCTTTGTGTAACTTGAACTCATGCTGCCCAATTGTTCACTGCAGTTGGTATTCCCAAATGCATATCCATGTGAACAGCAGGTTTTTTTCTGCCGTTTCCTGGGAATTGCTTTATACACCTGAGTCACCAGAAATGACTGAGCTAGATCAAAGTAGGGCAAGAGTGCATTCATCAGCTTGGGTGGCTTCTCTCATGTGTCCCAATATAATTTGATGATGCAGTGAAAGAACATATTACTGTGACAGGATACATCAAAAGGAAGAGAAATGTTTTTTCAGGGAGATGATGTCATCAGAAAAGCTTAGGCATGGCCAAGTGCATGTATATACATGGAGCTACCTGAAGAAATGTCCATGACCATCTATAAATGACATCCTGCTGACCTGCCTGGGGTGGAGAACCATCATCAGATGGATTTTCTATTTGCTTGGGAGAATGAGCAATATCTCTTTTTTTCTTTTTTTCTATTCTTCATTCAAACTAAGGCATTTGTAAACAAGAAGAAAACTCAGACCACATGGGATCTTACTTTTCATAATGCAAGGACCAAATTGCTATTTAATCGTTCCAAATTAATTTACTGTGTCAGGCATCTCTTCTCTTGCTAATGGCAGGAACTGAAGAATTTGAGGGCTTACCACCCCATCCCAGAACAGAGACTGGCTTATCTCCCAGTTCTCATAACTTCTTTCACCAGCACAAAGATGAAGCCACATATCAATCATATTTTGGGCATTAGAAGTCTTTCACATGCATGTCACAGAAGACACTCATGCCTTCCCCTTTGTATCCTCCTTTGTATCCAAGGCATCCTTACATTTTAGAAAAAAATGGCGGCATTATGATCCTTTCCTCTTATTCTTCAGAATTACTTTTTTAAATGCTGCAACACCTGCACTGCTGAGATGCTTTGCTAACCTTTTCATTTTTATCCTTAATTTCTCAAATGGATCTGATGAAAACAGACAGCTGTTATTTTTTCAGTCAATAATTGCTTAAGTTATGTCATATAGCCTATATTTATATTTTTCTTTCAGAATAAAATATTGTCTCAGTCTGTATCTGCATGTAGGTAAGGTGTCTTTGTATTTAAATAATTTATTTTTTCTATAGCTAGTACTTATATCTTTCCACATTGTTTTTTAATATTTTATTTTTTTTTAATTAGGTTTAACATATTTTTCATGCATTACCATGGTTTTCTCTGTAAGCTTTTAATATATAAAGGAAGCTTATTTTACAACAAATAAGAATTAGCTAATTTCACAAAACAAAAGGAAAAAAAAACCCAAAAGATTAAGCTGGGTCCAAGGTCTAAAATTTGCCCATAAATGCAGTCTAGCACTTACACAGATACATAGTTTTAACTGCAGAAAAGTCCCACTGAAATCTAGGACAGGGGAGCTGTATTTAGAACAGTTTTTAAGCATGGTTGTGACCAGCTGGGGTTGTAACAAGTTTGGTGCTCAAGCACAACACAACTGTAGATTTTATTCCTGATGCCTTCTCTCAGTTGGACAAGCTGTAGTCAAAGCACAATACTGTGAGATGCCTTGGTAGGCACCCAGTTTGAGACCTGTGTGCAGCCAACATCAGTCAGATTGCTTTCTTACCTTCCTTTTCCTCCAGAGTTAAATCAAAACTCACAGAGTCAGGAAAAGATTAACACATTTAGAGCTTGGGAGCAGAAAGGCTGACTTGCTCTTGTTTATGATGCTTGCCTGGTTTGTGATTTAGAATACAAGAGACGTACTCAGCTAGATTTTTCAAGGACATGTCAGGCATTAAGGTTTGCCATGCTTCAACCTTACTCATGGCATTATATGAAAGGCTGCGTAATTCCTTGAAGAAAAATACTCACAGGGGTCACAGCAGTTTGCTTCAGCAGCTGAACCCTGCTTGCTGTCCTCTAAACACTTTCATTTAGAGGAGGGTTTGTGATAATTATCTAAATGAGGTATGGAAAGTTCATGGGCTATTCAGAGATAAACAGTGAGGACAGGTGGGTACAGAGATTAATCCAAGGTGTGATCTGATGGCAAAGTGAAAAGCAGGAGTTTTCTATAGATTGCGGACCCCAAAGTTGTCCTTGATCTTTCTTCCAGAAGAACTTGTGATCTCCTGGAAAAGCAATAAAAAATTAACAGTTCTTTCTCTCAACATCCTATAATCCTAAAGTAGCTGTCACCTCAATGCTGTACAGATCTACTTGATCCCTGTGTTTTTAAAATGCTTATGTATTTTACTGCTGCTAGCCTCTTTCATTTAGTTTACAGGGCCAGCTGGATTATTCACCTTGTGGAACAAGAGAGTTGGTAATTTTATTCCACTCCAAACTTTTGCCATATATGCATATGCCAATACACATACGTGGGAGGACACCTTTTTACCTTTCAGATCTCATATCAAATGTAATAATTGACCTGTTTTCCTGACATGGAAAAGCTGAATCCGTATATTTCCTGTCAGATTCATTCTGTGCCATTTCTTTTGATTTAAAGAAAGTTTGCAGTAACAGGATGCAAATTCTTTTGCTTTTTGATAAATACAGTAATCCTCTATTTTCAGATGACAGCTTTCAGATCTGCAGACTTCATGTTTGAGTAAGAAACTTTTCTTTTACTTTTGTTTATGTATGCGTTTCCCCCATGTTTTTGTCTCTACCATGATGATTGCAAGCAGTTCTAGTTTCACACTGAGGTTTAAAAAAAAACTTCAAACCACTAATCGTTTGAAATCACTAGTAAAGAAATAAAAAATAAAGTCAGCAATTTTTTACTTCAGTTTAGAATTTTTGACTGCAGAAATTTTGTTTTTAGGAATTATAAAAGTTTATATCTTAATTTCAATGTATTCAATTAGTTCTTCTCAATGAATAATTCAATCAGCATTAGAAACCAGTTGGAAGCTTAAAAAAATCTTGGTTTTCTCTTGAAGTTATAATGCATACAGTAGATATCAAGTTAAGTGAAAACAATATCTGTTTAAGGAAATCTGTTTTTCCCTTCTACATATCCATTGAGTTAAAGACAGATTTATTTACTTAGTGAGAGCTATTTTAAAGTGTTTTTTCTTTCAATTGTAAAGATGTTGTGATGGGTTTATGAATATTTTCTAACACAAATACCAAAACAAAAATAGTATTCATCTAATGAAAAGGGCTTATACCACACACCATATTCTAACATTCTGAAATGTAAAAAATTATGAAGTTAAATTATGTTAAACTAAATTATATTAAACTGTCTAATTGAATGGGCAAAGATATAAAATATCTTTATGATCAGCAACAAACACAAAATGAGCATCTTACTTAGTAGGATGTATTTAGTCACATATTTTACAGCTTACCAGCCAATTGAAGCAGGGAAAGCTTTCTAAAGGGCACAAAAAGGACAGATGCAAACAAAAGAAGAAGATAACTTAAACCAACTTTAACTTCCTTAAAGATTTAAATCATGATTAAAACAAACAATTTTAAATCCTCACAAATTAAATCAGATCAATGAAAGCTTTGGGTTTGTAAACTTCTCACAGTATCACAGTGAGACCCTCACATATGCCTGCAATACCAGTGATGGTTAATCACAACCTCTCTCACTTTGGATTCTCTCCAGGTAATCAAGCTTGTCAGACCCACAATTTAGCTCTGGGCCACAGCTGGATTTCCCCCATAGCATTTAAAGAATGTGCAGTCCCAGAGGTTTTCAAGCTGTGACCCATTTTAGGGTGATAGGTGACACAAGACTGGGAGCAACATTGCTACCATGGCTGCTGGTACCCAGAGAGACCCCATGCCCTGCTGAGCCCTAAAATCACTGTCAGGTGACAGTGACCATCCCCGAGCACCCAAAGCAGAGAAATGAGACAAAATATTTTCTCCCAGGGTCTGTAGTGACCAGTCTTACAAAGATGACCATGGTCTTCAGGTTCAGAGCTATTGGCTGGACCTTTCATGCTCCTTGCAATGAGGAGGTCTCTGTGCGTTCCTGCCCAAGATTTCCTCATAACTGGAAGGCAGCAAGTATCACAGAAAACATCAACCAGCTTTTGGCTGGACAATTGCTAACCAGTATTCACCCTTTCTCAAATATTTCTGTCTCAAAGGGAGCTACTACAATGGCTGCATCAAGAGAACTTGGAGGTAATGGCATCCTCAGATTTCGTGCCTTTCTTTCTTCTCTGTTTTAAGCCAGACAATCTTCTGCAGGTTGAGTTTCTGTAGCAGACCTACCTGTAATAAAGTTACCCATGGGGTAGTTCTGGTGGAGATACAGAGGCAATTTCTTTGATGCTCTAGATGTGTAACCTGCAATGCGGTGATGATGAGCCATCTGGAATTTCCTTTTTACTGTAAACCCACCACTTTTAATTCATTGCCTGTTTTCTTGGGCTTGAAAACTGAATAAGAACACAGTCCAGATCTCTCAAAAGCTTCCAGTCAAGGGGCAGGTTCAATAGCTGACTATACAACAGAAGTCTGTCTGGTTTTATTTCTGGTAGATGAAGTCACTTTTTGAAAAATTGGATCTATAAAACTGCAGGACATGATACAACAATAATAAATGCATAGAAGCTTTCATATTTATTAATTGCACATATAGAAAGATAGAAACCAGACAGAGTAGTTTTCTAAATTGGGATCAGGATTTTTTAAAGCAGCAGCTCTTTCAGCTGCAGATCCTCATACAAAACCCACCAGCAAAGTTTCTGAGCATCAAGAGACTGAAAACTGTATAAGTATTTAAGACAAGGTAACAAGACTATCATGTGAAGTTCATAGCTGCTTTAAATTACCTTGTTCATACAGACAAAGATGGGCATTAAAAAAAACGAGTAAGAAGTGACACTTCTAAGGTCTTTTCCCCCACCAGTCAATAAAGAACGACTTCTAGAAATCTCTTCCTTGGAAATAATGTGCAAGCTTCCATTTACTGTTTTGAAACATGAATGATAAATGGCACAAAACTGCTCTTATTCCTAGCTTAGAAAGTAGAAACTGAGGCATTGAAAGTTTATGTAGCTTCTTTAAAACTGCCAAAGGACTTGGGAATACAACTCCTGTACTTGCTCTCAAGATTGCCCATTAATTTTCCAGAAGTGGGAGATGTTACTGTGATGACTATATTGTTTCCCTTAGAGTGAAAGGTAAGTCACCTCCCACACAATTTTCTTGATATTGTTTGTTAAATTCCTTCTTGTAGTTGTCAACAGGGCTTTTAAAAACCAAAATACATAAAAGAAAAGCTATGCCACATGGCAGGTATAAAAGGCAACAGTTCTAAGGATTCATGCAAATATTAAAATGTACCTCCTGCAGTTAACCTAGTGTTATTCATGATTTCTGTTACACTGCCCAGAGGTGTTTCATTGTTTCCTACAAAAAGGATATTTGAATTTTGTCTTTTACTTTTATCCCAGTAATTAGTCATGACTGACATTTAGAGATATGCAGGGCAAGATACCCCAATGCATTTTCTTTTGGCAGTCCTTGAATTAGGCTCAGTGCTAAAGGAAAACATTTCCCTGCACCCTTGCCCTGTATTTTTAAATGAATGTCATCCAAATGCCATTGCCACTCAAATCTTACAGTGAAATTCCTCACATGCTGATAGTACAATGTGGGAATCTCTAAAATTGTCCCCCGTAGGTTTGAATTCAGCCCCTCAAGGTTCACTTGAGTTTAACTTCACTAATCACTGAGACAGTTATTTTTTGCTCTTGCTCAGCTTCTCTTTCACTTGCAAGCACACACACACACACACTCTCACTCACTCACGCTGCATCCCTCCCTTTCTATTGCACTTAAGTCCAGACTCGCTCTGACCATTCCCGCTCACGAGCGGAGAGCGACACAGCACCACGGTGCCTAAAGACCACAGGTGGGTCCTGTGCTTCAAGCCAATTTATTCACATTTGTGATGGTAGGATTGATTTTTATCCTGCATTTCTGAGTTTATTTAACTGATTTCAGAAATTACTGCAGAGGTGGGGGCAGAGATCGTCTTCAAGGTTGTTTTCATCCGGAATTTTATGTCCTTCATTTTCTTTCACTCTGTATGCCTGTCACATCGGCTTAACTGTGAGTAGTGTACTAGCCAGTACCTCTGGCATACTGTATATTCATAGAACGTTGATATATCCCAAATACTGTTGTGGGATTCTTCATTTGGTAAATTCTCTGCCGTCTGCAGTTTTACAGAGCTGTTTAATTAGCAATTTTACAACCTCCTATTCTCTCATTAAATTAATTAATAATTAAGTTCAAATATAGGCATCTTTAATGTCATAATTATATTTCAGTTTTATGGTCACCAGAGTTTAGCTCATTAGGCAAGGTAGTCATAAACCATAGCTCTATTTAGGGGCTGAGGCACTGATGCTCAGGTAGTTTGCTTCTGTGTGGTATTTTTTATCCTTCTCACTTTCTCCTCTTCTTCCCCTGTCTCCCCCCTCTTCCCCTTGATTCTCCTGCTCCCCTCCCTCTCATTGCTCTCTGTTAACATTGGCGGGTTTTTTCCCATGGCAGCTCTTTCTCATTCATATGTCATGTTAAAAAAAATCCCTGTCACACACCCTCACAGCCCTCTCTTCCCTGTTACTTTCTCTGTGATGCTGTGCAGCGATGCTGGCCTGCTGTGGGTCTTGTTTCCTTGCAAGCCCTAGGGACCATCACCTCCAGTACTGGGCACCCAGCAATAGCAAATTTTGGGTAGCATCCTACCAGGAATGTTGTATTCCTTTTTGACTGCGATATTTACTAAGGCAAGGGATATAATAATGACATTTCACACAGTATGGTATGTCGTGCATTGTTTTAGATGTAGTGGATTTATTTCAATCATTATCACTGATTAAACCAGCTTAGTTGAAAAGCCAAAGCAAAACTTGGCTTTGAAATTGTTCTTATTTAATTTTGTTTGTGCTCACATAACCCAGGACAGCACTAATTATCCCTTTAGTGTAACTCATATTTCTAATGTAATTCATATGTAAATTGTAATTTAAATCATATGGGAATGTTTGTGTTCCTTGCATATTCTCAGTAAAGAGCACAAACAGTGAATTAAAACTGTTTGGAAATGAAAACTTTATGTTGCCTTTTTTGAACTGTCTTTGATTTCTTTTGGCTTGTTGTTTCTCTAATGAATCATGATTCAGTTGGATGGCTAAGGCCACTGCTTTTAGTCTCCTCTCTCTGTATTTATGCAGCTTGCTCACTGGCCTGCTTTTCCTTCTGAGTTTGGAAGGCGGGGGAGCTTTCTGCCTTCTCACTATCTTTGAGAAAAAACATCATAAGATGGCTATTATTATTATTAAATAATATTTTTTTTATGACTAGAGAGCCTATGAGCATGGCATGGCACTATTTGTGCTGCTTTGCTACTCAAACAGAGCTGTGCCAGAATGGTCTTTCTGGTAGCATATCTGAATAATATGAGGTTAAAATTTTAATCCAAACCCAAAGTTTCCATCTAATAACCTTAACATTTTTTTTAGTGCAATATTACTGTCCTCTCCAAAAGCTGCTGCTGTCCATAATTAAGTGGTATTTTGACAGGGCAAGTCAAAATTTATTTGTGTGAGTGGAGCACAGGACAGTTAAAGTTGTTCCC
This sequence comes from Peucedramus taeniatus, assembly GCA_013400575.1. Taxonomy (NCBI): domain Eukaryota; kingdom Metazoa; phylum Chordata; class Aves; order Passeriformes; family Fringillidae; genus Peucedramus; species Peucedramus taeniatus. The sequence continues at coordinate 26,879 of WBNO01026207.1, read as the reverse complement.
AAACTTCTGAAGTTTCAGGACAGGTTTGTTTGCTGGGTGCTGTGGTACATTCTAACACCAAACACAGAACTAAGGCGGGTGCCAGGAAGGCAAGTGTGAAAGCCTGAAGAGCCACAGGGAGCAGGTGCAATTGTGGTACCAGCTCCTGTGGAAGAGAAGATGAAGCAAAAGACCTGAAGGAAACAGGAGAGGTAAAAGTTCCATTGGAAAAATAGTTAGACCTAAAGAGCTAGCAAATTAGTGAATGATGATGAAAATGATGGAAAAAGCTATATCTTTCTTTGCCCTTTAAATTTCCTAGACAAAACTGAACTCACCACATTAGAGAGATAATGAAGGCCTGTTTCTCATCCTGCCAACACAGATGTTTGCCTGGCCCATGGCAAATGAAGCTGTCTGAGCTGTACAGACAGACAAATGTACCAGGCCCAATGTCATGGCTTTGCCCCAGCAAACTGTGACCTGTCCTGCTATTGGCCACACAAGAGTGTGTTTGCAGTGCTTCCCCAGGGTTGGTGCAGGAGACTCATGACGTGATGGTCCTGGAAGCAACTTCCCATGGACAACTTCTGCTCACGCTGTTATGCAAAGCCTTCAAAGGGGAAAAATCCTGATCTCCCTGCCAGCCTCTCTGTTGTTCATGGGTATTGCTGTGGCCAGAAGAGAGTAAGGCTTTGAGGGCACATATTTGTGGGTTAGTCCCTGCTGCTGTAATGCCGAGCTCTGGGACTGGTGACCCTGCCCACCGGTGGGGAACATTGCACTTGCCAAGAAAGAGGCAGAGGGGTCGCACCAGTGAACAGGCACACCTGTTTTGTAATATCCAATCTCCCCATTGGAAAAAGTGCTCCCTAATTGACAGTAACCATCTTTCTCAGGCTTTGGGAACCCCTTACAGATAAGCCGAGGTGCAGTGTCAGGGTGCTGTATAGCGCAGCTGAGCAGACTGTGGGCAAGGCAAGCAAGAGGGACCATGGGTCTGGTTTGGCTGTGACCACAGAGAGAGCCCTAGAGGAGCCAGGTGCCCTCCAGGGAGGGACATTGCCACAATTAGGGCACGCATTTAAAGCACATGTGCGCACACACACTCCCTGTGACGACACCGAAGCTGTCCGAAACTATTTTCAATAATTGATTTGCTGTTTAATTGAACATCATGACTGACTAACATAGCTCATTACTTTACTCATTAGTTAATTATCGAAGAAAGTAGGACAAGTCAATAAAATGAAAGGCTGTAAATTCCAATACTAATTAGCACCATTTCCTCAGAGACGTATTTAAGGGCAGATTGGCTACTCAAATGTCCCTGGACCTCTTAGATGAAGGGAAAGGGTAGATTTACCATAAATCTAGATTACTGGCAAGCAAGGCTGCTCAGCAGTAAGTAGTCAAGTACACAAGTGCTGAGCTACCAGCAGGCACCCTATTTGAACTGGAATACTGGAATGCAAACAGCAGAGAAATTCCTATTTTTGAAAGGAAAGAGGGGGGTGGGGGTGGTGAGGGAGGGAGTGCTCACACACCGGAGAGGATCCATATTTAAAATAAATTATGCAAAGTGAACTACTTCTGCAGAGCACATTTGCTTTCCTAAGCTCTCTTTCCTGGTCTCTTTACAAGCATACGGTTATCCTCTTTTTTTGGCAGTCCAAATCCTACTCAAAACATCAAAACATCCCTTCAGAAGTGGACACCTTTTATTATGAGGATTCTAATTTATATCTCCTTTTAAATTTTTTTTAATAAACTATTCCAGTAATGGAAATTATATTCTCTTGTTATTGCTTTGTAATATCTTTGTATTATATGTCTTCTCTATTATCTCAAAATTATTTTTTGTATTCTTTTTAATTTAAAGCAACACTGATATGCCATTTGAGGCAGAATTTAATAGGTCCAGCAGAGCCTTAAATGAGACAAAAAGTAATTTAGAATGAAGAAAGATAGGCTCAAAGAAGACTGGGAGAAAAGTAGACTGAGAGAATGCATGTCTGTGTATGCATGTTAGCATGCATGGCATGCAATTTATACATGCATGAGCATATATATATACACACACATATATATATTTATATATATATACATATATGTATTATACTTAAATAATAAGTGTATGTATGTATATTAAAAAATGCAGACATATACATACAGCTGCACACATGAAATATGCCTATATAGAGTTCTTATTGCTCAGTGTGGGTAAATTATCAAATTCCTTGAGTTCGGAAGTCTAAAAGCCTACAGGTCTTTCTGTCTTCTTCTAAAAATTGATACAAGAGGACTCAGGATATAGAAAGGTTCTATTGATATATTGGTACACTGTTCAACAGTTTGTCTAAATTTTTATAAACTGAGCGGTCAAGACAAATATATTTCCTTAACTCCTTTTATTTGGAGGTATATCCTCTGTGTCTTCCTCTCAGCAAATATCCACTTGTGAAAAATTAATTTCCAGTTAGGTGAATAAAAATGGAGATCAAAAGCATTACCTGAGCTCAACTTAAGGGAAAAAATCGTCCTAAGAATAGCTCTCAGTCTGGAGCTTTAAATATTTAGCATTTCTAAAAATATATTAATAGATTAAAGAAAAAAAAGCTAACAAATGTCTGTTACTTGACTTACTGTATTTTGTGTCTGCAGTTCTGATTTATTTTCAAGTGTATTAAAAAGTACCTTGCCAAAGAGTTCCAAATATTGCATGAAGTTTTTAAGCAGCAGTTTTAAGAATATGACTTCTGGTGCTAATAAAGCAAGACCGAAATTTAAATTTAGGGAAGAAGGGAAAAATGTGGTTGTCTTCTTAACAGAAAGGTCCTGGAAGAAATAATATAAGGAAAATTCTCTATTTATTTTGTTAAAATAAAATTTTAAAAAAGGGGTATTTTATTATCCATATTTGGGAGGGGATATTCGTTTGGGATGTTCTCTTTGCATTAGTGAAGCAATAAGAAAAACACCACCATGAAAAAACTGACCGGTGAAGAAACAGAGAGGAAAAGATTTTCCCAATTAGGTGTTCATTCAGCATAGGCTAAAGCACAAGATATATACAGCATACACAAGCACTGCACACTTACTAGGAGTTGGAAATTATAAAGGAGAACATTCAGAAAAGCTGGAGCTGTGATCGCTCTCTTGTTTCTTGACAGTGCCAAGCACTCTTTGATCCTGATAGTTTCTTTTTTTTTAATGGTTCTGGTTAGATCATTCTGGATCCCTGGTTATGCTTGAACACCTTGGCTACAGCGCCTTGGGAAGAGCTCCCAAGCTGAGCAGCCAGCATGCTCAGCATGCAAGAGCTCAATATGCATGATAAGTATGGGAATGGGGAGAAGGCTGTAAGAGGACCCCACCTCAAGATTTAAGTCATGCTTTAGAGCCACAATGGCTCTAAATGTACATACATATGCAATTTTTACATTTTACACTGTGATTTATCGCACATAATATAATGCACATACATACATAATACAAGGTAATCCTCATTTACATTTTTAACTTACTTTCTTTATCTGTTCTCAAGCACTCCAAAATTGGAGGCAGAAGTTGATTACTGAGTGCAATACCTGGCCTACCCTGAGCCAGCCGATGCAAAATGTGCAGACTGGAAGTGCTCTGGCGAATTTGCAGAGGTCCTCTTTCTGAGATGGGGCCCCAGGCCCCTGCAGCCTTTAATCAGCTGAAACTGGAGTGAAGCTGTCAGTTCCTGCTTGTGTTCTGTCAGCTTCTGTACCACTTAGAGCATCCCTGACAAATGTGCAGTGCACATTTAACAGTCAATCTGTGGGCAAGCTTTCGATTTTGCAGGAAACTTTCTAAGGTTCCACTTTCTACAAGGGAAAACTTTCTAAGTTATAAGGGAGGAAAATGGAGAAAAGCATCCTTCAATCAAACTCTTTTGTTTTATGGAAAAAGACAGCTGTTATATTTTCTGTAGCAGAATGATGGATTGGCTTCGTTCAAGGTGATATCCCATCTGGTGTAAGACAGAGGACAGGTTATCATGTGATGGCAACACCTCTCCTCCTCTCAAACAGGGCTGGCCGTCCCACAGAACTGCTGCAGTCTGCTATTATGAGGGGTATTGTCATATCAATTATTCAAGCTGAAATATTTGTTCAGCTCTGGTGTGTTTATAAGTTTCCCTTTAAGAATTCAAATTTAAAAATATTTTCCAGCTGCATAAACTTCCCGAAACACCTTTCCCCCAGGTTAACTACTTCTGATGTTGCTTCAGCAACATACAAAGTGTTAAGTGTCACTGTCAGGGATGAATGACTTCAAGTGAAGCTGTTCCTATGTCTTTTAAAATACCAGATGTATTTCAAAATAAAGCAATGTCTCAGGCATGAACAATAATTATTTTATGTGTAAATTATTTGAAGATATTTCCCTTATCCCTTTCCTTTCTAATGCCTGATGACTTTTTTTTTTTTTTTTTGTGAGTAGTTTGTGGGCTAAACCTATTATTTGCTAATTAAAGGTGCTTCCTTCTCCTCTTGGGAGTTTAAAATCTCCACTATTATTTCTTCACAGAGCTTGTTCCTACAATATTCCTGCTGTAAATGCAGCTGTATCTTTCTTAATGATGATAAAAATAAGGCCGTGCATGGCACATCTGAACAGTCTGGAAGGGTACAGAGAGGAGGAGGACAACCACAGTTTCTTCACAAGTCAGATCAGTCCCTAGCCTTCAGTTTCCCCACAATCCCCATGGTGATGTCATTGCAAGAGGGAAATTATTGTAACATTGCAAGACTGAGCTCCAATAGCCACACTGATTCCTGGGGACTCTGCCATTGCTGCCCCACAACATGGAAAATTTCCTGAATAGGCTCCTTCCCTAACCCCATTACAAACACAGTCTTCCCAAGCAGAGGACAGAAACTTCTTTGAAGGCACTCTAAGAGTTAGGAGTCGTCAGAAGACAGTTTTGGATGCCTTCAATGCCATTCCTGTAAAATGAGAATGAAACACTTCTGGTCTCCTAAAGGCACCATATGAAGATGATGGCAACCTCATCCAGAGAGAAATTAGGAAATTAATTCTAAATTAATTAGAGGTTAAATTAAGCATTGGATTAATTAATATCTAAGTGGCACGCATATATAACTATTTATTACTACCAGTAAGACTGTTGTTAGTATTGCTTTTATTATTTTTTTTTAATTACTGTAGCACTTAGAAGCCCTCACTACCACTAAGTGACTACCATAAGACCACTGTTGTACCAGCAAAACAGAACAAAACATGGTCCCCTCTCCAAAGGGTAAAAGACCAATAGCTGTACTTATGGGAGCAGCTCTGGTCCTACCAATACAGAGAGTTACCTAGTGAAATCTGGAAGAGTATTTAAGGGGAAAAAGGGAAAAAAAAAATCATTCGCTCATATTGTTTCCCGTGGAAGTGAGGTGCCTAATATGCTTTAAAACCCAGGCCAGTATTAGGGAACTGCAGCTGGTGAAAAAGATTGTACACATACACTGGTAGACTTAATAAACTGAAACACAAGGCACAGCTTTAGGAAAAAAAAACCAGCAGCAACAAACTTTTGCAAACTTCAATGAAGGAGCATTTTCAGTCATCTTTAAAAAGAGAAAAAGTTTCACACAAAGTCAGCCTACCCATCTTGCCAAAAAGAGTCAAAATAAAGCTGCCCAGCTCTATTACATATTAAGTAAAAGGCAGACAAATGAGGAAATAAATAGATGTTTATGCATATATACATATTTGAAGAACCCTTCTTTCCTGCAGCTGACATTCGTCAAATTCTCACTGCTTCTCCCAGTCAATTCTCTCCTTCAGTTAACCAATAAGTCAATTTGTTCCTCCTCCACCAGAAAAATCCCCTGCTCAGCAAAAAATGCATCATTTCACTATCAGATCAATTCATTCTTCCTTCTTGCTGTTCAATCAATAATCTCTGCATGTCCTAAACAGCAAACAGGTCACTGGAAAGAAACTGCCTAGGAAGTTTCTCTCCTATTATTTGGCATGCTACCTACATATGGTTGGCTTGCCGGGCTCTTCCTGAGCAAACACAGCAAATAGTCAAAACAATACTGCAGAGGATTGGATTTTAAGACAACAGAAAGATCTGAACTGAGCTTATATGTCCAATAACAGTGCAGCTCTTTGGATAACCGGTGGAACTATATGTTAAACTATATGTTAACTATATGTTAAACCAGAAGTGCATGCAAAATTTCACAATATAAAAATCAAATTAAAATTAAGGATGTGATGAAAAACTGGACCATTTTTAGGCAACATAAAGCTTTTACAAACCATTCTGTCCCACTGAGCTGTTCTGATTGAATTTGATAAAGGTAACAAGAAGTGCCCATACCCAAAGCTCTAGACATCCAGAGACTGCAAATAGAGACAGCTATGCAGAAAGAAAAAAAATATCTTCAAATAAAGAATGGCTGTAAAACAGGCACTTTTCATTTGACTTCACCAGATACCATCAATAAAGTTCAGTACATTCAAGAAGTATTTTCAAATCCAAAATGTAAGGAAATATGGCATTAGGAAAACACAAGTCCTCTGAGAGGTTGCACCTTCAGTACAAAGCACATACACAGGTACAAATCCAACCCTGAGTGAAACACAAATACCATATAACTAGATGAAGTCACAATGCTCAGCAGATTATGCCATGAAGCGAAAAATATGAGACCTGTAGATTATATAAAATGATGCAATTAGCCAAATTGGCTTGCAGCACAGAAAGAGCAAGGAGCTCACAGTCCCCAGAACTTTTGGCAAGGAACAACAATTTGATGGTCAGGAAATAAATTTTGTAAGATTATATCCTAGGGAGGGTCTCCAACATTTAGAAATATAAATATTTAAAATATGCACTGCTAAAATAAATATGTCTTCACCTAATTTTTATTTTTTTAAAGTTCTGAGTGGTTTTTTTTTGCTTTGGATTTGGGGTTTTTCTTCCTACTTCAATTGTTTGATGTCTGTAGCAGTGAGTCAGGATATGAAATTTGTTTTATACTTCCAACTGTGTATCAAAGCAAAAGTGAATGTTGCACCTTTTTCTCTGGGATTATTAAGATTTGTGAATATTTTCATAACTAGAGCACTATTTGCATATATATGAATAAAAATCCATTAAATACCAAAGAGTTACCATTCTCCCTCAATAGCTTTCCTAATCTGTTTTGCCATTAACTGATAATCTCAATGTAGTAGTATAAGTTAGTCTTGGGCAAAAATTTCCAACCGAATGTTTTATTTAGGGAAGAATGCAAATTTGGGACAAGACAAACTACTCATAAACTCATGTTGAATTTTCTTAGTAGGTCACCTGAAACTAAGAAGAAAGAAAATCACAAAAGTCAAACCGCCCCTTTCCCCTCATTTTAAACGTTTCCAGTTATTGCCTCAAACTGATTCTTTTTTATTCTAGGGAAAACCAGGTCTCAATTGAACCCACTTAAGTGCTTTCTGAATAACTGTGACTTATAGATACCAAAATTTCCCAAAAAACACCCAGGGAGCTGTGGGCTCCTTTGGGAGCCCTCATGTTTTTTGATTGCCTTGCAGCTGGGAACATCATTAGTGTCAAAGAGCTCCTGGCACAAAAGCTCTTCCCTGCAAGGATGTTGTGTCTTTGTTTACACACTGACAGTACCTTTGCAATGAGGTGGGAGATCCCACAGCACCTCCAATTAAATCCTCTGGAGGATAGGGGGAACCTTATTGCACTCTACAGCTACCCAAAAGGAGGTTGTAGTAAGGTGGGGACTGGTCTCTTCTCTCAGGTAACAAGTGACAGGACGAGGGGAAATGGCATCAAGCTCCACCAAGGGAGGCTTAGATTGGATATTATGGACATTTTTTTTCAGTGAAGGGGTGGTCAGGCACTGAAACAGGCTGCCCAGGGAAGTGGTGGTATCGCCATCCTTGGAAGTATTCGAAAGATGCGTGGATGTGGCACTCGGAGATGGGGTTTAGTAATGAATGCGATGGTGTTGGGTTAGACTTGATAATCTTTTCCAACTTAGCAATTCTATGATTCTGGACAAGAGATGGAGATTACTGTTATAAAAGATGCTACAAAACACACAAACATTAGAAGTCTTTTCAGCTGAAAATCTAGAATAAGATGCAGTTTCTTTGAGACAAAAATATCTTCACTTTTGAGACCACTTAAGTCTGCATGTATAGGAGCTGGCTTATGGGTCAGGCAGAAGGAGTTATGGTGAATGGAGTGACATCAGACTGGTGATCTGTCACTAGTGGGGTTCCACAGGGCTCCATCCTCAGTCCTGTGCTCTTCAACATCTTCATAAATGACTTGGATGCAGGCCTGGAAAGGACAACAAGCAAGTTCACAGATGATACAAAACTGAGAGGAGCTGCTGACTCCCTCAAAGGCAGAGAGGCCCTGCAGAGAGACCGTGACAAATCAGAGACATAGGCAATCACCAACTGTATGAAATTCCACAAGGGAAAGTGCTGGATTCTGCACCTGGGAAGGGACAACCCTGGATGTACAGACAGACTGGGGAATGAAAGGGTGGAAAGGAGCCCCATGGAAAGGGACCTGGGGGTTTTGGTCAATGGCAAGCTGAACACGAGTCAGCAGTTCCCTGGCAGCCAGGAGGGCCAACCCTGTCCTTGGGGGCATCAGGCACGGCATGGCCAGGCAGGCAAGGGAGGGGATTGTCCCACTCTGCTCTGCACTGGGGTGGCCTCACCTTGAGTGCTGGGGGCAGTTTTGGGAGCCACAATATAAAAAAGACATTGAGCTACTAAAGGGCATCCAAAGGAGGACTATGGATGATGAAGAGCCTTGAGGCAAAGCCTTATGAGGAGCAGCTGAGGTCACTTGGTCTGTTCAGCCTGGAGAAGAGGAAACTGAGGGGAAACGTCATTGCAGTTACAACTTCCTTGTGAGGGGAAGAGGCAGGGCAGACACTGATCTCTTCTCTGTGGTGACCAGTGACAGGACCCAAGGGAATGGCCTGGAGTTGTGTCAGGGAAGGGTTAGGCTGGATCTTAGAAAGAGGTTCTTTTCCCAGTGGGTGGTGGGGCACTGGAACAGGCTCCCCAGGGAAGTGGTCACAGCACCAAGCCTGAAAGAGTTCAAGATTTTGGCCAATGCTTTTGGGCACATGGTGTGATTCTTGGGGATGGTGCTATGCAGGGCCAGGAGCTGGATTCGATGATTGTTGTGGAACCTTCCAGCTCATCATATTCTATAATTCTGTGATTCAGTGACTCAGTAACAAGGAGGACTGCTGGACACCCTGAAATCCATAACATATACACACATATGTCACATTATACAGTTCATACGTGAACATTGAGTCTCATTTGAGACTGAGATAAAATAGATGTGAATTTATTTTGAATCACAGCTGATTATATGTACCTTAAAACTCCAGCATAGGGAAATAATCTCTCCTTGAGCTGCCCTGGGTTGGATAAACATGGTTTTCACAGTGTTACCCCATGGCTGTAAGAGCTGCATGGCTAGGAGGGAGGGGAGAACCAATCTATCCAAAAGATTATGGAGGGGAGAGAAGATTGCAGGACACAGATTCCTCCTGCCACAGTCTTTGTGATCATCACCCGGTGCCTGTCTCTTAACCTGGGAGGAGAGAGAGACAACAGAGAGGATACAAGGTCTCTTTTTAGCTAAGCAGTTTACTTGTACCTTGCGTGGTAGCAGAGAACAATGTCCATACATACACTTGACCAGAAAGACGTTTTAACACTGTTGCCCTTGAAATCCTTTTTTTTGTTATCCACAGGACTTATCTGAATCTTCATTTGTCTTCTCCTCCAGCCCCACCCCTTCCAGTCCCAGTAGCTGGGAAGGGTTGGGCTAGCCTGCTCCTGGCCCTGTGGAGGAGGTGGCAGAAGGCTGGCCTTATTTACCTTAGCCGTTCCCCATGTAATCTGGGTAATCGTGTGGCTAATTGGCAGCACGGAGGAGCCCCCCACGCTGCAATTCACAATGCCAACCTATTCATATTTCATACAATAGGGTATTTAAGTCATCCCATGCCTTGCCAAGGCGATTGCTCTCCCTTTGTTCTGATGTTTTCAGCAGGGGTCTCCAGCCGTACTCCCCCTTTCACACCAGCATATGTCCTAACTCTTGACTGCTGCAGCTGGGCAAGGGTGGTTGTTCTTGTTTTGTTCTTCAAAACCAACGAATTGATTATGGCAGTGTGAAATGCGGGTTAAAACAGTGCCCACATGTATGCATACATTAGCCATTTGCTACATTGCAACTTCACAGCAAGGTGACTGACGAGGCAACAGTGCTCATGCTCTTCCATTTTGAATGGGCAATCTGTTAAGCATAAAAGGAAATAATAAATAAAAGACTGACTGAACATATTGTTTGAAAAATGGCTCACTGTGCTATATCAAAGTGAAATTAAAAGCACCTCTACCCCAATGTACTGCAACTGTAAAGAAAGATCAAATCTGCCTTGTAACAGAAAATTACAGGTCCACATGTATGGATATAGAATATTAAATTCAGACCATATTTCTGCAATAAAGATATTCGCCTTTATATGCTGCCTATCTCACATTTGGCATGTAATGAACTCAACAGCCTTACAAATTATAGGACCTTTGAACAAAAAAGCCCACCATAAACTCATGTAGTTCAGGATTTACCTCTCCTAAGGGTGTGTTGACATGTGGATAGGAATTGGCAAGGAGATACTGCCTTCTTCTCCTAGACTGAATCGTCAGCTCTCTTCTGTTCCTGGCTCGCAATGGCAAAAAGTCAGTTCTCTCCAGAAACTCTTTTGCAGCTTGTACAAAACAGGTCTTGTGACTCCATTTCTCTCCCAAGGTGTAAGGAAATGACAAATCATGGCAACTGCCTTAAAATTTCTACTACTCTGTTCTACCTTAGCCTAAGCTAAGGTCTGGAACAGAAATTACCTCTTTGTTTTTATGAATAACTCTAAATGCCTTGTAAAGTTATTTAGGTAATTAAAAAGAAATGTCATATGACATGCTAGAAGATGTCATTCATTCCTGTTTCAAGTTCTTGCTACTTCACGGATGTACTACGTGTACTGAAGCACGTCAGTCATGACTTTTCTCATAAATGCCTGAGCCATGTTCCGTGGCTTGTGTTCCGCATAGGGAAGTTCCCACCTGTGCTCTGCATTACAATCAATTTTCATTTTTTACTCCTAAATTTTGGGGAAAAACAGTTTTGAGCCAATTTTCCACGCAAAGCTAAGCTTTCTATGAATAGTTAATTAATTAGTACATGTGCAATATTTTACAGCCTTAAGAATAGTACTGTATGGTGCAACATATTCAACAGGAAAAATTTTTACAGCATGGTCAGCAGTTTTTGAGTGCTTAACTGTAAAGTTAGAAATCAGGAAATTAAAAGTCTTGAGAGAAACAGAGGGCACGACACAGACATATTTAAAATTTCATTTTAATTATCAATGAAGTTACAACATCTTGTTTCAAAATACAACTTTCTAATGTTAGAATTTTGAAACCTCTTTATTTCTCCCCCCCACACACAAATCACAAAATAACTAAAACAAATAAAGTTTCTCAAGACTAAAATTTCAAGGCAGAATCTGGACTAGAATGTGTAGCAGCAAACTATCTGTACATCTCCCACTGAAGTCAAGCATACTTAGTTCAAATTGCCAGCAATAGAATTCATACCACTTGAAAATGATCCCAATACAGCTAAATTTGCAAATGGTTACCTCCCCCTGCACCTAAACAGCAGGCACACAGCTACAGCAATATAAATGTGTTAATCCCAGCATGATATATTCCCACATCTCCCTATATCAAATCATTCTAAAGGGTTTTCAATATACAAGTTAATTAGCTACAACGAAGTACAGAGTAACATCTAATGAAGACTGAGGCTTAAAATAACATAAATGCCTGTTGTACCCTTTCCCTCATCTTTAATATCAACATATTCTTTTGAAATGGGTTACAGATATAGTTCAAGAGACAGGTGGCATTTAATGAACAGGATTATTTATTATTTTGATTATGTGTTAAACATTATGGTAATTTTAAAATATGTATTTTCAACAACATCTACTACAATACCATTTCTCTATTAGCACCTCAAAATGCTATTACCATACATTATCTGTGTCTATCTATCCACTTGTAATGCTGAGCAAGAAGGTGACACCATTTTTATACACTCTAATTGCATACTATTTCTCATTTTTTAAAACAATCAGTGCATGAAAAAGCAGTTGTGTGCATTCCACACACAAAAAAAAATTAAATCTCTGTAAAACTAATCGCACAAAATTAAAATTATACAAACAAAAATGTCTGCAACATACAACTTGAAGAGACAAGTTAAAAAACAACATGAGAGTAAACTTAATTACCTAAGAAATATCTGCTACTTTCAGAAAACACGAAGATGCATGTTTCAAATTTAACTAAGAAATTAAAAACCCTAATTAATTAAATTAAGGTCCTGATCCTGACTGGAAGTCAATGAAAGTTTATTCATGCGAATCTCATAGCTGGAGTGGGACTGAACACTCCCTTTTGCTGTCTATCAAGGGTGACACTCATCTTGTAATCCCACCACTTCATTAGCACCTTTCCAGCACATTATCTTTGCCCTAATCCTTCTATCACTTTGGGGATTCAGGATCATTAAAGCATTGAAGGGTCGATGTTATTGTCGTGGAGGTGTGACTTGATCACTAAGATGACAACTGGTGACAAGTATACTTTATTAGTCTGCTACTTTGCCTCTTAATTGCTACTGATTAACCTGTTTGTTAAAAAGAAAATTTGGACTCCTTCTGCCATTGCCAAAGATTACACTGCTTTCTAATAGGACCACTCCCACTAAAGGAGCCCATTTAGACATAGTATATTTGCCCTACTGAATGGAGCTATTTATGTGAGTAAATACAACAAGGCAGGGCCTGGGCCCTGAAACTCACCCATTATATTTTGTTTAGCTTTTGATTGAGAGAATTTCTCAGTTAAAAAAAAAAAAAAAAAAAAAAAGTAATTCTGATTGCTTCTTTACCTTTCCAAAGTCATGAATAGGATAGTCTTTTTTTCCCCAAAAGTCCTATTTTAGATGTGGCTGTGCTTACTATTTGCATAGATTTCCCAGAAGAAGAGCTGGCTCTCCAAACATCGTATTACAATTAAACTACAAATTAAGAGAAAACAGAAACAACAAAAAAACCTAAACGAACCAACCAAACACAAAACTACAGAATGTTGCATCTTGCCAGATTTCACATGCTTCAAGTCTTAATTTTTGCTGACCACAAGAATTACACTTATTATGTAGTTTAACAGAACTCCCTGTTTAAAAAAGGGTAAAAAGAAGAAAAGAAAAAAAAAAAGAAAAGCTTTTTCAAACTAGATAGCTAGGATAGTAGAAAAATCTTAGTGGTTGCTCAATACTGACAATCTTTGGAATGTTGGTGATTTTATTTCAAACCTGGGTAAGCATTTCTATAAGAGATCATTCTCAGCAGCAAGGGAAAATGAATGCAGAACTCTAAAAATTCTCTGTTCTCCTTTTTGACATTGATTAAAAAATAACAAGGACAAAGAAAAGAAAACTACTCCCAGATCTCCTATTCCTACCCTAAAACCCACATAAATATCAGTCTCTGTATTACACTCCCTTCCAAACCCAAGTGCTAAACCTGACAAAAAATAAGGACTTTAACAAATGTCTAATCTTGGATTTTGTACTAGAGACATTACAATATGACTCAGGATGAATATTTGACCTTCTTGAGTCGTCTGAAATGTTCCAGGTTATTTAACAGGATCAGTATTTCACATCCTAATTTTTAAGGATGACACATCTCCCATGAAGAAAAATTGCTATATAAAACTCAGATTGGCTCTTTGACTTTGATTGTGGTCAAAAGAAAACTTCAATCAGCTTGTGCAATAATCTGATCCCTCCCTTCCTCTACTAACCATGCCTACATAGAACTTTTGTAAAAGCACTTGGTTTGCTTATTTAAAAAATCTTGAAGATGATGGGAACCTTTAATTAATTTTATTTGATTTCACTAGAGAAAAAATAAAAAAGCCCTAAAGTATTAGTTGTCCAAGAGTAGTTTTACATGTGTGGTCCCATTGAAGAAAAAGTTCTTTCATTTGGTTCTTTCATTTGGAGGTTTGCATGAACCTCCACAGGTTCATACACAGCACATCTGCTCCTGACTAGAGTGCTGTTTGGTCTCTGGTCCCACTGTCTTCTTCAAAAAGAGAGCCTGATCTTGATATTTGGATGGAAGTCCCTATAGTCCTCATTTTAAACTGTAGCTACTTTAACTTCACTAGTCTGGGTTTTAAACTCTTTTAATAACTGGTCAATGTAATTTCAGTCTGAGTGATTCACCTCAGTTTTCATTAACCAGTACCTTAACAGCTCGGCTTACCTGGAACAAATTGGCCTGTGTGGAAATAATCCCTACACCAACTGCAAGAGCTTTGGGGTTGATGAGCAAGGTGAGAAAGTGAGCACCTCAAGGTCACTCCTGAAACCAACGTTAGTGCTAGCTTTACTCAGCCTGCTCTAACATATCCTTAGGGAGTTCCTGTTATCTGGCAGCATTTCTGGAAACAATCACACCTGCATATCCATGCCCAAAGGTGGGTACAAAGAAACAGTTGACGCAGCAAAGGCACTGAGACAGACTGGTGCAGGGAGATGCAGCTGAGATCTTTCCTTACCATGCTTATGAGTCAAAATTTGGTTCCCACAAAACATAATTACCTTCCTGCAATAGAAAAGCAGTGAGCAACCGCTCCTGGAAGGAGAGTGGCGGAATAACCATAATCTACTCATTATGATTTAGGCAAATCATAAGGTCATGGAGTTTTTTGGTTTAAAAAAATAAAAATCAGGTAAGTGATCCCTGTATGTCTGAACAGATTTTCCAGGCATTTGAGATCTTTCTATTTTACTTTAGAAAACATGGACTCCCTGTAGCACAGCCCTTAAGCTTTAGTAGAATTCAGTGTCAGACAGCAATTTCTGTGGTTGAGCCTCTGCATGCTGTTGAGTTCTTTGCCCCATAACTCCTCACAGATCTGAAAGGTATTGTCCTCCTGTGGAAACTTCCACTCTGTTGAAATCTAAAAAGTACAAAATTATCTGTCTTAAAAAAAAAATATATATATATATATATATATATATGTCAAGTCAACAAAAAAATTCACAGAAACATCTTTAAGGAAAATTCTATCAAAGAAGGTAGACCTTAGGCCTTACATGATATGGGAAAACAGCAGCCCAGAAAAAAAGATGCTAAACACCCTGGAGAGGGGAAACTAAGTGTACTGCATTGGCTAACTGTGCTAACTTGATGCCCCAGAGAGGATGGCATTGTGGAGAAGCAAATAAGTGATATTAACTTTGCATCTGGTGATGAGAAAAGCACTACTGGAATATACTTTGTCATGCATACATAAAAAATGAGTCAAATAATTGGAAAAATTTAGAAGAACCACACTAATAAAGGACTGAAAAATGAGACCAAAAAATGGGAGAAGACTGTAAATTTCTCCTGGAGGAAAAGACTGAATATCAAAAGGGAAATTAGGATCTCCTGGCTAAAAGCTGGGAATAGTTCTACTTTGAGCTGAGGGAGAGCATATGTTTTTCAGGAGGGTCTATATTCCTTTGCAATGACTGGACAGAGACTGTTCAATAACAGCTGATCCACTCTCACAGGCAGAGCTGTCCGAGTTTCTGGAGACTTGCTCTTTCAAGCAGAGCATCAGCAGATGATAATGCACCACAGCCAGCTCCAGGGTCCCTGTAGCAGAGGCTGTATCTGATGACAGCAGTGATCAGATTTAGACTTAGCATCTCCATATGAAATATCCTTAGCACTACTCATTTACTGCTACTTCAGGAATAGTTCTGGGTTTTCTTCCCTCCCACATTCTTGGATCCCCAGCCTATTGTTCCAGTGTATAACAACCAGGCACAACACAGCTTCTACATATCCAAGGCCCTGTCACATATAGCCCTACTAAATGATCCTAAGGATGCCACAGCACACATTCACAAAGAAATTAAGGTAGTCTTTTCTTAAAAAATACGCTGGTATTATGCATTGGTGTTAGCAGGACTTGCAGTTCAAGAGATAGCTGTTTGAATAGGTAAAACACATGAAGTCCTGGTCAGATTGATAGATTAGCTCAGAGCGCTGGCATTTGGATTAAAGCAGTATAGAAATGAATCTTATTTTTGACATTTAAAACACTTTCAAAGGGAACCTTTTCCACTGCCTGCACTTTCTTAAATCACAGCAGAAAGAACTGCCATGGCAGAACAGTGTGAGAAATTACTATCCAACTGCTTCTTTGTTTTCCCATGTTATGACTGAAGACATTAGTCCCTGAATCATTTTACATCCAGGCATTATGTGCAACAACACTGTGTGTAATAAACAGACAATGCAACAGAAAGAAAATCTGAAAATTCATTTCTCCTTTCTTTTAGACAACATCTAGAATATAAATATGGGTTGTGGCAGCTCCAGATGAAAGACAAAAAAGAAAAAAAGAAAGGCTGCTTTCGAGGGCCATGACTAAAAACTTTAGATTTATATAGTCTGACTCCCATTTCCCACACGACCTTGGCAAAGTCACTTATTGTAACATTTTCAGAAATGGATGCTATTTCCTCAGGCTTTCATTCTACTTCTCATCTCCAGAGTATATGACTGTTTTGCATGTAGAACCAATAGCAAAAGTAAAAGTCTCAAGGGACTTTATGGAGTCTCTGGATCTTGATCCTTTCAGGGCTTCAGAGCTGTTTGGTGTAACATACATATAGCATGATTTGTTAGCTGTTCCAGGACTTCTCTAATTAATCTTTGGGTTTATGGACTGCCAGAGTTTTTGAAGCCCAGTTTGAGACAGCTAAATCATCCAGATTGTCAGTAAGAGACATAGTAGTTCTAAAATATCAGATCTTTTCCCAACTAATTTCTTTCCATCACATGACATAAAACATTTAATGACTGAAGAACACACAAAAGTGAAGAATGGGTGTTTCATCTCCTTTATTTCTCAGCTCTAAAACTGGAGCTCTAGCTGTTTTTGAGTGGTTGAGGAAGAAGAAGTAAGGAGATAACCACTGAGCAATTTGAAGAACTTCATACTTGAAGTGATATATTTTATGCATATGCTTTATATATGAAGGGCTTTGTAGATTTGCTAGCAATTTACATTGATTTATAAGAAACATCCCCCCAAACGCAGATATTAGGGTTAAATTGGCAACTGCAATCTCACTCTTCTGCAGGGTTAAATAAATAGTACGTGTTGCAGGCACAGGGCCTGCAAGGCCTCCCTGGCGGTCAGCAGCCTGAGATAGGAAATGCTTTGTCATCATGACTGACCAGAAAGGCCCCTGTTCTGCCTCCAGACTCTCCCTTATCTCCCTGTGAGCCTATGGGTCATATTCGCCTCAACCCTTACCATTGGACAATTTCCAAAACCCCAAAACCCTATAAAAACCTCTACTTCTGCCCAGTCTGGCAGAAGAGCTGTCACTGATCCCCTTCACAGAAGAAACCAATAAAGGACATCTCTGTGGAACCTCACACAGCGCTTCTCCTCTCTCTCCCTGCGTCTGCCTGAGGCACCCAGCAAGCAAAGGGCTGAAATCACCAATGAGCTGATAATCACTGAGAGCTGATATCACTTGAGCTTGCTAAGGTAGCCTGGGCTGGGAGCTGTTTGGGGACTCAGACAGGCAGTGCTGAACAGGACTGCGCT
This sequence comes from Peucedramus taeniatus, assembly GCA_013400575.1. Lineage (NCBI taxonomy): Eukaryota > Metazoa > Chordata > Aves > Passeriformes > Fringillidae > Peucedramus > Peucedramus taeniatus. The sequence goes on along the minus strand of WBNO01026207.1, from coordinate 9,077 downwards.
ATCCAGGCCCGTGGCAGCCCACCAGGGATAGCCCAGACCCGGCAGAACACCGCAATAAGTACGTATTTTAGGACTGAAAGAATCAATCCAGATAGGAAGGACTATATAATACTATAAATTCTAACAGACCAAAGTTCTGCTAATCTGCTAAATTTGCTGTTGTAGGATATTTATGTATAGTGCATACATCCTCTTTATTGTCACCAATCTCTCTGTTGCTCATGGTCAAGCTGAGGTAGGATATAAACCTTTACAATCATAAGAAATCACATTATGATGAATATTCAGACAAGTTTGGCAGAGCATGGGAAGTTGAAGTGCTCTAATAGACCTTGGAAAAACATCAGACTCTCTGTAGATGTTCATCCCACCAGCTTTAGAAATTCTCTTATTCTTTTCTCAGGACAGTTTTGGTAATGTCACTTAGGGTTCTCACTGAAATTTTCCATAGATGAGTTCTACATTTTACTGTGCCCATAGGAAATGTCATTTCTCATTGCCATGGCTTGAACTTTTATTTCCACCTTCTTCATTTTAGTTGTGTGCACATCAAGTATTCACTAGCTAACATTTCTTCCCTTCTTTTTCTTTCTTTTTAGAAAGAATATATGCAAGCATGTCATCACTTAAATGCTCTAAGTAGTTCTTGTAAGATGTTCTATTAAGTCAAAACTATGCCAAGGTGAAAATAACCCTTGTTTTACATGCCAGATCATAAAAACAGCTTAACTTCTCTGAACATTCTGGTCATAAGGTTTTCTCATAAAAGTTGAAAATGGTACCAAACTTGTGATGAACCTGTTTGTTAGTTCCTTTGAACAGCTCTAACCACCAGCAGCAGGACAGGGGACTGTCCACCACTCTTCCCATAAAAACTCCACAGGGACAATAATCAGCAAAGAAAATACAGTCCTCACATTTGTTCCAGTAGTTAAACCAAAAAGAACTGGAGTGAAAGTTGTCTGTACAGTTGACTATAATATTGCACACCTGTAGTGAAAAACTGGCAAGTAACTGCATCAGTCACTGTGCTTGCACTGATTGCCTTTTACACTAGAAATTCCAGTTGTAGCAAGATTAACCAATAAGAGTAATTAAAGCAGATGAAAAAAACATTATGCAGGCATCAAATACATAAAATTAAAATATTGGAGGGAGGGAAAAACAACACTCAGAAAACAACAGAAACCCACAAAACCAAGATCTGAACAGGATCAAAAGAGCTACCTGTAGCATTCACTTGAGATTCCCTCAAAATACAATGAAAGATATTACTGTTTGTAAAAAATAATAAAAATAAAGATACTCGGTTCCAATAGCTTTCTTAACTGCAACTTTCTAATATTTTGGAAACAAAGAAACTGCAGTACACTAAATGTTCAATATGAATGTGAACACAAACTTTCTAACACCTCAGTAAATACTTGAAAGAGCATTACTCTAATATCTGTAAGTCAGGGCACTTCAAATTAACCCCACATTCATTAAAAAAGCTTGCTGATTTTATGTTTTTATTATCATTCTGATACAAGCCTGAGAACAAAAGTGCTTAACAATTCCAGTCAAATAGGATCAGGGCATTAATTCTTGTTTGGATGCAAGAGCAACATAAATCATCTGTTCCAGGCTAAAAATTTAAAGAGTGCAGAGTGCATTATGTTAAATAAAGTATTAGCACTGAGTTAAGAACAGCTATTAAGGGACTTTGAGAGTTCTAGCTCACATTACCTTATACCATTTTTTTAAAATAACCTTATTCCAGCTTTTTAATCCCATAATTATTCCGTAAGAGTTTTGTCAGAAAACTCCAGTTTCTAACCATATGTAGCTTTAAGACATCATGTGAACTCCTTCATTCAGTTGAATTCTTATTCTTATTATCAGCCTGAACCACAGTAATGACTTTTAGATTTAAATATATATATATATATATATATGACTTTGCAATTGCAAGATGATTAAATAAACTGTACTTGATAATCTTCCATTTGTTTTTGAAACAAACTGCTGAAATAGGGAAGAACAAAATAAACTTTTATTTTTGCGTGCACATATATGCATGCACACGCATACACACACATCAGTATGTACTTGTGTGTTCCTTTACTCGGTCATTTAGCAGAATGACTTCTTCCCAGTCACTTTCAAGGTCTGTAGATCAGCCATCTGAGGCTCTTCTCATGACCTTGGTTTTCTTTCCAAGACCTTTTCTCTTGGTCTACTCCTAATTTCAGTAGATGTACCAGATCCGCTGATGTACAGACACACGTACTGGATGCTGCCACAGAACTCATTGAAAACTTCAGATGCTGAGAGTGTAAGAAATCCTTAGCAGGGAGGCTGATGTGGTAGCAGGATGGAATGGTGGGTGATGCATTCATAAACCCTTGCATTGGCTTGGCTTGTGTGTCAGGTCAGACAGGCCATGCCCATCACTCCTTCTGAGCAGAAGAGATGCTGCTACCCTAATTGCCTTGCTCCAAGATTTTTTTTCACAGCCTCCTTTTTACAGAGTTTTGTTTTCCTCTGTGACACCTGCAATCTCGTTGAGTCAAAGAGGCAGGATTGTGCATGTATGACATATCTAGAGGGCATATGGCAACTATATTTGTTTACATAAATACTTATCTACAGAGAAAAAGCTCTCCAATAGTACATATAATTGATGTTTAGCTGGAAATCGGAGAAAGCTTTGGAAATTTTTCCAGTCACAAAATGTTCAGATGGTCTAAATTCAGTAGTATGGAACAAACCTAACCAAAATAACTTTATGTTACAGTAGCTGTCAGAGACAGCAAGTAACAGCTTTAAAAAGGACATGTCTTACTGTCTGTAGTTTTTGTCCCTTCAGTAAAAGAAAGACAGGGACAAACTGGAGAGAGTCTTGCTGAAGAGACTCTCCCATTTGGATGGGCCAAAGATTGGAGCTCTATAATAGACTTGGACTGGATGACCTCCTAAATTCCTTTCAGACACAATTATTCTATTACTCAGATAGCCTTTCCAGTACATCTCTTAATTAGAAATATTTTGAAATATAACTGAAGTGATATAAAAAGAAAAAAGGTCTCAGGGTTTATTCTGTTCTGTTCCATTTCCACCTTTTCCTTGGCCAGATTTTCCATCTGGCACAACTCCATAAAGCTTTAAGGTAGCTAAGAATGTAGCACCCAACCCTATTGGATTTAAGTACATTTGTCACAGAAATTGATTGGAACAATTAGCTGAATAAATAGATATAACATATCTTTTAGTGCCATAAAAGTGACATGACTGCAGGTAAATCATATGAATAATTACAACCAGGAGCCCAGGTTTTCCAATCACTTGCCATACATACTTTGAATTGCAGGGCCTTCTGGTGACTAATTTATCTCTTTTTGTAGAGAAATTAAAGAACAGATTTGCAGTGATGGTCAAGCTGCAAGGTACCAGTGAATTAAAAGCAAAAATAAACATGAGACACTTTTAAGAAACATTAAATTTTGCTTCATCTTTGTTACGTCTCGCAAGTATTAATGTGAACATAGTGTCAACAGAATGAATTTTTATGTCTGCAGCTGAGATTAATTCATTCATGAAATGAAAATACTTTTGTGAAACAAATAAACCTTTCTTCAGGCAGAAGTGAAAGTAGTTTCAGAGAAAATAAGAAAACTACATGATTGAGATGACTGTTCTGATAGATTATATGGACTATTTAATTTTCAAAGGAACTTTCCAAGCAGAGATTCTGTGGGAAAACCAAATATGAACACTGTTTACATGACATGTAATTGAAATATTTTCATTTAACATTTTAGACATAAAATTCCATTTTAAGGAAAAAAAACCCCTCAGTTCTATTGGAATGGTCCATTGTCAATTTAAAACAAAAGCTAAAATGGTCAAGAAAAATACGTGGAACAAAGACAATATGAAATTTTTACCCTTTTTAGTATGTAGCTCAGTCAGCTTTAGAGCTGGGAAGATCCTGAAAATGTCTAGATATACTTTAAATACATGTAAAGAAATCATTTTCATGGAAATTTATCTAACTTCCCAACCAGCTCTACATTTCACAGAAATGTTGAAGTTTTTACAAGTAAAATTTGCACTAGAGAGGTTAATTATTACCGAGAAAAAGAGGACTACATTTTCTGAAAATAATAACCTGTTATTATAGACAGATTATCTATCTAAATAATTTACCAAAGGGCTTCTGTCTCTTACATCCTGTAATAATTTATTTTTTGATTTTTGATTTTTAACCCAAACATTTTCTTTATATACACATAATTATGTGTACCTATCTGTGTCTTGTTCACTCTCTTTTCATATATTTATATAAACTAGAGGAACAAACCTGAGACAAACTCCAATAGATAGGAAAATCTGGTATGTCTGTTTTGAGTGACCTTTTCTTTCTCCTAATTTAACTTGTTTTATTTCCAATTAACACAATTATTTCCCAATTCACCATAATTATTTTTGACCTTGAATTTTATAACAATTTTGGTAAGGCCTGAACTGTACAAGTCATGACTCTATGAACATGAGCCAGTGTGTTCTCTTGTACGGGGTGTTGTCAAACAGAAGGTTTGGGGAACATCAAGGTAGGGCTTTTGCACCTTTCCTGTTTCAGCTGAAAATTACTGTTGTGAAATGTAGCTGAACCTCTGCTTTGAAGAGCCCAAGGGAGAACATAGATATTTTTATTTCAGAACTCAGTCCCAGCTTGGCCAAGAAATCCAGAAATGTGCCCCATCACTGCTGGTTTCAGTCCCTCTGAATAGGATCTTCCCCCAGTTGTGTTGAAAGTCCCAGCTGTGAGTAAGTCCATTTGGAAATGCCAGGGGAAGTAAGAGAAAAAAAGGGGGTTTGCATTTCTCAGGTCATTATCACACCAGACTATGAGCTAATGTTGCTGATTCAAAATACTTTTAGACACCCAGTTTGCATAAACACGCAAAGCTTCGTGGAGTACCTCAGGATTTTCAGCCTGGAAAAATAATGAGGATTCACATGCTGGGTCACTAGCTCCAGCTTCCACTCACATTCACATCAGGCCCTCAGCTTCTGGATGAAACCAGAGCAAGTTGCCAAGAACAATGTACAAGAGATAGCTAGATGTTTTCCAGACAGAGGAAAAACCTAGTTCAGATGGCTGCACTCTGAAATTTGGACCAGAGTGCAGATCTGAGTTTTTGTTGTCTGGTCTCTGCCCGCATGAAACACATGAAGAATTCAGATTCTTACTTACATTTGCCAAAACAAGGCTATATGAAGTCAAAGATGAACAACGTTTATTTTAAACATCACTGAATCTTGGTCTGAACTGGAAAAAACCCAAACAAGTAAAAACCAATAAGACTAACAATAAAGCAGATGGATAGAGTTACTTGAGCAGTGTAACATTACAATACAAAGCACAAAGATTATGGAGCTCCTTTAACTTCCAGAACTTACCCATTAGACCCATATATTCTCTTTATTTTCATATGCCAAACACTAGTCCTTGGAGACAGGGAACTTCTTTTTTTGTATAGACTTCTATAGACATAAATTGGAGTTCTTCTTCTCAGCTGAATCCTACATGTTAGTGTGAGAGACCAAAATGCTCATATGCCATGGAGCCACAAGGGAGTGAACAAAGATGTCCTTCCCAGACCCTTCAAGTCACCACAGATTTGAAGGGTCTATGACACAGAGATAACAACACTGCAATTAAGTTCCCTTTAGCTATATGGAGTTGAAACTACTGTTTAAAAAAAAAAAAAAAGATAAATAGGGGGGAATGGAGAAGAAAGTAACAGCCTTTTTTTTTTTTTTCTGAGATAGGAATTTTCAATACATTTGCATTTCTGTGCATCAACAGACACATCCGTACTAGTTTCCTTCTTTGTGAAATAATGTCACATAATCTACTCAGTTTGGGCTGCTTGCTAACACAGGAAGAGAAGGAGCTGGGGCCTTTCTGAGAGTGTGTTCATAAAAGGTGTTTATTCTGTATATTACATCAGTTTTCCACTGGGGATGTTTTTGTTCTCAGCATTCCTCTCCCTGAACCAATTTAGAATCAATGCCTGATCTTCTGCCTCTCTTGCAGCTTGCCTTCAGAGTGTTCTCCTTAAGGAAATTATGCATGGAAATTCCTTTTTAGGAGCTTTCACTGAAACCACAAGTCTGTATGTGAAATATATACTACTGAAAAATTTTGCCCAAAGCTTTGTCTTGGCTATATAAAGAAATTATAGGTGTGGACCAATTTTTGAATTAGCATGAAAACTGCTTTTATGTGCATATGAGAAAGGCCTTTTGAAACATCTTGCCAAAGGCTTTTTTGTCTTCTGGTTGTTATAAGAAAACATGGTTGCCCAAAAGAAAAAACCTGATCATGGTTCCACCTTAATCAGATTCATGATCGTGTCCTAATGCAATTTGTCTTAATCCATTTCTAAGGAAGACAACTATTTATGATTTGGAAAGACGTGTGGGAATGAATGTGGCTATATGGAAATCCCCTGAGTCCTTTATTTACTATATTTTACCAGTTCATAAAAAAAACTAATTACATTTTAGAGAAGAAGGCATTATAAATGCGATGTATATTCTAATACAAAACCCCTCTACCCGGGTGTCCTACAATCAAACTGTGCTCAGTTTGCAGTCTCACAGTGCATTTTATATCTCTGTTGCTGGATTTAGAATAATGATGCCATGCTTAACACATTATAATACTGATCACACATTTCAGCACATGTGAAAGTAGTGCTGTGCTTGTTTTGTTTGGGGAAAGAATGCCTTTTGCTTAATATGGCAGCAAATTGCCCTTGCAGCAAAAGAGATAATTACTTGATACCCATGGAATAAATTAATTAATACTTGTGCAAATATCTGTACATTCATCCACACACAAACCCTTATATATTTATTTAATTAAAATTATGTGCTCCAGAGAAGGAAGAGGCAGTTCAGTGTGTCCAGGAATGTGTTTAGACATACCTACCCCAACACAAGCACATCAGGAAGTGAAGGGTGGGATGGGAAAGGATACAAGAAAACACTTAAGAGAAGATTTAGCATTCTACATATGAGTTGTCCCATTGGAATTGTGTGAATAAAGTTAACCATAACTGTTTTGAGAACTGAGGTCCTAAAATAATACAGAGGAGTTCCAAATGTAAAATGGTCAGGGTTTATTTGCACTGAAATTCTTTCATGTGCTATTTCCCTCCATACACACACATTAAAATATTATAAATGTTATTGTTAAGAAAAATTTTGCTATAAACATTACTGTTTATACAGTAATGTTATATAAACATAACATTATAATAAATGCCATAAACCTGGGGCAGGTCAGTAGTGTAAATAATCAGAGTCTTTGTATTTATCCATTTATAATAAATAGGAGATCACGTAACTCATGAAATTATAATTATCCAACATTTCATCATTTGTTTTTTACTTGAAAATTTTGGGAAAGAATGTTTTTCTTTTGCACATTTGCATCTGTGGATGATTGTGTGTTCTTTAGCTAGTGAGAACTGAAGTCCTAATTCAAGGCTTATCATCTGCCATAACCTTTTTATCAGGTGACTGGTTTCACATACTGGCAAAGTTGTGCTGATGAAGAAACTATGGTTTTACATGGACCCAGTAAAGGTCTTCTTTTGTTTGTTTGTCTGATGAAAAAATAGCCCTCCATTGAAGCTAAAGTTTCATTTTATACAGGACTGCAAGATAGAAAAAATTGACTCTGTTCCAACCTGCAGCTAAACTTAAATAGTGTAATGAATAGTGAAGGAAAACTCCATTACTTGTTCAGAACAAGTGCATTTATAATGTTAAATAAGACAAATGGGAATAAAATAAACTGAAGAGCTGACAAAAATTAAAAATATTTTTGAATCCCATAATATCAAAGTAGCATTTAAATATGAAATTATTTTTAGGATTTTCTGAATAAAAGCCATATTGGAAAGAGTTTTAATTTGTATAAATCAGCATATTGAAAAGCAAAGTTTCCTCAAAGTGTCTAAAAAAACAGAAAATTAAGTTATTTTCCATAAGACAGAATGTTAGGTTCTCCTTTTCTTTTTTAATTACTTACTTTTAAATACACAGAAGTGAAATACATCCCCTTGATGTTCTAATGATTCTCTATGCAGTGCTCTATAAGACTGAAAAATACTGATGGAACCCTTGAAACCTTCTAGTTATCATCAGTATGAATTTTGGCATTCAGAAAACTTCATGCCTTAGCAGTATCAACAGTCAGAGACTCAAGAAAAACTTCAGGTATAAAAGGTGCATTATAAGAGCAACTTTACTGGTAAAATGAAAGGATTAAGATTAGATGCCTCCTGATACATAAGCAGAATTTAAAGTAATTCATAACTGTGTGAAGTTAGTGTCCAAGAAAATAGTGTCCAACACGTTTACAGCTGAATAGAAAAGGAGACATAATAGATTTTTGTTTTAGTACAGTACACTGCACAAGTAAATCTGCAAACTGAACTCCTAATTAATGTATGAACCAAACATTGTAGCAACTAAATTCATCTCCTTTCAAATTACTACGTACACAAAATTGAAAGCGCTCTCCTTAAATTTTTGTTGTTGTTATCACCTTGGTTTGTTGTGGGATTTCACTTTTTTTTTCCCTACATTGGACCTTGCTTTTATTTGAAGAATCATTTCTCCCCATGTATTTGGTTTCAGTGTTTGGCATATGTTTCTTACACGCAAAGCACACCACATGTAGGCCTGGACACCATCCTTGGTCTAGACAATAACACCGGCCAAACTTTGTGCTCATATGACAAAAAACAACTTTTTAATGTTGAAGAATCTTAAAACTAGTGCAAAATTGGTTGTTGTGAGCTGACAGGCAATGAGTATTCAAAAGTAACAAATCTAATCTGAGAGGAAAATAAACTGGAGAAATTTTGGAAAGAAAGGTTGTCAAAAAATGGACGTTCACTGCTTTCTGAAATACTGCCTTCTTTACACTTGATATCAAAAAAAGACCCAGGTAACCAAAAATCTTTTTTTCTTATATTTATTTTTAATATTTAATTTTAGATATATTA
>WBNO01026206.1:317058-373627 GCA_013400575.1 Peucedramus taeniatus | reverse complement strand
TGAGCTTCTCCTTGCTACTGTTGCCACTGAGGCAATGAATGTTTGGGTGAAAGTCCATGTGGATCACTTGGTTCTTTTAATTCTGGTTAACTGTTAGGCTGTATAAGGTCTAATGCTCAGCCCATCTCCTCTGTGTAAAGATAATTTTAATCAATAGGGTGACTTTTACCTTAGGTTGATTAATCTTGTGCTCCTTCTTTTTCAACCCCCCAACTATGCCAGTTGTCTTAATAAAAATGTTTTATTTCTCTTGAATTTCTAAAATTTCTCTTGAAAAACTTGTAGTTCTAGTGACCTGTAATGGACTAAGAATATGTCTTAAGAACATTAAGTATAGAGAAATAAAAATGCAATTTTTAGAGAAGAAAAAAAGGAAGGCATCTTTGCATAAGGCTTACTTTAATAGTTTTTAGAACTCCATTCTAGTACAAGTGCTCAAGGACATAGTTGGCAATGTATTTAACAGCAAGTAAAGTCTCTTCACAGGTTGGCTTTATCTGAGATTCGGGGAGAAGGAAACCGTATTTCCCGGTGTCCCGGAGCTCAAAAGTGAAAGAGTACTTGATGCCTTGGTCATAAGCCCAGTCATCAGAGCCCCCTGCAGCAGGGTCTGTTGGTAAAGAAATTAAATAAAGCTTAACTGGGAAAGAGTGGCTGCACATCAAATGAGAAATACTTTGGAGTCAAGTCACATAGCCAGGAATGCAGAAAGACAGATAAAAATAAATATTCAGTAAATTGATTGATTTATCCTTCTCATGGGAAAGCTGCTGTGATTTTAGGCCTTTTATGAGCTTTGTTCCAGCTGATTTGTGCAAGCTAAACTGCTCCCTCGTCACTATTGTGGGGAACACAAGAATGGCATGGTTGCATGGGGGTGTTTAGAAACACTTGCCATAAGAAGCAAATGCCCTCTCACTGAGTGGCTTTTTGAGGTTCACAGAGATGAAAAGAATTGCATATCTGAGATTTCAGCTCCATCTTTTTCTGCTGGACAAACACTTCCTTTTCAGTAGCTGGAATGATAAAAACAATCTCTTTTGCTAAGGAAGGAGCCTCCAAAATTGCCCAGCATCACCAACACATTTCTGAAGGAAGTTTCTCCAAAAATATAATAAAAATTGGAAGAAAATGGTTTTTAAAATGTTTGGGAGGGCGTGGTTAACTATTTGAGGAAGGAGAAACAGGCAAGAGAAATTAGATTCCATATTTAAGTAAATTAAGAGATATTAAATATGGGAAATATTGAGATAACCTCATCTTGGCTTTTGGCACTGCAAAGGCCATATCCACAGCTGAGTTCCCAAGAAGGGTAGAATAATTAGTCATTATAAATTACAAATAGGATTATAATTAGTATGTGTCTCAATGTAATGCAAAGTAAAAGAAATTAGTGTTGCTAGAGTGGTTGAAGGATTCACATCACACAGTGGAATCAAAGGATTCATATCATCTTTGACTTGGAGATACTGGAAATGCAGAACAATTCAGGTCAAGGTTTTTATGTTTAAATCTAAGCTGTGTATGATTTAGGAATTCATGCTATGCATGTGAATCATAAACATTTTACTACATCCCTTGACTTTCCAGGGGGGTCACTGGGATCACACTTCCTGGGATCCCTAGGGAATAAATTATCCCATCATTTAGAAATGGCAGGTCCCATATACACCTCCTTGTATGTGCATGTTAAGGAAAAAGGGGACTACTTAGAAAGAGGAAAAAGAATTACTAGAAAACTGCATTTTATAGTCCTAGTAGTATTTAATACAGTTTGTCAGTATATTTAGGTCAATACTTACAGATTGTTGTTGCTCCTGGACCGTATGTATATTTAGTGTTGTACAAACTGGCCAGCTCTTTGGAAGCAGCTCTAGCTATGGAATTCTGTAAGTAAAGAAGAATGATAAATGCAGATTTTCAGAAGCTTTCTGAGTGAATCTAAGCAATTACACTGTTGTAAAAACTGAAAAGCCATGCTGGAGAAGCTTTTCTTTGAAAACTGTTGATCTCTCAGTATGACTAGGTGTCAGTAGCTGACCAGGCCCAGCTTGTCCTGGTGGTGTGAAAAGATCTTGTCAGCAAAGAACTTATTCTCAAAGGTTTAATGAAGTGTGCTCCAGTCAGTGTATGGTCTGTTGCAGCCTGGTGTACAGTCCAGGGGGTTTGGACAGATAAGGGGACAAGAGGTAACAACACTTTCTAGGCTTAGGAGAAGCTTGTACAAGGTTAAAACTAAACAAGGAACCTTACTTAGAGATAAGAGAATCTTAGAGAATGGTAATAACTTGGTACAGTAGATTACAAACCTACAATAGCATTTCATTTCCTTCTGTTCAGGCAGCTATACGTTCAGAGTAGAGTTGGCTCAGTCAGGGGAGTTGAACATTGGTACAAGTGGAAGCAGATTAAGGTCTTATAAATATTAACAGCCAAAAAAGGCATAAATTACCCTGAAACCATATGTAGTCTCATTAATTTCAATTCATTTCCTGTGCACAGAGGGACTCATTCAACTCCCACTGATTCAGTGAGGGTTGGATCAGGCCCATCAATAGTACTATGAAGCTTTGTATGTTTGCATTAAGGAAAATTACAGACTTTTCTTTGGAACGTGTGGCTTTTCCAATTCTTCATTATACAACATGTTGGCAATAAAGCATGAAAACTATTACTAACAGATGATAAATATGAATGATTTTTGAAAGCATATGTTCAGTGTAAGCAATGGGTTGCCATATATTTCTTTATAGCTTGCAACTGAATGGCTTACTATTCCAGGAATTTCCTCAAGCCCTTTCCTTCTCTGTAGGTTACACTCTGGCTTACATCCCAGTGGAAGATATATTGTAAAATATTCTCTGTTCATCCTTATGCTTCAAGTGTTCTTCTGATTTACTCAAAAAGGCATATTGGACAATGTATTTAGAACATTTTAGTTAACTGAGAGAACTTTCTCACCTTCTAAAAAACAACATCACAACATGTTTGAGTTATCACTGGCAAACTACTGTCTAGCAGAGTTGCAAGTGTTTCCCCATTCCCAAATATTTGATTTTTGAACATTTTAGAATTATGGGAGTTTGCTCTAGGAATTTGTGGTCCTTTAGCATATGAAGGATATTTAAACAAAACAAACCAAAGCATACTTGAAGCTCATCTTTCCACCTATAACACTGACTGTGCCTGATCATGGGGTTTGGTTTCTGGCCTCTCTATCAAACAAAGACAAGCAGTTGCATGGAAGAATGTTGTTTCTCTGCATTTCACAATCTTGGATCCAGAGCAACTGGAGTAGCTGAGCTCTCTCCTGTGATCTTCTTTTTTTGTTTGGTTTGGGGTTTTTTCTCTCTTTTTTAATCCCTCAATAAATTGATTTTTCTAAGATCCATAATAATTTTTAACACATGTTGAGGGAATTGTAGAGGTTGGAGTCTGCTATCTGCTAGCAATGCCATGTTTTCTGCAGCCATCTGTTGTTTATAATGTACACGTTTAATCAGCAGCTGAGATTGAGTCAAATCTTCTCTCAATAGCAAATGAATTTTTAAATGTAAACTGATTCTTCCTCTTTTCAAATATATGCAAAGTGGAAATAAAATTTGGAAAGATTGTCTGGTTCAATATGCAGACATGTTGGTAACTGTTATTTGCTCTCTTTAGTTAACTAAAGTAGGGACAATAGAACGGCAGAGCTGCTCTGTGGGGCTGTTTGACCCAGGGCATTTGTCGGACAAATGATGGCTTTAAATCATACCAGAACACATACCGGAAAAAGTTTGTCAGGAAATCTTCTTACCTGAGGGATTTTTTATTGTTGGCCAGGAAGTTGTAAAAACAGAGATTTGTAGAAAGAGCAGTTGAGATTTCCAGCTGTTTAGAGCCTAGAATCCAAATAAACAGCTTCCTCAAGCTCTCCAGGTTGGAGATAAAGGTGGTGTTTTAAATGACCCTCTATAAGTGAAAAATGTGCCTAAATACTTAAGACTTCATCATGAAATGAAGCTTTATCAGAAGCTTTGATATCTTTTTGTTTTCCTTTAAGTGACTCTCTAACATTTACTTTCCTAATAGATTTGCAGTCCAAAACCTAAAGGTAGAAAAATTAATTTCAACTTTATAGTTGTCGTTTGTTAATAATATAATATAAATGAGCAGGAATAATATGTATTAAATAAATACTTGTGAGTATAAATACAAAATATGAGGAAAATATGTTTGGTTGTTTTTTCAAAATAGATCAATTACTCAAAGCAATCCATAAGAAGGAAATAATTGGGAGGTCAATGCAGAGGTATATAAATAGTGCCCAAAGTTTTCCAAAAGGGGGAAAAGTAGTTTGAGTTTTCAAGCCTGTAAATTATTTGGAATATACCTGCAAGGAGAAACATTGTTTTCCTTTTGACCTTTGAGGATAGTCTTTGTTGTTCAATTATTTTCTACATCTCTTTATTTAATGGGCTTAACTGAATTGTGGTTTGTTTGGAATTTGTTTGTTTGGGGTTTTATACTGTTAAGAAACCCTCTATGGCAAGGAAGATGTTGCTGAGATTTACAGTAGCAGAGAAACAAGTGGTGCCCTGCAGTCAAAGAAGTAACTCCAGAGTAATACCTTGTAACTGGGAGCAGAAGTGGCTTTTCAGCTTCTGACTCCCAGCTGAGCTCTCAGAGCTGGTCATTTCAGCAGAAGGCAGCATTTCCTGCGCTCATCACCCATCTGTGTTTACACTGCAATTACCAATATTGCGCTTATCTGTGTACAGAGTGCGTGAGCCAGGGAGACAGCAGAGTTGTGTTCTCAGTTGTCACTATCTTACGTAATTAACAACTTTCAAACCTAGGTTTTTTTCAGTTATTAGCTTTTAATGAAAGATGTAGTACTGGTGTCTCTTTCTCACCACATTGGAAGTTTGAACTAACAAGATAAATTATCAGGCTAAGCATATTTTATATGTTAATAGGTAATCTTTATGGGAGCATCTCCCTCATTTTACTCTTGTATCATCAGGGTGGATTTGCCAGCAAACTGTGACCATTTAGAAACACTCCACAGATGTTGATATGCAGCTGCTGTTTGTGGACAACTCCCTTTGTCCTCTCAATCTGAGAGTGGTCTGGAGAAGCCTTTTCACTGCTTGACTCCTTTTCACCTCTTGCTCTCTTCCCTCACTGGACTGCCAGCTGATTTGCCCAAGGCTGAAAACTGTATTTTCCCTCCACCTCAGTCTTTCATGCTTTACTTGTTAAGTAAAGGGACCCTCAACTTCCTTTGTAAGGAAAGGCTGAAAATGTGGATTTGCTAAGTTAGTTTTAGCCAAGTGAATTGAAACTTCTGAGCCTTCTTGTTTTGCCAGTAAAAACAGACTCCCCCCCTCAAGGGTCCATGATGATGTGTAATTTAATTCACTGTTCTGTTGTTGCTCATATGCTCCAAGAGTCCAGGGAATCCAGCCAGTGAGGACTTCAGTGGAATGGTTCTTTTTCTTTACAAGCCTGTTTTTCTATGACAGTTTCTACAGTGTTTAAGAAATTAGTCCCTGGTGAGAGGGTTTCCACTGCAACTCAGTTGGGCCCTACACGTGTTAGTGAATCAGCCAGATTCACACATCAACTTCATCTGGAAGATGCTGCTACTAAACACATCCTTTTCACAATTTTAAGACTGTCAGTACAGAACAGTTCTGTTGTGGTTAACTCTTGTGGAGGAGCTGTGAAGCAAATTTCAAATACTGCTTTGCTGCCCACTTTCCTGTTTGTTGTACTTTCCAGTTGACTTTAACAATATTTAATGTAACAAGTAGTACAATCATAGTAATGCAATCTGTGCAATAGCACAGATACAACAGCAGCAGATTGCAACTCCTCATGGCTTGTCTGAGTCTCTTAGATGTAGGATTTTTGCTGACCAACAATTCCTACATGATACACATTCCTCTGCTCTCTCAAACTACAGTTCAGGGCCAATTCAAGTACAAACAACTGATAAAGCTAGATTTGTCTGCTGAAAATGAAGAAAGCCTAATGGGAGGCTAAAGCAAATATATGAAGTGATTAAAAATATGGGCAGAACTGTTTATGAAAAGTCTGATTAAATACATAGTTCTTTATTGCAAGAGGACAAAAATGTGAATTGTAAGATAAAGATGAAAATAGTCTTTTTGGGGTGTGGAGAGGTACTGGTCTTGCCAAGCATATTTGTTATTGTGAAAAGCTAATGCTTCTGTTCCCTGTAGGAGAGGGATTCGAGTGTGTATTCTGTGTTCAGGGCAATACGCCAGGGTATAGTAAAGAATGAACCAAGAGGATTGCAAAGCAGACAAAATGTAATTCTCCAAAAGGAGGACATATTTCTTTAAGGGTGTCATCACAAGAATATTGTGTAACTTCTGAGAAATTCCTGACCTAGATTTTCCTGTCTTGGGTGTTTTTATTTTTGTTATTTGGATAACAGTGAAAATTTTGTGCAACTCCAAGGTTAGGAGCACAAAACAACAACCTTGAATAAAGGGAGACAAACTTGGGGAAAATCCTTGTGACCTGTGGGATTTATAACCTCACAGATCTTCTTGCATCTCAGGGGAAGAGTGGGAGGTTGTGGGAAGGAAGGAGCACATGTGACTTTCATCACATTTTACACCCCAAGACCAGTCATGGTTGAGGGATAGCTCTAATCCCTGGCTTTAAGTCATTTCCAATAACTTTGCATTGTTCTGATTTGCTGAGCAATGCAGTGGAACGTAAAGGGGTTCTCTGAGTGCCCTGGTCTATCTGACAAACCCAAACAGTTTTAGGCCTTCTGATGATTTCTTGAGGCTGTAAACAGAAAAAGTCTTTTGAGCCCCAAGGACGCACCGTTCACTACGTGTTCAGGGAAGGAAGGTCCAGGCATTCTCTGGACTTTTCTCTTCTGCAGATTTAGTGTCCTTAATCTCAGATTACACAATTTTTGCACCCTTCTGTATCTCGGACACTGGAATGCAACATAAGCCTCATGGTATTATGTTACCTTTAATTAAATACAATGGAACAAAATGGTATTAATGAGAAGCAGACATGTGAGGTTTTGTTTAAACACATGTCCAGTTGCTCACTGAAAGAGATAAGAAATTGCAGCTATATTTCCTTTAATTTATTAGATCTGTCAGGGTAAAAATAACATCTCAGATAAGATAATGGAACTATAAATTTTTCTTCTTCATTTAAAAAATGATTTATGATTATTTTATTTGCCCAAACAACTATTAAAAGTTAAGATTCTTATTCTTCAGCATTTCCCCAAATTCTAAATTTAGAAAGAACTTTTAGACATTAAACACTGCAATAGCCATATAAAGTAAGTCCTCTTTTTGTAGCTATCTTGTCTCAAGCAAGTACAGTTGTTGACTGAAAATGTTACATTTTCTTTACTCATGGCTTAAGTGAATGTATCTTAGTTATTTAAACTAACCCAAAAAGCTGCACTTGTGAATCTGAACCACAGCCTGTGGAAGTCAATTTTTCTATTTAATTCACTGAGATTGGAGTGCATAAGGTCCTTTCTGTTTAATTATCTGAACTACAGGTAAGGTTGATTGGGTGATCCTCTGGTTTCATTGTGCATAAGGACTTCTGGCAGCAAGTCTTCCCATGTAAAAATCAGATACTGCACAGATTGAACATCTCTAGGATCCTGCTGTCTGTTGGGATCACCAATAGAGGAAATAATTTCCCTCAAGATGTGAAGAGCCCTCATAAGGTCACCTTGTCCTGGTGGTGAGATTTGTGGTTGCTCTGTGAAGAATATAATGGAACTCCATCTGGTATCAGTGTGACTGATTTAAAATATAGGATAAAGTGATATTGGAAAGACTAATATACAAAATGAAGTCAAATGGCTGAAGAGGAATATATGTCCTGTATTCCTGAGCAATAATTTTTATGCTCTGTGGTAGCAGCAGAATTGTCTTCTATGGCAGGAAACGGGAGTTTAAATTTTACTGTGTATTAGAATAGAACAGTGACAATATAAAATTTTAATTTAAGAATTTTAAAACCTAGCAAAGCAGATAGGTTCTTTCTTGCTGCTAGGGATTGCTTTAGTAATGAGTGTCAGTGTACTTCCTCCATTTAATACTATGAGAAACACGCTGTACTTTTAGTTACATTTCATCACATTTGCTCCTCATTCAAAAAATGGAGGCAGAATTTCATGCAAGTTTTTGACAAATAAGAACTTTGTGATCTTGACAACAAAGCAGCTTCAAGTGTTTAGTGCTGTTTATTACTTCAGACTGACAGTAATGTGTGAATTATGAAGCTTTTGTAAAAAATGAAGGCAAGATATTACTACCACTCCCTGAAATAATTTCAATTACAAAATTCCTGGAATGTAAATTAAGAAAACAAAATCTTAATTTTAATTTAATCTTTTCTTTTAGGCTTTAAAAAAAATCTAACAAAAACCTTCATTCTTGGCCCCAGTTTGTATTTGTGTTCGGAACCAAGACACATATTTGGGAGCATTCATAAATCTGTCAAACCTGCACAGCAGAGCAACACACATTGTTGTTGCCTTGGACTTTTGGCGGCATGGAGGAAAGAGGGGGAATCAAAATGTGTTTGTTTTGTCTTGCTGTGTTGTTTTCCCTGCCAACAGATTCTAATCGCTAATATGGCAGAGAACTGAAGTAATTTTATTATTCATGATTGTTAATTCTTGGCCTATGAAATGTTTATGGCTTTTATACACATTTAATAGTTCTGAACTCTCTATCTGTTTTTAAGGATCAAAAAAAAGTATTTTTTAAATGGCGTTAGAGTGTGGTGTTTCTCTGGAATTGATAAAAGAGGAATTGTCCTTTAAAATACCACATTCATCCTCTCCTCTTCTAAATAAAATGTCTGTGCTTAAATCCAGGCCTCTTGGAAAAAGTCTCTCAAAACTGAGACTTTTTGTCTTCTGTATCTGTTTTCAATTATACTCTCGTCAAGAACTGCCTCTTTGACTTGACCTTGTACCAATAGGAGTTTCACCATTTTACTTCAGCGAGAACTAAAGTTTGGTAGAAAGTGGTAGACAGAGATCCTTGCCTGCTGTTGATACCAGTTGAGTTATTTCATAGTTATTACAACGTCAAGCTGCTACCTTGGCTTACAGACCATAGTGTTTTTTATGTAAAATTTTAAAGGTACACATACAGCTGCCTCTGGAGTCAGCAAGAGGCAGTGCTCCACAGCAGAGTGGATTTCTGGAAGACAGAACTGGTATGGTGTCAAATTCATTGTGCACATGGAAATTAAATAAGGCTCTGAAGTTCATCCTGTGCTTCAGCTATCTTGAAACCATCATGGTTTCCCTTGTTCTTGCTAAGACTAAATATTTTCAAAAACTGGCAATATGAATTCTTTGCAGATGTTAAAGAAACTGCTTGAAGTTAAAGGGACCTAAATAGCAAGTGATGATTTTTGCTTATTCTTTTCATAAAGTCAAAATGACAAAGAGACTTACCAGTTCCTGGTAATCCGATGGCAAATTGTAAGTGTATGAATAAGGAAACAGTAGCAGCTGGGAATAGGAGTGAACTGTCAAGTATGCCTTGATTGTAGAAAGATGTTCACGAATGAAATCAGCCAAAGCCTTGGTCTCCTTTTCAGACTCAGGTGCAGAGCCACAGTAAGTGGAATCACAGGGGTATTTTGAGGCCCCAAGAGCTGAGAAGAAAGGTGAATTTAATGAGTACTTAATGAAGAAGTAGATTGTTAGGAGAGTCATGTTACGCCACGTTTGTAGGTAAGCCTTGGAAATCTTGCTAATACACATGCCATATCAGAGGAGGGAATATTTTATGGCATAGTTAAGATGCTGGGAAACATCCCATAGCAATGAATAAATATGGCCTTTACAGTGTACATAGTTGGAAGAACATGAATATGGATGTAAAGACCTATATTATGGGAATGTTTTGGGATATTGATTTGCTTCAGTACTTAACAGACCTCTCCTTGCATATCTTCTTCATTTCTAAGGCACTTGTGTGGAACAAAGTGGAAACCACTTAAAAGAGACCTCATTTCATGAAAGCAAGCTCCCTTGGTTTCTGTTCTGAACTCATAGCTGTGCGTATGTCTCTCTGTATATGTGTGTATACATGTGTGTAAGTATATATGTATATATATGCACGTGTGTGCAGATATGTTCATAGAAGTGACCATGCTGATGATGCTAGTAGCCAGTTTGGCTTTTTTTCCCAAAAATTAAACACAAGCTCTAAAATTTAAACACAAGCTATTCCACAATGCTTCACTCAAGCTGAAGCTGGACCATCAGATAGGGGAAATCCAATAGTTAAGTATACTGGCTATTGCACTTGTTAGGAGACACTTACTGCACCAGCCAGCATCAAAATTCCTGTTGGGATCTGTCCCAATGCAAAGGCTCCCGGCATTTTTAGAGCGTGTCTTTCTCCACATGCGGTTCTGTAACAGAATTGTAGATGAAAACTTAGAGTAAATTCTGACAGTTGACTTTTCCAAGAATAAGAGAGAAGAATGCACTTACATTTGTCCAAGTGTAAACATAACCATCAATGTTAACAACAGGCAGAACATAGAAGTCCAGCTTGTCCAGAAGTGTGGTCATGACAGTATCTTTTCCATAGGTCTCCACAGCCTACTTGGAGAAAAGTAGAAAAAGCTGATGATGTCTTCACAGATGTGTATCTCCTGTGTGTATGTAAAGGCCTGGGTCTGGATAAGGAATTAATGAATGTGGTAGAAAAACTCATCCAGGTCACGCCAGCACATGAAATGGCACCCCTGTGTTCTGACGTGTGCTTAGATTTGCACTGACTCAAACCACACTGCTGTAAGAAAACCATCTTATACTGCTAGATAAATTAAAAGATGAAGGAATGTTGATTTTGAACAGAATAATAAATCACTGAAAAGAGATTTCCATCTACTAGCTTCTTGATTACAGGCAGAACAATATTGCTGTCCATATATATTCCTATGTCCTAACACCTTAAACTTTTGAGTTTAATTTATGTGAGAATGAGAAATCATTATTTCCATTTTTTGTATCTGTTGCACAGAAATTTCGTCAACAACCAGAATTACAGAGAATATTTCTAAGTGGCATCCTAACACATTTCCAGTCATAATTCTACGAATGCATTTATTCATAGGGAGACAGATTTTTCCCTGCACTTTTCCAGACACAGATATTGAATAGCAAACAAGAACTCCTGTGATATCCTCTATATCCTGATTGTTCATGATCTGGCACTTGTTATGCTTGTTCACAGATTCATATCAGTGTTGAGAGACCATACAATGATAATGGCAATTTGCTCTAAGGGTGTTGTACCCATGTGTTGTTTACACAGCCATAAAGGGCAACACAGGGGGCAATGCAATGGAAAAAGGCATTTTTTGTCCTGTAACAAAAGTAGGAGGGTGGGATATAAAATCTAGAAAAGCAGTTTCAGATCACTTGAAATTATTTTTCCTGGGTTTTTTTTTATGCTTGTATTGTTTTTTTGTTGTTGTTGTTGTCTGGGTGGGTTTCTCTTTTGAGATACCTATAACAATCCACCTTGCTCATGTTTTTCTCTATTTTTTTTAACTTTTATGTCTAGAAGCAATCCCAAGTGGAATTCTGATGATGCTCAGAGGTCTGCTCTTTTAAAGCACTTCTGCCTATGGACACACTGAGCAGAGGCACTGCTGGTGTCAGGTACACCCATGAATTAAGTGACCAGACAGTGAAAATGACAGCTGCAGTGACGTGAATTGCTCGGAAAAAAATGGTACCACATACTGTCTGCAGCCTTATTAGGCACTAATGAAATCATATTCCCATTGACTCCACCAAAATGTCACTTCCAATTTCCACTGCTCCCTACACAAAACCGCATGCCTGTCTGATAAGTCTGAGATTATGCTTGCCACCAAGGCCTCTGCCAGCATGGCTGGCTCATGTAGATTTGCTTTCCTTTTCTTGGGTTTTAAATTCCAGCTGTTGATTCTGGTGCGGTTTTATTTATTTGTTTGGTTGTGGTTTTTTTAATCTTCCAACAGAAGTTATTAAAAAATTTGAGATTCAGGCAGTAAGTTGCTCTGCTAAATTGTTTGATCTTCCCCATCTGAGGGGTAATATACCTGTGTCTGTGAAGATGACTATGCAGCATTTGATAACCCCCACCTGCTTTATATTGGTAGTGAGAAAGAAAATATAAAGGACATAAAATTGTTTAATTCAAGACCTAAAGTATCCCAGACTGAAGTGAAGCTAATTTCACCTTTGCATCTCTTCCTTAAATATGGCTTCATATTTTAGCACCTTTCTGTACAGCCTGAGGTGGCAGCTCAAATGAATGTATATGCATTTCCCTCTTCCCGAGTGGAGCTTAGGGAGCTTAATTTATAATCTTCCTCCTTTTTTGGGTACCTTTCCTCAGTGCTGAGCTGAGGGTAGGTTTCTATCCTCTCTGTTGCCTTACTGAATAAAGCTGGTTGCAAGGAATCCACCACCTGGGACTGCATTGAGTCAGCTGTTCTGAAGTGCATTCAGGTGCCTTCTGATGTGCCCTTGAATTCTCTTATTCCTTATATCTGTGTACAGAACATGGCTATGTTTATAGTGTTACTGGAGCTATTTGCTTTTCTCTCACCTTTCTCTGACTACAGGTGCAAAAAGAATTTACAAACTGAGCAAACGTTGTAGTTGTCAGTACCTCTTAGACATGTTTCAGGTTTTCTTAAGATGCTGAAAGATTAGAGGTCCAAGCCCAAAGATCTGGTTTAAGTAGTTGCACCTTAACTCTCGGAGGTGAGAAGAAGGCATGAGCAGACATGTGTTTAGAGGGAAAAAGGCAGTGGCCTGAGCTCCTGCTGCTCATTTAAGATTTTAAACATAATTTTTGTAAAATATCTTTTCATCATTAAGCTTACTGACCTCTTTCACAAACCACTGGCAGAAAGCAGGGCTGATCCACTCTCTTGCATGGAAACCACAATCCATAAAGATGGCCTTCTTATTTGCACCACTTTTTCCCATCTAGGAAAAAAAAACCAACAAAAACAACACCCCAGGACTTGAACAAAATAAATTGTATGCAGAACAAGTGAGTCAACTTGCTGACCTAAAAAGTCAAACTTTCTACAAATATGGCATTACTTGTTTAAATGGAAATCTATGGAGTACTCTCAACTGTACCTGACCATGATATTCAAGCTAAGAAAATACTCTTAATAATTTCATTTTTATTAATGTTGATAAGCTTCCCCCAATTATTTGATTACTCTGCACTGTTTATTTCTTTCCTGTAGTGTTTCTAAAAGTTTATCTTGTATGTTTGAATGCTATATTACTGCAAATACTTGTGCGTTTCGGGGTAATTACCTCTTATTCTTTCACCTTTATTTAAGTTATCATCTTATTAATTCATAAGAGTTATCAAAAAAAAATTCTGTGTTTTAAACACAACTGACAACTAAGCACAATGCAGTAGCTCAGAGCAAATCTGTGGGCCAAGATAAACATAATTTAATGAATATTATTAGTAATGATAATGATGAAAAGGAAAATAACAAAAGCAAATAAATAAACCCCAAGAAAGACAAGTGATGCAAATGAAAGCAATTGCCCAGCCAGTCTCAGTGTAGTGGCCCTGACTCACCTTCCCTCTGGTTTATCACTAAGCATGAGCAGTGTGGTTTGGGATATCCCCTGGGTCAGTTGGGGTCAGCTGTCCCAGCTGTGTCCCCTCCCAGGTGCCATTGCCCTGGCTGGTGGTGAGAGGCAGGAAAGGCCTTGGCTCTGTGTAATCACTGCCCAGCAGTAATTACGACCATCCCTGAATTATCAACACTGTTTCCAAATCAGTGTGAATCCAAAACAGCCCCATACAAGCTACTGAAAACAAAATTAACTCTACCTCAGTCAAAACCAGCTCAAAATTATATACATGGGGAAGATAGAAATTTTCCTGTTGGCAAAGACTCACATTTATAGATGCTTTTAGAGCAAATGGCTTTACAAACCATGGGGTGGATGGGAGAACATAAAGGTAGATGATCATTCAAATAGCTCTCAGTAGTGTGATTGAATTTATGTCTGAACTTCTAATAATTCATTATGCCCCTTAAAAATATAATTTTTTTTAAAATCATAATAATAGTAAAAAAAATTAGATTTTCTGCAAAATGTCTATTACTTTAGACATTTTGTTAGCATCATTGGTGTTTTACTAGGCATCATAACCTTGCAGAGGTTAGTAAGGGAAGGGTCTGGCAGGAAGAAATAGAGGCACTTACTTTGAGAAGGTACATCGGCCGTCCTTCATATGTTTCCCCAATTACACTACGAGAGACCAGGTCTGGGTTCTGAGCAACAATATCAGCAGTCCAAGCAGCTATCTGTTTAATAAAGAGGTTAAATCTAAATCTCTGTTCCTCAGGTCCAGACTGATTAATTTGCAGACTTCAAGCCAGAACAGTCTTTCTGAGCATCTAATGTGGCCTAACAGTTAATACAATTTGTAGATTTCCAAGGAGCCACTGCAAATATGTGAAGAGTAACATGGCCATGATTACATGTTAGGAAAAAATGAGCATGGCTGTGAAAAAAGGAGGAAGGGGTCTTATGATACGACATGAAGAGCTAGAACTGAGGCAGGGAATGGAATCAAGTTGTTTAGCAGAGGAGATGGGAGAAGTAGTGAAAAGGAAAGGAAATTTATAGTGAAGCATCTCAGCCTGGTCATTGGATTTCTGCCAGAGGTTCTTTGCAGCACTGGGAGCAAAGTAGAGGAAATAAGAGTAGGTTACACAAACCAGTTCAGTAATGAAGAGGAAGGAGAGTTTGGAGGCATTATCATATCAATAGATGGAGCAGAAGAGGAAAAGGGAAGAAGGCCGGAAGCACTTTGACTACAGAAGCTAAGGTACCAAGTTGATAACGTGGTAAATTCTAGACTTTACCGTGTCCCAGTTGTTGTACTTCACATAGCTGTGGCCAGTACGAGCTTGGCCGTCAAACTGGGCATCCAGTGCAGCCTGCAGGTTGTCAATCAGAACTCTGCAAGAGGGCACCATGAAAAGTGTGAGGAGAAATATACAGCAATCCAGCAGGAAAGTAAGACATTTCAAGGTCTGCCCAGCATTTGGGCTGCACAGATTGTGAAAGCAAAGGTGGGCAGGTTGAAAATAAGATATATTAGTTTCAACTTTCAACCTACGTCCTGCCTCAACCTTGCCATGAGAAGGACCAGGAAGCAATAGGCTCCTGCCAATTAGCACCGTCCTCACTCCCATACTAACAAACCTCCAGGGTGGCAACAGTTTGGTTTCAGAAAAATGGCAATGCTGAGACAGTGTCTCAAAATGAACTCTAGGCTGATCTTATGTTGCCAGCTGCTTGTGCCTCAATAGGAAAAGGGCCTTCTTGAACTTTTGGCACTGGAGGACAGTTAGACTGCAGCAATGTCTCAAAACCAAGCAGCAACCGAGATGTTTGCCTGATGAAATTCCCTGTAAAACCAAGCTTCCAAAGGTTAGATGTGGTTTGACAGCTCTATTGCAGGTGGCATCATCCATCCTCCAAGCTACTTCATTGCATGTGAGGTGAGCTATTAAATAAAGCACACAATTGCTAAAAAAACCTCAACAGCCTGTCTGGATTGGTTGGATCTCTCTTCTTTTTCCCTGGGGCTGACACAAAGGCACAACTTATCACTGAGCATGCTCTTGAGGACCTTTTGCTTACATTTCAACCTTGGCTATCAAAAAATGAAGTCCTCTTGTTTTTCCAATGCCTGTCTTAAAACTCTTACAAATCTTATTCATCCAGCATATGTCCTTGGTCATTTGTGATTTGGATAGAGGAACAGGAGGCCAGTTTGTGAGGCACCAGCAGCCTTTAGAACAAACATTGCAAGTGACATGATGTCAGGGCACTGCAGCTACACTTCAAAAGAATTGTAACAGCTTGGGTTGTCACAAGGACGATCCACTCAAGTTAGTCAGGGACAGCTTCCAGACATTCTGGCCTTTTGTTTCAATCAAAAGATTTGTGCATGGACCTGAAGCAGTTCATGAATATTATAGGAAAACTAACACATGTAGAGTAACTCCTTTGCTAAAGAGGAAATTCCACTGAAATGGGATTCCAGTGCTGAATGTGCACTGTGGGATTACTGAAAACCATTTATTCTAGAGTGTTTTTAGATTCTGTTCCTGCAGAGGCATCCAGATCAGACACAATTGACATGAGGCCAGTAAATTTAGGGATGGATTAACTTTGGATTTAGCATATCATGAAAGTTATCCTGAGAACTGTGTGATGTCCAATGAAGAAGTTTGGTCTAGTAGCAACAACAGAAGGGCTAAGAGACAAAAACTCTACTCTCAGCTAAACGAAATAATAAAAACTTGATCAAATACTACTGACTTTCAGTGTCTGAGTACATGATGTTGACAGACTACACTTTAGACATCAAAGAAGCCTGATAATGAAGCTGGGCAGAGCCATTCTGCAATGCTTAAGTGGAGTGAAAGGAGAAATGAAGACAGATAATCCCACTCCACTCCAGCTCAAAGTCAGGTTCTCATCCTCAATTAATGCTTACACAGTGATTGGAACATATGAAGTAAAGAACAGGATCAGGCAGCTCCTCATTCTCCTTATTCTTCCATTAGTGCTACTCACTGCAGAGCTTTTGTTCCCAGTGGTGTGTAATGTGGCTGTTTGCTCCACTTGTACTGCAGTCATATTCAGTCAGCTCTCTCTCTGGAGACATCCTTGCCTTGGATCTGCTGTGTGACTTCTGTCAGTCCAAGGCTGTCCTGCAAATGTTTTTCATGCTACCTTGGCCCTTCACCTGGCAGCTGTCTTCTGTCTGTCACCTGTTGGGGTTTTTTGGCCCTCTAGCTATTGTTCTGCAACTCACTGGGCACCTGCTCATGGTAGCCCTTGGGGCTCACCAATTTATTTTCTGGCTTCAGTTTCCTGTCCATTTCCCTCATCTGGTATATTTTCTGGCTCTTTCTAGACCTTTGCTGCATTTTGTCTGTAGTAGGAAATATTTCTATCCCCATCTGTACTCCAGCTTTGTGTATTGCAGTGAGCTTTCACTTCAGAGAAGTTTCTGGAACTGCATGTCTGCTTCCCGTCTCTTGCCTCTATCAACATTTCATCTCACCCCATCAATGCAGAGTAGTTACAGTCCATTTGAACTGTCATAGGAAAGCTGAACCCAGTAGAGGCATCCATAGGAGGGATGAAGTTTGGAAAATCAGTTGACCAATATGAAAAGCACAAATACATCATCCATGGTATTTAGTCCCATACTATTCAAAGTACAATAGTGAGAACAAACTTACTGATACTCCATTCCACTTTCTTTCAAAAGATCTTCAACCTTAAAAGGCTTCTCAGCTTCAACTCGGAAATCAACTTGCATTTTTGGCCTTACCAGTGTGACAGAGTCTGGCTGCCAAAAGTCAACCTGAAAGAAGACTTAATGAATACATAAATAAACACATACATGTGGCTGTGATTTTTTAGGTTGGTGTATGTGTGCTGGTGAGGTTGTGATTAATATACTGAATTTCTTGCCCATCCTGTTACACTGATTCAGCATTGCTTCCTACAAGTATCAACCTAAATTTTAACTGTAAATTGATTAAGATTTTCTTAGGCCCTGCATTTTATGTGGCAGAATCCTTGAGATGACAGTGACAATTTCACAGATTGTCTCCAGCATCTGCATTCATACAGAATTGTGAATAACTATATTTACATTTTCATATATGTTTCATGTATAGTTATTTTACATAACTATATTTACATTTATTACTATATATTTTTTTTCATTTGTAAAGCTTCTTTCATTTTTTTGCTCAGGTTTTTGCCTACAAATGTTAGAGAGAAATTACCTCAATATCAGGGGTGAATTATATGAATATTTTACATAAATCAGCTGAAAAAGAGTGTTGTCTGTACGAGTGCTTTTTAAAGAGATCACTGAAGTTGATATGAGAAACTTGTGCCTTTGAAGATGTTTCATTCCA
The DNA here is from genome assembly GCA_013400575.1 of Peucedramus taeniatus. Lineage (NCBI taxonomy): Eukaryota > Metazoa > Chordata > Aves > Passeriformes > Fringillidae > Peucedramus > Peucedramus taeniatus. The sequence continues at coordinate 355,573 of WBNO01026206.1, read as the reverse complement.
AGTGGACAAACAGCAGTGTTATTACTACTTCACTTTTTTTTTGCTGAAGTAAGCATCCCAGCTTCTGGATTTAGTGCTCTGTTGAAGGCCAATGGAAACAAACCTGATTTGCCAGCCTGGTGCCTTTTCACCCTTTCATCTCATGAAGGTAAAAGAAATTTGGGCTGGTTATTCATGAATTATGTGTCATTAAATAAGGTGATTGTTCCACAATAAACAATTACATCAGTCCTGTCTGACTGCTTTGCATAACAATGGTAGTTCGGGGATCTTTTCTTAAAAGAAAAAGAAAACAAACAATCCTTTGATACTTCACACTTAAAAGCAAGCATGTTATATATTAATTTCATTAATATTGGCAGCACCATTCCAATAGTATATTGTTCTACAGAAAACTGTTCCAGCATGCTGTAGTTGCCTGTCGATGATAGGTCTCCACATCTGTACTTCATTAAAAATACCATCCTTTCATCCTACAGCTAATGGTGTCTTTTTCACCAACAGCTATTTTACAACATCAAAGCTGAACAGAAATATTGAAAACACATTTGCTGTCTTTGTTGTTTTTCATCGTGTCATTGTGTCATCATATATCTACATCAAGGTCAGTGAGAAACATGCAGCTTAGAGAGAAAGGAAGCTTTAAAGGAAAGTCAGAGGAGAAAAGATAACATGAGAGACTAGAGGCCAAAGGAAAATTCATTTTGCTGGGAGTATAAATTTTTAGATTATTTACATGAGGGAAATGTTTAGCCTGTAATGGTAAAAGTTCTGGTAGTTGGAATTTCCATGATTTATCTACTACATTCTTGAAAGCACCCCACACTGAATACAGCATTTAAGATTTATTTATTCTATTAATAAATTCTGATGGGCACTTTGACATTCAGATTGGGTAAACCAGACTTTCTTGGAAGTTATTTGAATGTTTTGTATAGCTCTAGTTTTACCAACTTGTCCTATTCCTGCCAAAGAAACAATACAGCTGACTTGAATGAAATCAAGATTAGGTCTTTATATCAGCACAATTAAAAATATATATATCTGTTATTTGGGCAAAAGTAGAAATATTTCTTTAAACTAGAATATAACCACTTCCCCAAGTCCTTTACCTCCATGATGCTGGCAAGGAAATTGAGGATTTCCACCTGCTCATCATTCTGTGGAATCACACGGAACACCTTCTGTCTGTAGGGGGAGAAAAAGATTCGATTTAAAACAGTTGAAAGCCTTTTGATCATGCAGAAGAAATCACAGATATAAAACTTGATGTCTGTTCTTACCCATCAAAGGAAAGATCCTGCAGGCGTGCAGAAACAGATGCAGCACCTATGAGAACCAAGAGTGCCCACATTTTCGCAGACAGATTTTCTGTTCTTTTGGTGCTGCTTTTATAACTTGTTTTGTCCTTCTTTTTATCAATTATACAACAGAATAACCCACTGATGAACTGATAATTTACTCTCTTGGCCTTGTTTTATTTGCATACTATTTATAGCATTTTCCTCTACACCTGTGAAAACAGCTGAAAGTCTCACAGAGGCCTGGCTAAAGACTCTTGCTATTTGAGCTGGATAAATTCTTGATATGCAAAAATGAATTTAACTTACTTTGTTATTTTCTTTTTTATGCGAATTTAGATTTTTTTTTTTTAAATAAGGTGGTTGCTGAATTACAAACTTTAGAATATTTTATTGTTACTTTGTGTAATGGTAGATGTTCATCAGATGTTGTTGCGGTGTGCCTGGTCTTAAGCACGATAATCATCTTCCTTAATAATATAGGTTTGACTTTGACATATTATTGTCAAAGAGGAGTCTACCAATTGGGATATACCAATTAGCTTTTTTTCCCAACAGAGAAGAAAAGCACTGAACTGGTTCTTTGCTCATTTGACTGAAATTTAAGTCAGGCATCTGCAGAACTGAAAGCGCAGAAATTTCTAGTAGCAGTAGGGTTGTGCATATATTGCATGTAATACAGATGCTGATTCTTGTACATTCTCTAATTTCATCATGTGTGGATCCGAGGTAAATATCTTACAAGTTAAGCAATATTGTGGAATTTACTAAGAAGATCAAATGAAACGTAGTCATTTTAAAATCATTTTAAACTTTCATGTTGTGCCTACTCTGAAGAACAGTGGTGTGTTTGCAGCAGTGCACTTGCATCTGTTTAGTTTTCATTAATGAGTACTTGGCATTGAATGCAACATTAATTTTCTGTTGATGCTGTGTCCTGATGTGACTGATGTTTTTGACAGGGAGCCTCTATATGAATCAGTGAAAAAATAAATTAAAAAATAGAATTTATGAGCTCAGTTCTGTCTCCTATTGTGCCTAAGTAACCAGGCAAATTAAAGGAGATAGATATTCTGTACTGTTTATTACAGTAATATGTGAAAATTTATTAAGAAAATAGTATAATTCATCTCAGATTAAAAAATGTAGTTACAGTTTCAAAGTACAGAAATTTTAGTTGTCATTGAGCATTTTAAGAATGAATGTGGCATCAGACTTGACATATAATTTTTATGAGGTTCTCTGGAGTCAGTTCACTAAAGCAGCCTTAGAAACAGAATAGCTAGAAATATAATTTTAAGTCAATGTACAGTTCATGCATATCAATATGACCCATAATTAATACTTTCCTAAAAGGAGAGTCAAAAAGTCTACTGGGTCTACTTATAAAAAACTGTCTTTTCCAAACCATAGGATTTAAACTTAGGTTGCAGTTAATGGCCTAATTTGTAGCACTGCAATCTCTTGCCCAGTAATAATCTTACTGAGAGGCAAGCTTCTGCAGACAGATGACATCAGGAGCTGTTCTGACAGCGTCAAAACAATACTGCAAAGTCTCCAGAAGTTTTAATTTGATGATGATGAGATCATCACTAGAGATAGCAGTATCAGATAAAAGGCTCTGATCCCATGAAGACAATTGCAAACACAATAATGTGGAGATGATCAAGCACAGAACTTGCAATGAGTAAATGATCACGAGAAGTAATCAAACAATTTGCAGATGTCATCATTCTCTGTTGAGAAGCATTTCGGAAATAGAAATTGCCAGATTTCAAAGTCTGAGTTTACTTTTAATAAATTGCTTCCTTATTCATGCAGTTGGAGATGATGTGATTTTTTTTGGTTTTATGTTTGGGTTTTTTTTTTGTCTCCAAACAATCAGTGATGTAGCATCAACTACTGAGTTGGCAAGCATCACTGAATACTAGAATTTGTAATGGCACTTTTTGCAGCTTCCATCCCAGACTACATCAGAAACAAGCACTGACCTGGAATTCTACTTAAGTGATTTATTTTGCATCTCAGGATGGATATTTGTCAGGTTAGTTCATGAACTAGCTCTAAACATTGTCTTGTCCTTCTAACTGTATAGCATAAATGTTTAATACTTGTATATCTACTTGATAAAGGGGCAGCATAAGGATAAATAAAAGAGCAAATCAGATTTGGTTAAGCCATCTGTTCTTTTTAGCATCTGATTACAAGCCAACATCATCAGTTGGCCATGGTTGAGTAAACCTTGGCCTACCACAGAGAGCAGAGCATTACCTCTATCTCTGAATAGATTCAGAAGGAAAAATTAATTTTTTTGTAATCAAGGAAGTAACAAAATCCAAAAGGAGAATGTGTGGTAATTTCCTTCAGGACAGGCATTTTGTGTTATACTTAACGTAACTGAAGCTAAAAACAGTGTCGGCAATTGCAATTTTGTTGTAGTTGTTTGCTTTTTAGATGATTAAAAAAACAGCCTCCTATGATGCTGTCACTCACAAAGAATATTCCCTGTAAATAACTGGCTACATTCCAGCTGAAATTCATCTTTGTGGTAATTTCCTGTTTCAGTTTTTGGAATTGAATTACTCTGGTACTCCACTTTGAAAAACATTTGAAGGCTAACCACAGACTGATAAAAGGAAAAAATACACATCAATGTTAGCATTTCAGAAGCATCCTTTATCCTACGAAGCCTTTCATCCCATTTGTTATCAAACTGAGTCCAAAAGTCTGAGGATAAATGTCTGTTTTTATAGGAGTTTCAGTAGATAGAGATTTCCTGAATCCAATAGTTTGTTGATCTACATTTTTTAAAAGTCCACCATTTTTAGTCACAAAATATTGTCAGTTCTTGCAATCCCTGATTGACAAATGTACCTTCTTAATATTCTTTAGTATTTATTATGTTCCAAAAGATCAGGAATGTTATTTGCTGATCTTAACACTGTTTATGTTTGTTACGTAGCAAAGTCCTAGCATGTGCCCCAGACCAGACACATGTATTTGATGTATGGGCACCCTCTTATGATCATTTATTTGTTAAGGTAATATAGTCTAACCTTAGTTTTGAAGAGTAAAACTATTGAATATATTCTGAAGACCTTTGAGAGTCTTTGAAGACTTTGAGACTTTGAAGAGTCCAGGATCAGCAGAATCTGCTCTCCAGCATATGATCCAAGCTTTCTTGGTACTTTCTCTTTATTTATATATTATTAATATTCTTTTAATTCATTAAAGGTTTTTTCAACTTTAGGGCCTTGGGACATGCTCATATCCTACTGTTTTGGTAGCCATGTGTAGGTATCTTCTTTTTTAATTTTTTTTTCACATTTGCAGATGCTGCTTAATAGGGGAACAGGTACTGAATAAGAAGATAAAAGAATGGAAGTGATGAGATCAAGGGTATGGAGCAAAAAAGAGGGAGCTCTCATGACTTTGGAATGTGTTTGTACTTTTGTTACTGACTCATCAGGGGAGAAACAGCAGAACTTGTAACTTGTTCTTTTGTAGATTCTTGCCAATGTATCTCCAGTGAAGTAAGTATCATATTTTTACTATTGGCCACTAGGAATCAGAATTGTCAGTGATATTGTAGCTTCATTGTATGATCCATGCATAGCTTGCTTAGGATTTAAAAAGTATTTTATTACCCTAGCTAGAAGTTGAATATATAATACGTATTCAAATTCATATTTGTTTGAAAAAAGGTGTGAAATATACTAAAATAGAAGCAGTGAATTCTGGTATTTGCAGTACCAGAATTCCCAGAAACCAAGCAGTGAGAATCTGTTTAGTGCCAAACAGAAAAAAGATGTTTAATGAAGCAATGAGAAGGACTGACCTCATACCCATTGGTTATGGACATCTGGTTAATTAGCTGGTCCTTGGGCTGAGCTTTCTGTCATGTACAAGACTGAGGCCAGCTCTCATACTCGAGCCTATGCCATGGTCCCTGCGAGGCTGGCAGGGTCATGGCAGGACTCAGTGACAGCTCAAAGACACACAGAAGCATAAGGCTCTTCTTCTTACAAATTTAAGGCACTGAGATCAGCATGTGGTGTGAAGTGAGACCATAACTGCAGCAAAAAGTTCCTACTCCAGAAAAGTACAGGAGTAAGTAGACACTCAGTGCTCTTACTAATAGAAGCCAGTTTCAGCTCCCATCTTTGTGTAGGTTCTATATGATAGGTCTAGGAGTTTCTCTTCTGGGGTAGATCAGCACATCATTCTCACCTACAAATATCTCCAACAATGAAGCAGATGCTGCTGAGGTGGTGCTAGAATTATTCTGTAACAAGGCAGGAGTGTCTGACCACTGCTGAGGCCTCTCCAGGGTGGGTAATTCAGACTGTTAGCATGTTGTCTTCCTCAGTATTCCCCTAATTCCCATCTTGGGCTCTTCAGGGGCTGAAGGTAAATCAGACTGTCAGTGTGCACTCATCCACCTCCAGTTTTAACAGAAGGATTTAGACAGAGAGATGGATCTCCATTTCTTCCCACTAAATATGATCCAGATAGTGATGCTCTATTGGTGTTAACCGAGCACAGCAGGATCACCATGACTTGGAGCAAAGGCAGATGAGAGTTCACAGAAGAGTCCAGGATACATAAAAAAAAAAACCCCATCAACAGGAAAGGTTCAAGGAAGAGAGTGGACTGAGCAGCTTGATTCCACCCTTAGGCCTAACTGAAATTTTTTTTTACAGATTTCTGGGAAGTTTACTGTTTTTTGCTTTTTGTAGGTGATGGCCCACATGGGTGATGTAAATAATGAACATTTTTCTCCTGCATAGCTTGTATTTCGTCTGCAGGCTTGATAAATCTGAAGCCTAGTGCCTAGATAGTTACCTTCAGCTCCAGATGATTTTGAAATCCAGGGCCCTTTGCTGAGAGACAGATTATATCAACTGGTGTTGTACCTGGGCAAAGGTTAGGGAGTTCTACCATTTCGGAAAACAAGACTACTTAGAAATTAATGAAGTTTTCTGTTAACATCTACAGAAATAACCCAAATTCACAAGCTACAGATGAAAGTAGAACTCTACTATAATCAAATAAAACTTAGGCTAATTCTCTGGCTTCTTTCCCAACAAAACATACATGAAAAGATCAATACAATTATTTCCCTTCTTATTTTCTAGTGACATTTGGAGTTAGACTTCAAAAACCATACTGAAAAAAAAAAAAAAAGAAAAAAAAACCAAACCCACACTAAAAGAAGCATGTTAAAATACCAAACAAAAAAGTTCAAATAGATTCTGCACATCAATTTGTTAATGTAAAAATTTGTTCCTTCTTAAACAGACTGACAGTTATTAATTGATCAAGAGTATTCATAAAACTCTTCTTGAAGCAATTAATTGGACTAATAATCTCTACTTGGACAGTCTTATTAAAACATACTAATTGCAAAAACTGGTGAGAGCTCACTCATTACAAGAGTATGGGGTAGCAGATTAAGTTGAATGAATTAATCTTGGCACTCTTTGTTCCTCTTTGAACATGTAAGTAAACAAAGCTCAAACTGAGCAAAGAACCTGTCTGACTTAAGTAAGTGTTTTAATTATTTGTGAGAGATCACGGGGAAAAAATGAACAACAAATAAAATCCCTGCTACTGAGGGGTGTGGAACCAAATGTGACTGAGGTATGGATTTTTTCCTAGGTTCCTTTTATTCGAAGAACAAAGTTGAACTCCTGTTCAACTACAAAAGATAACAGTGGACTTTTAAAAAAATTAATAATGTGCTATTTTTAGTAAACAGTAGGTTTCATGAAACAAAGGAAAATACAGAGTGCAATTTAATATTGTCACCATAGTAAAATTTCATTTCCATGAATTCATCTGAAAATAAATTCAGTTGGACAAATGTCTGTTAAACTTCTATGAAAAGAGCCTCAATGAAGCACAAGTGAAGCAAGCTTCAGAGCATAAAATGCACCATTCTTGGGGAATACTTTTTTTCTGCACATGTGGAAATATTAGGTATCACAGATAAGACAGCTGATTTAAATTCAGTATCCATATTCTTCTGTATTACACCCAGGCAACTCCAGATGTTTAAATTATTTCTGTTTTTTGCTTGGTAAAGCACGATAGAGAAAAAATATTCCTTATACCAACTTGATTGGAAACAGTTTGTAAAACTAGGTTGTGATACACAAACAGTGGGACTCAGCAGGTCCAATTTTTGACACAGGTATTTTGCTACTAATTTATCTCTGCTTCTTAGTTATATTTTGGTGCACTTCTCAGCTTCCAATCCTGAAATCAGATCTGCTAGGAAGGGGTGAAGGAGGAGTAAAGAGTGAGACCATGCTTTGATCCACTTCCTTCTGAAACATCACAGCTACCTGAAATCCTTACATTTTCTGTGAATTATTTAAAACATTTTCTGAAAAAAAAAAAAAAAAGTATTTTGATGTGGAAATGTTGCTGTAGTAGTTCTTCATAGAAAAGATAGAAAAGGCATCCCAAGGCCCAGTGCTGTATTCTGCAGCCAGTATGTCACACCCATGATGTTCTGTGACTAAGGACTCCAGCCATGGAGCAGGTCAGCTTCTGGTTGTGTGCAAATGTTATCAGGAAATCTGGTCCAAGAGCCTGGCCAGATAAAATATTAATTAAAATATGGAATATAGAATCTTTAGATATAGATACAAAAATACTATTTTCTCCCCCATAAACTCCATAATACTCCTACCTTACCTTGAGAAGTTTCATAGTGAAAGGTGATGTTCCTTCCCTGTTGTGGTTAGCTGATTTTTACTACTATGCAGCTTCTAGAAGGGTTGGGGAATCTTTTCCTCTTGGTTTGCCGCCAAAGATTTTCCCACCTTAGCAAAGCTGCCTCTTGGTTTGTTGAGTGTGTTGCTCACATTTGACTTCATTTTCTCACTGGAAAGCTTAGAAGAGAATATGTGAAGTTTGGGATTTTGCTTGGTTTTGATTAATACAGTTTTTAATTAAATATTTTGCTTCCTTGATGCTGTTTTTGTCCCAATGTATTTTCTGAATAAGGTAAATTGTTGAAACTTCTCTCATGTTTGAAGAAACTGGTAATTGTTATCCAATGAGGAAAATGAGAACAGGTCATGGTGTTCAATACCTCCCTGTCACTGAATAACAAGCTTCTGGAACTTGAACAAAGAGATTTTGTCATGAAACAAAAATTACTACTTTGGCTTACTGGAAATAATTCTGGATCAAGTTAAGGATTTATGCAGAATTAAAGGTGAGAGAATGCCCTCTTCATGAACTTTCTCCTTCATTATGCTCTAAGATGTGATTCTAACATCCGCAATGCTTAGATTTGTGGTTTATTCAACTTACATTTCACTAAATTCTCATGGCTTGAGTGGTGGGTGGGTGGAAGGTGGATCACTTTTTTCAAGGCAGATTTGTCAAATTTTGCATGAGAATTGCTTGGAAGAAAAACCATTGATTTTAAATCATTTTGTGTCACTTCTCCTTTGACGCTCATTCTTGTCTCTTCATAGCCACAAAAGAAAGGAAGCACCTGCTCGTACCTTTTCCTCACACACCTACTAGGAAAGCAAATCCTGCTATAGTCATTGATGTGATTTTAGTCACTTTGCTGTAGTTTCACAGGAGTGTGTAGTGGAGCCTTCCATTTAAATGGCTGTTTTACTTCTACTTTTCCTTTGGGACCAAAGAACCACAGAAAATAATGGGAATGTAGATTGGAAGTAAGCAGTATTCCAGACCTACTAACAAAAATAGCATAATGAAAACTGAAGACCTTGAATGATAATAAAATAACTGAGTTGGTAAAAACTCTACTGATGGAGCTCTCATGTGGAACATATTGTGTCTACAATGTTACAGGTCATTTCCTTTGTCTTTCTCTATAAACATGTTTTCCAAATTGGGTTCAAGTTGGTCCAGCTGCTTCAAGCTCAGTATATTGACAGCATATTCATATGACAGATGACCAGCAGCTGTTGCTGGAAAATGGACAAAGTAAAGGGTAGATGTTGCTTGGGAGGATGAACTTGTGCTTCCAGGAAAAAAACATCTTCCTCAATATTTTGCTCCTCTATGAGTTTTTTTATTGCAAAGGCTGGGCCAGTGGCACTAAGAGTCCTCTTTCTTTCCAAATACAGCTCTAGGAAATGTAGTAAAGAAAGAAGAAACAGAGATCCTGGTGGTTTCTTTGGTCAAGGCACTGAATTACAGAAAACCTGTTCTTAGTCTCTCTGGAATTGTTCTCTCTGTTAAAGAAGATATTGTCATTTGTTAATCCTGACTGATTTATTCCTAACCATAGAAGTATTTTGTATTGAAGATCTGGCAATGGTGTATGTGGCAATACACATACCTCTGTTCCAGGGGCAATCTAATCCATTTAACTGTGTCCTATCTCCTGTCTCTTTGATTCAGACTTTTTTTCCCAACCTTTTTTTCCCCCCTTCAAACACAGTTTAGTTAAAATACAGGAAAGCTACACTTTTAATGACTAAAAGAAATATAATTTTCCTTTCTTTTTATTCTTGTCTAAACATTCCATGCTTGTCTTGAGAAGGAGAGAAAAACACCACAATCCATTTAACTGGCAACATAACATGCATATTTTGTATTTAAATCTGTCAAGATACATACTGCTTTAAGTTTATTGCCATTTTGATCCTACAAGTTCCACAAAAACATTTCTTGTAGCTGTCAAATACCGTGCATCTTCCTTAGTAAGAGAGAATAAACATACACATACTTTGATTTACTTCATTGCTTCAAAGTTTGAAATGCACTCAGAGCTTTTCATGGAATTTGGAAAAACAATTATTGAAAAGAGTAATTATGAAAGCAGTAATTTTCTCACTGATGTTATTTTGCTATAATTGAGAGTTAGGCAGTAAGAGCATTGTATTTCTGTCTAATTTTTTCCCTGCAGTGTAATCCAGAAAAAATTTTGAATTATAAAATTTTTCTTTTTTTGATTCACTCTGCCCCGAGGAACTGCAGTCAGGCAGAAGGCTAAGAGACTGCAAGAATTGAAGCTTATATATGGAAACAAATATAAACAACCTGACAAGCACAAAGTATTAAAAAACTCCAATAAAAATCTGCATTTCAAATAGGCTTACACCACTTAAGCTTGTGGCTAAGGCCACATGGTTAGAGAAGGACTGCCTCGTGTAGTCCATATCCATCCACTCAGAAGTTGTGCTGACCTTCATTCCCTTCATAATTTTCTAGCATTACAGAAGTGGTAGTTTTCCAATTACTTTCATGGAGAAGGATTTAAATGTAGGTTATACTTCTTCTACTGCCAGGAAAGTGTTTGCTTCCTGGAGACCTCTTTTTGAGAAGTGCTCAAAGTGAGGCCACACTCCAATACAGCCACAGGGACACAAATATATGGAGCTCTTTGCACATTATTACAGGGAGTTCTGTAATGTTACAAGTTGGTTTTGTTTTTAAGTTGCATTGATATTATTTCAGGTACTTATTAATTTTTTTCCATTTGTAAAAAATTGCATATTCATTAAACAGCTGTTTAATTATTATGATCTTTTAGGAAATATGTAATCATTTTGTTATGAAGACTGCAAGTTCTGAAAGAGTCAAAAGTAGTTCAAGAACATAGATTTAAAATTATTTCCTGTGAAACACCACCAATGGTAGAGGAATTCCATCCCAAGGGACAAGAAACCAAAAAACGTGCTGAAATTGTGCTGAAGCTCTGCCAGGGCCTTTTCTAATTCTTCCAAGCTTATCACAGGCTGTATTTGTCTGCTATAAATTAAAGTCAGTATCATGAACTGTAGCCTTAGCACAAGGCCAGCACTGTTTGTAGTGAAAGGCAGGGGTTTTGCATGCTGGTTTGAACTGCAGTAAAAACTGAGGAAGCTTCCATCAGCTCTTCCTCTGCCTCAGAAGTGTCTCTAAACCCATAGAAAGTTCTGGCCAATTAGATAGTCCATGGCTTTGTCACAAAGCTGATAATCTGTGTCATTCCTGATAGGTATCCAAACTATCTGTTCTTAAAGTTTTCCAGTGCTAAGGTGCCAAAATTTCTCCTTTTCTGTTGCAAAAATAAGTGGTTATATTTGGAAAAGCTGTTTATGAATGGATTGAACTGATTGAACCTTGAAATGTGGAAACCATGTCTGGTTTCTCATCTAATGAGCCAAGAAGAAAATGGTGAAGGAGTGTAGCTGCAAGTTCAGGCTGCCAATACAATACCCCATTTGACATTCCTCCTCTAAGGGGTTTTATCATTAGGCCAAACCTGTCTGCAGTGTATATATCTTCCCTACCTGGTTTTTAATGCTTGTCAGGTGAACTGCCTAGGTTTGGGAAAAACCTTTAAATCACCTTAAATATCCAACAAAACTCAAAATTGTCCCCAGATGAGACTGAGTCTTAAAAAGCAGATAGAAGCTAAGATGAGACTGAAATTATTTTGACAATCCTAACCAGTCATTATGAATTCTGATGTGGGATTTGTGGAGGATGCAATGTTAGTATGAGTGAGCTTGAGTGGAAAACTTTTACATCCTGATCTCTGCTATGGCCCCTCTCTTGGCCCCAGAGACCACTGCCAGAGTAATCTCCAACCTCTCAGTGCTCTTCTTTTGGGCTTGGTGAGGGGCACCTGGGAGGGGCACAGCATGGCCAAGGAGGGCCATGGAGATAGAGCAGGGCTGGCACAGAGCTCAGTGTCCATCAGCTTCACCAGCCCAGGCTGGGCTGCAATGGGCTGCTGGGCCAGGGCAGGCTGGGAAGCCCTTGGGTGCTGCTTTCAGGCTCACTGAGGCACAAAAGTGTCCTCAGAGGCTGGGTGTGGGTCTGGAGGAGTGTGGCTGCAGAATGTGTGTGCCCTGCTCTGGGCTCTGCCAAGAGCCAGGTGGGAAGGGCAGCACCCAGGAACCCTCTCTCAAGTGACAGGGCCCCCGTGTTTGGGGTCTCTGTGAGCCCTGTGCTGGATGAGGAACAAAGTCTTTGTGCTGTGAGAGACCGATGAAAATGCTTCCCCTTCAGCAGGACCAAGGCACAGCCTCAGCAGCCACTGGGCATCTCACAGCAAGAGGATGGCACTGTTCTCTGGGGCAAGCTGGTGGTTGAGTGGGCTTTGACATGACAGAATCACAACGAGCTCCCTGTGCTTGTGGCAGCTGATACATGAAGTGAGCAGCCACTCTTACTTGGTGCTCTGCTGGTCAGTGTCCTGTGAAAGGCAAACGTGAGCTCTGTGAGCTGCGCGCCAGCAGGGAGCAAAGTTATGCTGTGGCTGGGTTTGTCTGTGCATCTGCAAGAATTTATACAGCAAGGATTGTGCTTGTTGGGCCAGGAAAGCATGGATGTGGCCAAATCCTGATCTCAATTGCACGTGCACAGCCCCCAAGGCAGCAAGGCTTCATTGTGGGTTAGCACTTGGCCTAATGAGGGCTTGCATGATTGCAAATAATGTGCGTGGCACACTGGACACTGAGCAAACAACAGTTCCCTGTGTTGCTGTGCTCTGCTCTGCAGCATCTGTTTTGCTTCATCATTTTTTAAAAGAACCACAAATATTTTTCACTAGGGAGTTGATAAATAACAGTGCTTACATTTAAAAAAAAATAGTGGGGATAAAAGTAAATCTTCCAGTGTATAAAATCCTTATGCTTTGATTTGAGTATTAATTCACAGATTGTCTCTTATTATGTTGTTCCTAGCTCAGTAAATCTTCTAGGGTTTTCTCCCTCCGGAAATCACATGGGGTGATGTCTTAGTGTGATTTATTTTTATTTGTATGTCTAAGTTTGCACAGAATTGTCTTTCACAGCAGCATTTTTACATGAAGATTTGTGTTCCTTGGAAAATTTGGCAAACTGGGGAGTATTTAATAATTTGTCAATGAAACTAAATGAAATTTGTTGCAACTTTGTGGATAGATATGACAAGTGTGATGTGGTAAACTAAGTAGATATTTAAAGGAATGTGTTCAAAAGATTATATTACATATTTTTCATTCTTAAATGGCTTTCTGAGAGAAAATGTGTTCTAGCAAATGGCAGACTTCACGTATGAACAAAAGCAGGGCTAGCCTAAAATCTAGTTTTACTATTTCTCTAATTTTTCTCGTACTATTTTTCTAATGTTTTCTTTTTTTGGTTTTTCTTGCCTGCATAACATTTAATTTTAAGATTAGATATAATGAGGAGGTCAACAATAAAGCAGGGGAAAGAGTGTACATATGTGAGTCGGAAGAGAGAAGTCTGAGCTCTTCTCTCTGCTGTGAGAGGGACTCCCTCTCTGTCAGCTCTGTGCTCTCACGTGGGAAAGCAGAACAGGAAAACCCCACTTCTTCTAGAAGTTGGTGGCATAAACACAGGAAGGTGTTCACCTCTTCTGGAGAGAGGAAGTGCTCTGTCATAATTACATGTTTGATAGATGCATCTGCTTGCTTGGTTGGGATGGGGACTGCTATATTTTTACCTTCCTTTATGGTTACAAGCTGATGGGGAGCTCTGCAGTGGTGTTTGGAGTGAGCTGTTCTGTGTCTGAAGTTTTGACCCTTTTGTTTTGAGTTACAGGGTTAGGATTGGACCTTTCCATGTTTATTGAAATAATGTGATTAGGTGAAAGACAAGATTCAAATCACATTAGAGAATACCAAGACAGAGAACCTTGTTTGGGACACAAAAGAAAACAAAATAAAAAGGGCTATACCTAAATAAAGAGAAGAATATGTGAAACAAAGAAGAAGAACACACCCTGAGATCTGTGCTTTTTCTAAATAACAAAACAATTATAGCAAATGCACCCCCTACATGCATAACCCCTGCCCCCAAACCCCCAAACCAAGCAGATGTGCAAAAATCAACAGAACACACAGACACACACATTCCCCTGCTACAGTTTCACTGACAATCTCTCAGTATTGCTGTTCTGCATCAAGCAGTTAAGGCAGTATTACAATGCAGTTGCTACAGGGATATTTTCTGATTTTTGAATAGGTGACCAGAAAAGAGTGTGTGTGAATGTGATCACTGCTATGAAGAATTGCAGAAGTTCTCCATTCCATCCAAACCTTGTTGTATGAACTTGATAATGAAAAACATTTACATTTCATGACAGCATAGAGGTAATTTTTAGCTGCTAAGATAAAGGTGTATCATGACAGAAATATTGTTGAAGTGCCTGGATGTGTTTGTGTATGTAGGTACACAGTGATGATTGGGATGGGGCTGTGGGAGCCTCATCCCCAGTGGGTGCAGCTGTGAGAAGCAGGTGAGTAGCACTGACAGCAATGAGCCATGGAGTGCCCAGGGGCACTGACCAAGCACCAAAGGGAGCAGAGGGCACACAGGGGCAATGCAGGAACATGAGGGGTGTAAAAGGCTGGGCTAAAGAGCAAGAAGGGCAGATGCTTGCTGCCTTCTGAAGTGATCTGATGTTACTCTATATGGGCAGATGCCTGAAGCCTTCTGATATGGTAAGGTGTTGCTCTGTATGGGTTGGAGCTTTCTGATATTGTAAGGTGACACTTTGTGTCGTGGCCCCCTCAACCGTGGCCTATGCTGCGATATGTGTAGACGCGACTTTATTGCAATACTGATTTTTGTTTTTATAGCATACATCTTGCTGATAATAATTCTGATTGAATTTGTTAATATAGTTTAACAGTTTAACATTTATCTCAAGTAATTCCTTCACTATATTTGATTGTATATTTTTTATTGTTTCACAGCATGATCTAAGTACCAGATATTGAAGTGCATGTTGCTACCTTAAAAACCCTTACTGGGTGACAAGAATTAATTACAATTATAAACTAGTGCATAAGTCTCCTATTTGACAGTGGGAGCTTCAGCAAAATACTGACACTGGGTGATTAGCTGATGTTAACCTAGGTATTCAGTTTTGGATAGTCTAAAGTAGATTTGATGTTTCATTTCCTCAAATAAACAAAAGCGGTTTCTGAACTGTCAGAAAATAACAGTAGTTCTTAAGGGCTAATTACAGTTCTTTGTCGTGGGATTGTAGTTGTTCCAATCAGGGAAAATCAGGGAAAAATACTCTTAAGTGCCAATAAAAGTTTTTATGCTTCTAGGGTTTCCTCCTGCCTTCCTCCTCTCAATTTATGACTTTATTCCACTGTCTCTGTTATTAAGTGACACTTTGCGTGGTTTTAATGTAAATTACTTCAACATCTCTGTTAGTGAGGCAGAATCACATCAGGTTAATATCCTGATTAGTATATGCTATAAAGAAGTGCTGGGTATTGCACAAACCAGAGAAGATGGCTAGGAAGCTGCTTCATAGCATAAGGAAATAGAAGAGTTTGATTTTTTTAGTGTTTTCTAGATTGGCTTGGCTGTGTTTAAAACAACCTTTACAAGCAGATGGATCAAATGCTTGGCTCCATTGTTTTACCTTGATCTGTTCTGTATTCATCCTCTCAGATGATGGCACAATGCATGTTATATTTTCATATTTGTCTTGGAGGAGATACAATTTTTTTTCAGATGCTATTTTTTCTTCATTTCTAAAGTCAACAGTAGCATGTGATATGTTTTAGAATTGAATATTGTCTCTTCATTGAAACCAGTAACTAAATCCCAGCTGACGTCAGTGTGAACAGGATTCAGTGGATGTTTTGTGGTTTTGACAAATTTCTTTTCCACACAAGTGCCACTCTGCATTTTCTTAAAACTCTTCAATATTGTGCACTTAGGTGATTGCATAGTCTTCTCTTTTTTTTTTTTTTTCATAATCTTAAAAATACAAAGTCTTATTTACCAAACTAACAATTATCTTGTCCATAGAGTAATACCATTTTAGATGGGAAAGAAACAGATTTTGGCACTGCCCAACAGAAACCTTACAAGGCATGTATAGTCTGCACACAGGAACAGCTGTGACAGGTTTATGGCCAATGTTTACAGATCTGCTTTGACTTCTCTACATCAATGTCAATGCTTGCCATTACAAGCTGTAATTTGAAGGTTGAAATGTAGAATACCAAGGGATTTAAAGTATACTTAAATGCATGTTTGCAACTTCAATTCCTATAATTCCTGAAGATTTATATCTTTACAAGAGCCTGAAATAATAATGAGCCTTTGGACCACTTCTGCTTGTTAGAGAGGCTCTTAGTTTGAAATTGTACAATTTTCAATGTAATAAAATTAATAGTGGGTAACACAGCTCTAGAAACCACAGCTGCATTGACCTGTCTTCCAGTATTTATTGTTCAGTGTATATTTTAATTTTTACCCTCTGTTAAAAGAATATTTTATGTCCTGTTACTGAGGCCCTCTGAAGGAGAAAGAAATACTGGAATGACTGCCAGCAAAATCCTGTCAAATGCGCAGTCAGCAGTTTACATCTAAAATACTGTCTAAATTGTGATTCAAAGCTTGTGCAAAAGAATGTTTGTTTGTTTTCAAATTTGTTAGAGACCTCCTGAGAGTTGCTGTGTGCTTTTGGGAAATCAAACATTTCCCAAATTAAAAGCATATAGGGAAAGTCTTAGATTCCTTTGTTTTCTGTGAAAACACATATTTAAAAACAATGTGGGATTAACACTGTGTGTTGGAGCAAATTGTTAGTATTGCCCATGTGTTTTTCTCCTCTGTTATAGTGAACTTAACCCCCAGAGAGTATTTCAAGCATAGCTGTTAGGAGAAAAACATAGGGTGGAGAGCCCAAAATTTAAGTGTAGACATGATAAATTAAATGCAAGGCTTTGCCAAACAAAAACAAGCCCTAGTGTTTTTTCTAGTCCATATTTCCAGTGCAGTGGTGGTGTGTGTATGGTATGTGCTGGCTGGCAGTCAGTTATCAGTAAGTAAAATATTGTAGGCATTGCAGGTATTGCATAGGAGTTGAATTTCAGGGATATCTCTACCCACGATAATTTTTGTTCAGGGTGTCATTGCCTCCATGGCTGTATGGGGCCAGGGGAGTAAATTTTATTTTGCAATAAGTGAAACTAGATTCCACTGCTGTGCTCTGTGCACACTGATCTTCTGTGCAGGTTTGGATGCCAGGGTGATGATCTCCTTGGAGCTGGGATTTCTGGAGCTTTGCAGTGTTGATCAGCTTCTCCTGTGACATAACCAGATCATCAATCAAATGATATGTCAGAAGAGATAATGTCATGGGATAACCTTGTCAAAATAATTGATCTAACTTGGCAGAAAATTTAGCCTTTAAACAGCTCCAAGATAAGCAGTGAAGTGTAAGGAAAACTTTATCTTGCATGAAAAGTTTGCAGTTGACTTTTGGACTGGAACTGAGATAAAAATTGGAATATGCCTTTAGCTTTTTTTTTTTTTTAATGTAGTGTGTACTTTTCTAGTGTCTTGACAGTATTGTGGTTCAGTTCCACATTTAAATCAAATGCATATTTCTGGGTCACAGTACTGAATGTTGACATTTTGGTACTGATCTGTCAAGCACTTAAAACATATTTGATGTGCACATTAGTGGTGAATCCCTCATGAAAAGAAGTGTAGGAGCACATCCCTTGGTAGAATGTTATCTAAGCTTAAGCAGTAAGTACAGTGTATTTTTTCCAATAAATGTTTAAGGTCTTCTTTAATGAACAGGATATTGAATCACAAACATTCCTGATTAAAAAAAATTATGAGCAACTGTAGAATTTCCAGGGTATAAGCTGTACAGATAATGTACATTTTCTAGAATCAAGTGTTCACGTCTGACTCTGTACACAGTTCTCCTCCATGCTGCTGAGCTAAAGATAAAAACACAGTTACTTGTAGGGTTTATGAGAAACAAAACTTGAGAGAAACAGTCTAAATGGATGGTGTGAAGAATAAGTTAAACCGACACTTATTAAAGTTATTTTGTATTGTTTTAATATTTTAAGTATTTCAAAATACAACCAGTCTGATGTAGATGGCTCTGTGGAAAAGGTTACTGGTTTTGCAGTTGTGTTAGACAGAAGACTGTTGGAAACATGTTATTTTCTTTTAAACAGAACAGTGCATATCTGCTGTGTACTCTCATGTAAAAATGACAGATCACAGTATAGAGAGCCATCATAGATAAGCAGAGAAAATAAATACCAGAAATATCATTCTTCAGAATTTAACATGTAAAAGTGGCACTGTATAGTACAGTCTAGTATACAGAATATGCCTTTCTACTGCTTCTTTCCATTTTAGAATAATCACATTACAAAAATCAGGTTCAACACTAGCAATGCTCTGGCAGGTGACATTACATCTCAGGTGCACTTATTTATGTCCTGCCTTTGGAAGGCATCCTGCAAATCATACATGTGGCCTCACTTTATAGGTGCTGCTGTACAGAAAGAGGGCTTTGGGTCGGGAAACTTGCTTCTCATGCCTGGAAATCTTTTTGCAGTGTAAAACGTAATCCTTCTATAAGCTTAAAAGTTACTTAAATGAATATAAACTTGTTAAAACAAAGTTATTTTAGATCCTTTAGTGTTTCATAGGTGATTTCAAAATGAAGTATGCATAGCACTACTGTAATACATATTTTCACAAAATTATTTTATTTGTGTTTTGTTTTCTGGTTTAGTTATTTTGGGGTTGATTTTTATCTTGTGTAGTTGTTTATCATGTGATAAACTAAGCGTGAGGAGGATTCAGGCTTAAATAAGCAGGAGGAGGATTCAGGCTAGGTATGCAAAGCTCATCTAAGCCCATAGGCAGTATGTAGTTTCCCTTTCCTGGGCATATAATTATCTGATGGATTTCAAGTGCATAATTCAACTTTTTTTCTAAAAGAAAAGTCAATAATAGCAAAGTGGCTGCTAGTATTTTACACACATCTGTTAACTTCAAATTTTCTGTTTATTCATTCAGTTTCACAGATATGGCCAGGTTTGCATTTGCTTGAGAATGAGTTGGAGATGCTTGAAATTCTCTGAAATTCTAAGTGGCATTGAAATCCTCTTTCAGTATTTTCTATTATTTTTTTTTTTTTGCTTTTTTATTTTTAATTATTTGGCTGACTTTGGTTAAATTTTTTTTTTAAAAATTATTTAATGGCAGGGTTAATTATCTTTACAGTTTTGTATTTGTTCAGCAACTGTCTTTGCTTTCTATCCTATTCTAACAATTCTTCACCTCTGATCACTCATGATAAAGCTCCAAAGTATGGCTCTGTCTGTCCTCCTGCCCCAGGGCCTTTGTTTAACTACAACACTACCAGTACATAAAGCTGCCAATACACAAAGCTGAGGAATAACTAGTATACATGGAAAATAAGTTATGCAGAGATAAGCTATGTAAATTTCACTGGTCCAGCCTTTAACTGTTTTTCACTTTTTTTCCAGTATGCGACAGGGTATGAAGTGGGGTTTACTAGGGATATGCAAGACTAAATTCTATTTTATTTTCATACAAATTTGAGATGGCAAAATCCAATCTTCTATTCTTTTCACTGTCAACCCCTCCTCTCCTCTTCAATCTCTTCTTATCATATTATCATATCTTATTATCATCAGGTTCCCTTCTGACACCTGATGCTGTTTCCACTGCAGCCACAGTACGATGTGGCACTGCTTATATTCTAAATGGATCTATTTACATCAAATAATCAGCTACAGGCAGCCTGAGTCAGCCTGTTCAAGGCCATTATCCATAATGTATTTATCCTGTATTTAACATGGTATTCTAAATATATCTGTCCCTAAAATTAAATTTAGTTTCTAAAAGGTTAAGCCTAAATTTAGCTTCAAACTCCAACCTGTATATAGGAAAATTAGCAATTTGCTAAGTCTCCACTCCAAGTAAACTTCATTAGCTTATTCTGTTCTGGGATACAGAAAGGAATTACTGAACTGCTGTTCTACAAATGATTTTGGAGCTAGCTGGATATCCTCTCCAATATGAATTGCAGACACAACCTGTTCATCTCAAAGATTTAAGGGAGAGCTGGGTTAGGATAGGGGTTAAAAGTAATAGAGAAATAGAGGTAATAAAATGTTACAGCATTACACAGAAATATTTTAAGGATGATATTGCCTAAAATATATATATAGATACACACACATATATACTTAATTGTAGTTATACAGCTAACAGTATAGTGCTTACAAAAACACAGAAACAGATCTCTTTGCTTTGGCTGCTTAACACAGAAGTGGAGATGACTTTCACAATGACATTTATTGATGACCTGTATTTTTTTAGTAATACTTCAGACATTGAAAGTTCTTACATAATCAACGTAAACTTCTACGATATAAAACTATGGCTATTGAAGTAGAAAACATTTAATGTCCACAATTCACAAATTATAACTGCACAAAAATATTGAAAAGAAAATAATACCTAGTTTTTGTTACCTAACTTGCCAGCTACAAAGCTGGAGCCCATAGCACTAGCCCACTAAAAAGATCACACAATGTTGTTCTCAGACATGATCTGTCTGTCCCTATGCCTTGTGTCCTGCCACATCTGCAGAGCTCGCTGGTGACACTGAGCTTGACGGCTGAGCTGCAGCATCGAGGATTTGTTAGTTCAGCCTTGGCTGGGAGGTCGCTGTGGAGGTGCACTCAGTGATTGATAGAAGAGCCCTCGCTTTGCACTGAGCTGAAAGATTTATTCTTTTTGTGTGTGTGTGTGTGTTTTTTCCCCCAGTCTGTTGCAAAACCAAAAATATTTACATTTAGCACTTAATATTTACAAATTCAACAAGTCCATGTTTTAGGCTTTCAACCACTCTCTCCCAAGGATTTGTTTCTCCTTTCAGTGGAGAATATATTTCCCTGGGAATACCTGATCTTTAGCATACTTAAAAAGTAGGTCAGGTTTATCAAAATAAACTTTTTGCTGAAGCTATTCAAGCAAAACTAGAAAACTTAATGTATTCTTTGCTACTGTCACAGTTTCAAGTAGACAATGGAAACTATCACCTAAATAGTGATGCTGGTAAGGTAAAGGACTTTTGGTCTTGTGCTTACCTCTTGGTTAATTATGTAAACGCGAGGAATTTGTTAGGCCAAGAAGCCAGATTAATTCCCACTCTATCTGTAATGGTTTTGTTGGAATTTGGGCTAACCAGTGTAGATTATACAGTATGATTTAGGATGGGCGTACAATGGGCAAGCAAGTAGGGAGTAGAGCACAAAGCATGAGTCATATAAAGTACTATTGCACAATAAATAGAAATAAATATTATGCATGTACATGTCAAATATGTAATTTAGTAATTATTCAGCAGAAAAGTGTTCCTTCAAATAAATCAAATTGTGGTGGAACAGGGGTTGTAATATCTGCATTTAGGGTTATATGCTGTTCCTATTAGTACTGACTGGGGTTCCTTACAAGAGGAGACAAGGACAGACTAAGAGTTCGTAGTATTTCCTTTGGTCATCACAGGAATGAGAAGCACTGTGGATACTCATTTTGAAAATAACTGCATACTATTACATATTAAGTAGCTTTGTAGTTTTTTAAGGTAATGGGAGTTTGTTAAACATCTACAGCCAGTTTTCTTTTGATATTAAGAGGGCTCAATCCAAAGTTCCCCAAAGATGGCGAAGTCATACAGAGCCTAATCTTACTCCCTCTGTTGGCACTGGGTAGGTCCTTACACCAAAGAATATTCTGCCCCTCAGTAGGGACCACATGGCCAAGGGTCCCCAGCAAAGGCCAGACCAAAAGCCCTCTGCCTCACCTGTGCTCTGTCTGCCCCATGCACAGGTGGGCAGGGAGTGTAAGGCTCAGCAATAATGTGTTTCTCAGCACCTGCCTTGGTTGCAGATACATGATGGAAGTGGTGTGGGTGTCCATCCTGACGGCTCTTCCCCAGGCTGTCAGTTTGGGGTGTTGTGAAACTGCAGCATCTGGCTGTACACAGTAACTGTGCTCCAAGGAGTTTACATCCTGCTGCTACCCAGGTAGATTTGCTGGAGAGTTTTATCTCTAGGTTCTTTTCAGTATCTGCTGATTTGCCTTTTTTTTTTTTTTCTTTTAAGGAGCTAGCATATTTGGCAGCTGATGATTGTTTCCTTACTCCTGAGGAGAACGAAAATTTCCCTGCATTATTTAGGAAAGCTTTCCCCTCCACTTTCTTTGCCTATCGATTCAAGGTCTGTGCTGCCCTCAGAGCACACCAGGTGCAATCCTTTCCTACCTTTCCTCCAGTAACACAGCTGAATGTGCATACTCCTACCTTTTCACATGGTACAGGCAGGTGCACGTGGTACCAGTAGCTCAGGATGCACAGCCTCTTAAAACTGCAGGATCTAGCATGAAATGATCAAGATCAGTAAGCAATGGCTTTGATTTTTATGTCTTCTATTTGAGATGGCTTTTGTAATAATGCAATCAATGTTTTGCAAATGAGCTCCCTATTGTGGTCACTGGGGACACTGGGTTTCAGTGACCAAAGGGATGAGCAGGTGATGAGAAAATGCTTGCTTAGACCCTGTCAAGGAAGTTACTGGCCTCCCAGATGGACAAGTTTGTGTTTTATTTACTGAGGAGTTTTACCACAGGTGAGGATCTTCAGATCCTTCAGGTGGCAGGGAAGTGTTTCTGCTTTTTCCTGTAACAGCTTTTGAGATGTAAAGGGAATTTGTGGCTGCATCCAGCAGGTGGCAAGCACAGCACGCAGAATTATGGCTGGACAGAGATGCTTCTGCCAGGGGAAGCTCCTGGTGCTGCTCAGCATGTGCATGGGTGTTCATGAACAAAATATACAGATAAATGGCAATCTCTGCCAGTCCTGTGTCAGCTTAGAGAGGACAGGAGCACTGGTCCTCTTCTGGATGCATGGGGTTTATGCCATATTCAATTTAAGCAAATGGCTGTCTCACATGCAAGGATATGAGCTAAATAGAAAATATTCAGTATAACAACTTAAATATGTCTTTAACTGATATAGTCAAATGACATTCAGGCTTCAAATATCAAGATACTAGCTTGCAATTAAATTAACCTAAAGTTTTAATGAAGGAGTGTTTTTTTGATTATACAGCTTTAGAAGTTGTGACTCCTCACAGCGCCTTGCAATGTATATGAGTAGACACATTGTTCCCATTTTTGCAGCTGGAAGAACAAAGGCAAAACTGAAATAACCTTCCCTTAGTATAAGTGAATGAAAGAGTAGGAAGATTTCTAGACCTGGCTGTAGTCCCATTTTTTCCTGAAAAAGTATTAAACTACAAAAATAACTGTTTTGTTGTGTTTTGATTTTCATCATCAGAAAATATGGATAATCCAACCACTCACTACTTGAGACAAAGCCACATTAGATGTACGATTTTGAAGATTCTAAATACTGTAAATTCTCAAGGGGCGTGTAATTTTCTACATTATGTAGGTAAAGTTTTGGATTTTTTCTTAAGTTTTGTAGTGTCAAAAAGTACTAGTGAACTCATCTATCTTTGAGGGCAATAAATGGGTGTGAATCAAGCATGAATATTATCTGAAGCTCATTATTTGAGGTAAAAAGGACACATATGAGGATATCATTGGTGGAAACTTCCCACAGTGCTTGTCACCTTTCCTCTTGATTTGTATTGAGAATTTGAGCCAGACTTTAGTTCTGATTTATGCTAGTATAAATCTGAATTTGTTCCGTATAAATAAAAAAGTCTTCTATGGGGAGAAAATACCTTGGCATAATTTTATATAAATGGAGAGAAATTCCATAAAAGCCAAGAGTAAAGTTTGATCTCAGAAGTTTTGCGATGGGACTAAAAGTATTATTACTGATACATATGCATTGTCACATTGTTGCTTATCAATATATGAGTTTACTAAATGTGCAAGAATTTGAAATTTTTTACTTTCAGTCATACAGAGTAGGGAATCAAATCCCTCTGTATATAAACTTCTTCAAAGTCAGGGTGGCTTATCATGAGAAAAGGTTGAGTGAACCCCATTTCTGTGTGCACATACATAGTTTTTTTTAAAACGACTACAAAAATACCCACTAGGATATAATTTTACATTTCTGAAGCAATAGTTGAAATGTATGAGTATGAATATAAATCTAAAAATATATTTATTCTATATTTAATAAATAAATCTGCATTTTATTGCATATATTATTATGAAAAAATTGCCATTAAAAAAAATAGTAGCATAAATCAGAATAAGACCAATTTCAAAGACCTTAAATTTCCATTTGAGTTTAAAATTTGGCCTCTATATATAGCATATATTTGAAAATATATTATAAATATGATTATAGGACATTTATGTAATTAAAAAAAACACCAAGAAAACAAGAAACAAAGCTCCACTTCTTCAACAGAATAGCTCAAATATATGCTAGTCAGGTTCTTTGTATTTCATATTATTTATACAAGCTTTTCCTTTTGAAACACCTAGGAGCTTAAATTAGTTTTCCCTCCCCTTCTTTCGTAGTTCCAAGCAAACGGTGGGATGTGGCAGGAACCCTGACACACCTGTCCAACACTTAAGCTGTTTTCAGTAAAGAAAATCAAAATGAAAACAAAGCAGTCCTCTTTACAACATAAGCTGAAAGGCCACTGCTGACTCTTTACAGTGTGATTTCTCTGAGGTGATCCAGTGTTGCTGTGATGAGCTGGGATGTCCAGGACTGCAGATGAATCTTGTTGTTCTTGCTGCTTTGCACACAAGGCTGCTTAAAAGAAGAACTTTGCGAAATGCCTCAATCAGTGTCAAAAGGCCCGGCAGTCTTTTTAGTGTGCAAGCGGATATTTTCTGGTGGCCGATAGGAGAGGGAGCTCATTTTGGTTGTGAGGCTTGGATGTGTGCTGACGTTCGGTGGGATGTATTTTATTAGCTGAAGGAAGTATTTTTTAAAGTTTTTTCCAAAAAAAACATAAAAAAAAGGATTCAGACAGTTGTTAAAATAAGCGATACAAATGGTGAAGGGCATAGCTGTATCCACAATATCGGTGATTTTGCAATCTGTTATTACATGTAATTGAATCAACACATCCAGAAAAGTGAACACTTGATGAGGAATCCAGGAAAAGAAAAAGAAAAATACAATTGCTACAATCATCTTAAAAATATCATCATTTCTAGTCTTATTTTTTTGAATTTGATACGCCTTCTTCAGAGTCTTCCAAATTAAGGTGTAGCTTGTTAATATGATCAGAAAAGGAACTAAAAAGCCCAGCAAATTTTTGGATAAGCCTAACCCGACCCGGAGCGTTGTGTTATTGCTCTCGTAGCGAAACCCGCAGACCGTCATGTTCAAGTTCTCAGCAAAGAAAATGTTGCGGTGGATGATGACGGGCAAGCTGGCCACGCCGGCCAGCAGCCAGATGGCGATGCAGGTCACGCGGGCCACGAACATGGTGCGGCGGATGCGCGACTGCACCGGGTGCACGATGGCCAGGTAGCGGTCGATGCTCAGGCAGGTGAGCAGGAACACGCTGGCGTACAGGTTGAAGCTGATCCCCGCCGAGGCCAGCTTGCACAAACAGTTGCCAAAAGGCCACTGGTACTCCATGGCCGTGTAGGCTGCCCAGAGGGGCAGAGTTATCAAAAAGCACAAATCAGCCAGGGCCAGGTTGAGAAGGAAGATGCTGGCTACTGTTTTTAACTTCATGTAGCAGTAAATGACGATAACGACCAGGCTGTTCCCAAATATGCCTATGATAAAGATGATGCTGTAAACGGTTGGGACCATAATGTAGATGTAGCTGTGCCTTCCTGAAACAGGACAGTCCACGTGGATTCTTTTAACAGTTTCTTCAGTAGAGTAATTTGGAATCATCTTGAACTCTTCAGCTGTAACCTAGTTTTAGGGAGAAAATATGAAGCTCACACCTAGGAGGGGAAAAGAGGAAGAAAACAGTATTTGTGATAGGGATTTAATTTTCAACAATTCTCAACTAAATGTCAAGTTTTTTTGTCAAGTCTAACACAATGTGTCAATGTCCTTGAATTTTAAAATAAGGCATCTTGTTTTATCAACCAATTCTTATTTTAATACAGACTTTGCAGAGTAAAACAGAGGTAAGAATGTTAGGAGTAGGCTGAACATTTTTAGATTCTTTTTAACATAAATGAAATCTAAAAAACCTCTTTCAATTAACAAAGTTCTAATTTAAAATAATACTGGTTAGTGAACATATGTCAAAAATAATAAGAGACTGAAAATAGCGGATAACGATAAATTCAGCAGAGTATTTAGATTATTTTCTTTCCATAAATAGGTGACATATTTAATGAAGTTATTCAGATATCTTAGAAACTAAACTTAAGCACTCTGAATACTAATTAAGTATGTAAATACAAACTGTAATAAATAAAGAAAATAAGTGAGTTTAGATTAGGTGCTTATTTGTATCTGCGATTATTCACTAGAAATTTTTTTCTATACATTGAACTTAATTCTTTGAGAAAATTTTTACATCACAGAGAAAGATGAAAACACACAGTCTAGTATTCTGTTGTACCAAAAATACCTTAAATATTCAGAGGTTACTTAGCTCCCCATCTGGCTTGGAACTATGGCATTTAACTACTAGTAAGGGAAAAAAAATCTGAAAATCCAGAACATGTCCTGTTCTGTTGTACATCAATAACTGTACAAAGAGTTTAAGGAGGGTGCAAGGGGAACTTATTACTTTTTCAGTTGCTGACAAAATTTATGTATCCAAGAGCTGAAGTTGTATTTCTGGATCATATTAAGTGTTCAGCAAGGGTATAAAATCTCCTTTAAAGGGCACCTGTTTGGTTTGCCAGGGCCTGTGTGTTCTGCAAGAATTTCCTTATTAATGACTGATTACTTTAGAAAGCAGGTAATACAGTGTAAGTCACTCTAATGCTTGTTATTTTCCAGAGTCTAAAAACAGATAGTCTCCTCTGAAAAATAATGGATGTTTAAAAAAAAAATTGATAGTTATTATTGCAGAGTAGTGTTTATTGATGTTTGCAGGGTCCAGCTATAAGCCAAACCTAACTTGTGCTGCTTAAAACAAAGATTAACTGAAATACTTTGGCTTCAAAAAAACAAAGCAAACTCCAAACATCAATGAAACCCTTTATAAATGTAAGACCCACCTAAGACCCTGAGCAGTGCAGATGCATTCAGAAAGCAGAGATGCCATCATTACACACACACCAGTGATGTTACAGATGCAGCTGCATATTTGAGTGGTTCAGCTCTGATGTTCCTTTTAAGTTCAGAATGCCACTGAGTTTAGTGTTTGACTGGCTCTTGTTTGTAGACAAATCTCTTTACAAATGATTGTATTTTTAATAGGGAAGTGAGGCACAAATTTGTTTCAGCAAAGCCCACACAGGAAGTCTGAAGGAGCCAGGAACTGAACCCAGAATATGGGCTGCAGGCAGCATCTTGTGAGCAAGGTGACCATTTGGCGCTTAGTCTTTTGAAGACTTATTTCTCTGTCTTAGCTCATCTTGTAGCATATGTTTGCATTCATAACCTGATTAATTTCTACAAAGCTAGCAGGGTAATGTCAAGATTTCGGTTCTTGATAATTCTATCAAATTTAGAGTATCTAGTAAAATGCAACTAATAGACACTTTGTCAAGATGTGCCATGCAACACTTCCCAGTCTCTTCAATTCATTTTGTATATTAGTCTTGTTGCTTCAGTTGGTATAGATGTCAGCTATTTTTGTCATGTTTAAGAAATTAACAAGTCAAGCAAATAGAGCTAACACAAAGAAAGGGTTGCCATTCTGATCACATGTGGCACTCTAGTACATCCCAAGCAAACCCTGGCTTTTAAACTGTGCCAAATCTCAAATACAAGCTGTTTGGCTCTGTGGAAGGTCAGCCTATCCCTGGGACAGGGAAACCACAATAAAAAGATTTCAAGATAAATCTTTTTATCTCATCCCTTGGTTATGAAAGTAACTTTGACAGTAACTGATATGTTCTGCAACATCAAGGTCTGGCAACATTTGCCCTGTCCCAGCTACAGGCTAGTGCTGCATGGTCACTTACAATCTTTCTTCCCTTATATACCCACTAAAATTACAGCCCAGAACTTTGCAGTAAGAATCTGGAGTGAAGTTCGTGCTCAGGAAATCACCAGTGCAAGTTTGACTGGCAATAATATGGGTCAGGCCTGGTTAAGGCTGAGCAAGACCTTTCTCAGTGACAAGATTCACCAGTCCCTGGTACCATTTGGCTCTGCATGTACTGAGTGACAGATTCAGTGTCTAAGGCAAATGCAGCTGAGGGTGAATATTCCCTTTTGGTGGGGTTGATTCTGTGCAATGGTAGATGCCAAGGCAATTTTCCCATGATCTCCTCACACACTCCTTCAGTGTACTGAATATTGTGTTGTTTTGCTTCCAATTTCCCTTTTCTACCCACATGGCAACTGTACTGTTTCATGTCAGTAGTAGCTTTAGCTGATACTAATTAATAGCATATGTTCTTTCAAGAAAGAATAACAGTGATTCTATTAAATTTTCAGAAATGTGTTAAAATAAAAAATAATTCAGTTGGGAATAATTGTCTGGCACTCTGAGGTATTGAATTGCCTGAGCATATTCTGGAGTGCTTGGGAAATAAAAAATGGCAGAAAAATTCCCATGAAGAATCAGGAATTTTGTCAAGAAATGGTATTATACCTCAATCTACTGTAAAACTATGTAATCCTTCTGAAGGTAAAAGGTTTTGGTGTAACACTGAAGTCAGTGGAATTGTGCAAATGATGTGTCTGGTATGCTGCCACTTTTAAATTATACTAAGGAATTACAATCAATAATTAAAAAAAATCCATCAATATTTTCAGTAAATGACAGGGAAGCAGAAATATGTACTGTGGTTGCTTTTGGGTAAACACATATGGATTGCCATATGGGTATCTGAAAACTGTCTGAGTGTTGCTGTAAGAATGAACCTCATAGGAGCTGTACATATGAAGCACACTAAGGTAGGCACTGCTAATCTCTAATGGAATCTTTAAATTTCCTGGAAATACTAAAATTTTAGAGCTAGCCTCAGGTGGATATGCTTCCTTGAGCACAACTGTAACTTCAGAGGATTAGGAAAACCTTCAAAGTTGGAGAAGGTAATTTTTTTTTGGAAGGCACAGGCCCACGGCTGTGCAGAGTAGTGTGAGAGGGCTACTGCAGCAATGTGAATTCCTCACGGGCTGTGATTTCTTTCCCATTTCTTCAGTTTTTCCTGTTATTCTCACTTGCCACAGCTCATCTGCTTGTCCCAGGATCCTGGCTGCACACATGCAAAGCAGATACTGGCCAGTTAAATGTGTCTGTTGAAGTTGTACACATTGATAATTCCATGTAAAGCAGCTCAAATGACCTGTGTTAACATAATGACAATTGGATCATTTTAAGGCTGACAGACAGGGTGCTTTTTCTAACAGGATTGAATTTTGACTGTGATTGGTGTAGTGGCATCAATCTCAAACAAATTATCTGGTGAGCAGCAAGTACCTGTTCTGAGGTACTGTCCTGTTTGACCTTTTATCTTTTGTAATTAGAATGATTACAATAAGTCACTGATAATGAAATTCTTCAGACTGCTCAACCAACTATTATTTACCACTCCATTCATTGCTTCTGTTGGGTGAACATGCATCCTAATTAAAGTGCCTGTGAAAACAAGGAATGCTGGGTTCACGCAAGGTAAACAGCACTTTGTCTACTGAAAGATAAGGTAGCAGTGGCTCTGGCTTTCTCTGAGAACTTCATCAGCTAAAAATAGGTAAGCAGATGTCACAAGTCAGATTTTGAACAAAAATGTACTTAATATTTGCTTTGACAAAGACTAAATAAACTCAGTCTGACCAATCCTGCCACAGCTCAACCACCTTATCACTAGATAATGTGCACTTTCCTCCTGACAGTGGGTGGGTTATTTGCTTTTCTTACAAATGAGAAGATAGTTAGTTCCATGTTTAAGAGGATACTGCCTTCTATTTTTATGTAAAATTTTTGCACAGGGATAAAAGAGAATGAAAGATGTTTGGAACAATATGTTCAGTATATTAGCTATATTTCCTTCTTTCTGGTGGCACAAACTTTCCTTTATCTTAAGAATTTAGTCTCCCCCTTTCCTAATTTATTCCAACTGCTGAGAAAGTAATGACACTTACACATGCTTTATTGCAAAGGCTTTTGGGGTCTTTTTCTATCCCACAGAGTAACCCTTCCTATCCTCGTGGTCTTAGTGAATAGAGCTACTTCTATTTCACACCCACACTTCAGCACCTTCTGTGCTTTCCTGAGCAGTACTATTGTGAAGCCATAGATTTACCTTTCTCCTAGCTCTTATTTCTTCAGCTTGTTCTAACAGTCTGTATTTCCCACTGATGGCTTTCCTAAGTATCTTAATCCAGAGTTGATAGATGAATTGTGAAGGGAAAGAGAAATACAAACAAGGGTACATCATTCAAACTGTGGTTCCATTACAGTCGGCTCTTGTCATCACTGCTGGTACCTTCCACAGAGGTCAGCATCTGACTTTGTGGTAAATGCCAATAAATCAAAATACCACTGAAAAGGAACTGTGATAGGTAGTACAGCACCAGCCACTGTCTGCACATCAGCTCACAAACACCAAAAACACAAAGCAAATCTCAGCAGACCTGTGTTAGCAGCTGTCAAGCTGACTGTTGCTTTGCAATTTTGGATCAGGAGGTGGTCTGACATCAGAACAAATAGAACCTGCAGGACCTTGTACTGGCCTTAGCATTTTCTTTTAACAACTGTGCATTGGAGGCAACTGCCAGTCTGTGGAAATCACTGTTAATTTTGTGCTGTTTGCTTTGTTTATTTAAAAGTATGTATCTTTTTAATGCTCTAACCTATATGTGCCTTCTTTGTACCTTCCCCTTGCAAGAGCTCAAGCTGGTCTGCTTCACTTGTGCTGGCTCTATATAGCTGGAAAATAAACTGCCTGTGATCCTTTCAGGATCTGCTTCTCTATAACATCAAAACCTAAATTGGTTATTACTTTTTTTGTGCTAGCAGAACAGTTCCCGTTACCTTGCAAATGTGAACTGTTTATGTACTCTGACCTTCTCTGCAAGAACTTCTATTTATTTCCTCTGCCAAACTTCAAAAGAGTCTGTCCTTCTGTAAGATGGCTTTATAGCTTATTCTGAGAAGAATTAACATCTATCTTCTGTTTGTTCTCATGGACTACTCTCATTAATTTTCTCTTCACTTCCCAAGTATCTTTCAACTACTCAGTTTCAGTCATAAAATTTATGTGCAAAAGAACAGATGAAGGGGCTTTTTCCTCTGGGAAAAATCAATGCTTGTGGAATGTCT
Source organism: Peucedramus taeniatus (assembly GCA_013400575.1). NCBI lineage: Eukaryota > Metazoa > Chordata > Aves > Passeriformes > Fringillidae > Peucedramus > Peucedramus taeniatus. The sequence continues at coordinate 324,079 of WBNO01026206.1, read as the reverse complement.
GAACAGTGGAATTGGGGGTGTGTATGATTTTGCATGATTATGGGGAAGGAAAATGCAAAAGAAAGTAACACAGTTAAGCATAGTGACATTTAAATTGCTTTGAAGTTTAACTCATAATATAGATTTTGACCACTAGAGGTCTGTATTTCCTATTTTAAAATAAGAGAATTGCTGGTTTAGACTCAAGTACCATCACTTTTCAAAATATCCCCTTCATTCAAAATTATTTAAAATGAAAACATAAGGCAAAATATATACCATTGTACCTGTACTTATTTAAATTTAATGTACCAAAGGTAATTATTTTCACTTTATTTTAGCATCTAGCAGCTTCTATCTAATTTCCTATATTCTGGCACATTCCTGGTTTTGTTAACCTTCAGTCCAGTTCTTGCACTTTTAAGACTTAGATTCTGATATTTTATTTTTTCAAAGATATATGCAGCTTAAGCTCACTGTTTAACTCTCCCAAATTAAGAAGAATATTTTAAAGAAACTTCACTTTAGCAATGCAGATGGAAAAATAGCGACACTTACACATTCAACTAAGATTTAGATCTAACTAGGCATGTTGTTAATCCAAATACCAGCCAGTTTTGAATGAAGATATTTTTACTGTTAAAAATTACACTTCAGAACTACTTTTTTAAAAAAAAAAAAACAACTTAAGGGACATTTAGAAATTGAAAGGTAACAGAAGTCTACACAGTTATTCAAATGGTGTGTACATTTTATGAATATTAAACAATTCAATAATTTGAAAATAGAAACATATTTACACCACTACCAGACCCCACTTTTACTAATATACTTGAGTTTTTCATTACCTCTTGGACAATGTCAGTGCATGATACTGTTACTCTGTTTCAAATTATGTGTTTACCTAAATAGTTCCCTAATGCTGCTAAGGGCAAACAGCTTTTAATTCTGATGGAGCAGAAGGGTTGTTCATGTCACAATGAGATTTATTTTACTGAAAATAGTAAATGAACAAACTAGAACCAAAAAAAAAAAAAAAGACACAAACTATAGCGTCCTGTGCCAGATGAGTTGGACTAATGAAGATCTTGTCCTGTATTTATGTCCAATGGGTTATTCAGTGTCACTGTATCTCTGCACTTGAGGGATGTTTGGGTACAAGCATACCATGTGTATATCTTTAAGCTGCTAAAAATAGGAGCATTTAGAGAGAATGGAAGTGATATATATAGAAAGAAAACCAGCAAGCAGTTAGCTGGGTTTAAAATGAATAAAGAAATCTAATCTTTTATTTGCACACTTACACTTTGTGTTAGAAATCGATGTGGCAAAAATTGGTGTAAGTGAAAGGCCATTCCTAAACACTAATTTACGGAGCTGTGGAGTGATGAATAAAATCTTTCAAGTATATTTTTTGGACATTAAATTTTAATATACTACAATGTAAGATGTGACATTTTTTCTAGTCTTTTTAGCAGTCCACAGTATAATGATGTCACAGTTATAATGACAGCAGCTGCAGTGGCAGGGAAAGTTTGGACTATTGTTTGCATATACACTCATTGTACAGAGTCCAGAAACACTGGAAGTATCTCTTCCTACTACTTAGCTCTTTGGACAAAGCTAACTATCAATGCTCAACTTGTGTATGTTGGTTTTTTTTTTTCCCAGAATCTGGGAAGCCCTGATGTACATACTTCTATAAAATTTTACTTGTAGAAGTTAATGCCAAGAAAGGATTGCTCAACTTCACTAGTGTTTCTCAACCTCACCAGAACTTCGTGATTTAGTGAATGCTACCATAGCAATGATTATGGGGATTTTTTTTACAAAATTTGATGACTGACAGATCAACAGGGCACTCATTAGAGCTTGCCAAAAGTCTAGCCAAAGTAGAAAGTAAGAATAATTCTTTTAGTTGATAGGTTTCATTTTTAGGATTCTCTAGATTTAAGTTTCAAAGTAAACACTGATTTCCTCTTATACACACATATTTGTTTTCTCTGCTGTTAAGGGTAAGGAAAACATTCTTGGGTTCAATCCATGTAGAACTGGACTCCAAAACACTGGGAGATTAACCACTGTCAACATGTTTAATCTCTTGTGGAGGATCAGTGGGGTGGTGGTTTTAGATACTGCTGGCTCTGGCTTGACAGTGTATGCCAGATATTTTAGACTTTTCTGCTTAATTTTCTGATCTCTTTTTTCTCATTGAACCATCAGAACAATCTGTTTTCTTTCTTTGACCAAGGCTGCATGAATGTGTTGCAAACTCTCTGGTGTTCAATATGTCTTAGCTATCATATAACCTTAAGGATATGAATATAAAATTATCTCCAGATAATATCTCCAGTAAGTTAGAACTGAAAAGATAATTAAATAAACAAAGTAAAATATATTTCTAGATTAATAGTTCTATTTCAGTACTTCTGAAACTAAACATCATAATGCTAAGCTTCAGAAAAGATGACGTTTGAAAGGGAATTCTCACGATGTCCTGTCACCTTGGTTGGTCTGTCTTGACAGAAATGAATATCATCTTTTCCATATCTAGGTTGCTAAACCTATAGTCAAATTAGTTTTTAAATATGAAAATTAGTTGTTATAGCAGGAAGCAGTCACTGCTCTTGTTTATAACACAAGATAAAGACTTCCCTTTCTGTAGAAGAGGCTGAAGACATGTAGGCAGCATATTAAGACTTTGAAATGAGTGCATTAACTGCTATCATCAATCCAGTGTGGGCTTTGCACCTCTACTCTGGCCATTAGCTTTACCAAAAAGGAAGATTGGCACCCTTCTGGGAGATAAAAATGATCAATAATCTGCAGGCTAACCTAATGTCTGCTCCTCAGGATCATGTCGTTGCCTCATACTGCTAACAATGTCATTTGCTGCATGTCAGATGAAAGTAAATGAAAGTCAAAATAAAGGTATTTCAGAACAATGTAGGACTGGAATCTCTAGGGTTTTCTGCACTGACATGAGAAGTTTTTTGAATAGCAGCACAATGCAATATTTTAGTATGAATACACATTTTACTGTAGGTTGATAAATTCAAATTTGATGCTGGGTTATGAAGTACCTTTAGGGTATTTGGAAGTACCTGAAAGAATCAATAATTAACCAGAATTAAGCCATCAATCCCAGAACAAATAAAAATGAGATGAGTTTGAGCTGTGAAAGGTTACATGCTGCATGGTTACTTTCTCTGAATGATAGTAAACGAATGAATTAACACATTTCCTTTATTGCAGCTGGAATTGCCTATATAAAACATAGTGTGCCCCATGTGATTGTTTTTAATAAAAGACAGAAATCAAATTCAGGTTTATTAAGTGCAAGTGAAATAATTTGATGAATTTTAAGTTTCTTTTCTGATAGCTTAGTTCCATGGAATAAGAAGTTTTAAAGTTTTTATTTGGTTGAGGTTTTTTTTTTTTGTTTGTTTGGGTTTTTTCTTTTTTTTTCTTTTTTTTTTTTTTAATTACATTGCATGGCACATCCTACACAAATATAGCTTCTGGATACCTAACCCCACACCAATGGAAATTTTTCCATTGCTTCCATATGTAATGCACCATAAGATTCTACTGTGAACACCTCTAATCTGAGGAGTAAGGGAATTTACATTAATTCTGGCCTTGATCCAGAATTATATTTCAGTCTTATATTAAAAATGCTGTGGAGAGGCAAGAAAGAAAAAAAACATACTGAAATAAAAAGCACTGCTGTGTGCACACCTTTTCATGGCCAGTTCTAGGGGCAGAAATCAGGTACAAGGAGTGGGGTATCTCACCTCCTTTCAGATCATATATAAATCACAATTGGCTTACTGGGCATCCTATACACCTGTGAATCTGTCCTAAGTTACACAGTCCTCTTCACTAAAGCTTGAGGATCCTTCTTCAATATGCAAAAATAGCAGTAACAACTATCCTTCCTGCCCAGCTTGTAGGAGAAATGCTATTATATTACTATGATTTCAAGCAAGTAGAGCTTAATAAGGGGTTACAATAGGTTTTATGTGCTGTTTTGAGTATCACTGGTCTCTGATCCTATTCGTGCTGGAAGGAATGTTAGCTGGAATGCATCCAACACTGAAAGAGTTTTTAAGTTGCATTATCCAGATCATAGTCTTAGTCAGTGGTTGCACTTGTCCAGCAGAAGGGAGATATCAGGTGGAAAGTGGCCTTTTGGGGGGAATAAAGGCTACTTCCATAAACTGCTATAATTGCAAGACAGAGCTTGCTTACCAGCCTCTAGGTAAAAACAGGTGAGATTTATGTAAGCTTAAACTCTTGGTTATATTAGTAGTTGTTAATAATTAAGCAAAAAAAAGGTACTTCATGCATCTAAATCAGAAATGATAATTTCATAAAATGGTTACTACATCAGTGACAAGCCCACAGCAATATGCAATCACTGTCAGAACCTTTTCTGTTGCTGGCAGAGATTACAACAGAAAACGGAATAGCCAAAACTTCAACTATTTCCTCAAGAACTAAATCCCCTACTTGTGGGAGAAAAGGATTTTTCTCAATCTTTGCCTTTTTTCTGTCTTACAGCTTTACTTAGTTGCATTATCCAGATCAAGTGGTAGTATTGTAAATAAAAATATATTTACTAGTATAAATGTACCAAAAGTAATGCTTTAATTAGGTTTCTGTTGCTCCCTCTAGGCAAGCATGTTTCTAGGAAGAAGGGTAGGGGACACAGCTTCTAATTTTGTAGACCAAGTTGGGAGGTGATAGCACTTTGTGGAATTTCCAGTTAGTCCAAATAGAGGCTTCCTTGTTTTTTCCAGTAGTTTATTTTATTCAGAGACCACAGTGTCATTTGCCCCTCTCCCAGAGTCATGTAACTCTTCTGCTGAGCCAGAAGATACAGAGGCAAAAATGAACATTATGTGTGCAGTTTATTTACACTCCTGAACAACTTTCCTTAGCTAAAGGTGAGATAATAATGCAATCAGCAACAAACTCTTAAAAATAACTTTACTTCTACTTTTCTGGTACAAGGTACCTTTCTGTACCTTCCTGTAAAACAGCAAGAAAGGTGCCACCAGAGAGCTTATGTAGATTTGCTTTAAATTGTAAAGCAAATCAGTAACATTTTGGTGTGCATGGCAACATTCTGATGTGTGTTGAAGCCTTACCTGGTACGTTAATCCTCAAAAGAACATTTTAGCCATTGAGCTAAATCACCAGGCTGGGGCCATGATGCACCTATGAGCTTTACAGCCTCAATATGCTGTCTCTTCTGCAGGATGGGCTTTTTATTTTTTGGTCCTGCTCCCCACCCAACCCCCCTGCTTCCCCCCAACTATAGAAGGCAAATGTAAATTAATGAATGACAAGCTTTAGAAATGCATTGTGCAGAGTAATTACCTTCATCTGTAATGATGGCTAATCAGAAAGCAGGAGAGAAAAGAAACACTGAAAATTCTCTGCTTCTACTCCAGAAATGGAGAGACCTCCTTCATACAGAGGTGTCCACTTTCTAATCTAATGGAAATTAGATGAGTGACTGAGAGTAGCTCATGTTGCATATTGTTACCTAAAAAGAATTTTCCTCTCTAAAACCCTCTAATGAATTCCATTACTGTTACCTTTCATCAATGTGGTTAAAGTTAGAAACAGAATCTTTTGCTTTGAGTAATGAAGACATGAACTGAAATACAAGCGTGTGTGCAGATGCAGCATTTCCATGTGAACAGACAGACCAGTATCACTAAACTGTCTGTAACTAAACCAGCTAATGTGGAAGCTTTATCCCTACATTTTCAGTGTCATGGCTAGTGATTTCCATGTAACTTCCCACCAGTCAGTGCTACAGCAGTGAGAAAAGCAAACCTTGCACTGACCACTTTTTTTGTCTTTTGACTTCGTGCTGAAAAATAGTGTTTGTCTCACTGAAGAAGCAAAGGCAATGTATTGTGTATTTCTGGGCAAGGAAATGGATGTTAGATTTCAACACCTTAGCTCAGAGGAAGCTTTGTCTTGTAATTCAGCAATCTGTAATAGGATTTGGTTCACTGTGTCTGACTGAGACACTTGATTACTTTTCTTATTATATAATTAATTTAGACATCCTTACAGTGGGAAAATATCACACAACGGCAATACCCCTCAGAAAAGACTTTTCTTCCCTAAATGAGAATGTTAGGAACAGCCTGGAGGGAAAAGTTAAAAGATTAAAAGCAAAAGATCAGCATGGAGGCTTCTTAATGAATCGCTCATTAGGGTCAGAAAAAGGGAACCAAAGGCAGAAAGGAAAGAAAACAGTATGAGTAACTGGCAAAGTACAAGAGTATATTCAGACAAAAAAAATCTTTTAAAATGGTAACGTAGCTAAGCCCAAGAGAAGTTAGTATCATTGTAACTGTTGGTAGGTATAACACTGAAAGCATAGAGGCCCAATTGTGCTTTCAGTTGCACAAAACTCCTGTTAAGGGCAGATCATTATGAGGACTAGAAGAAAATTTGAGAATATATGAGTCAATTGAACTAGTGAGTTTCTAAGGGGTTAATCAAAGAGAAGGAAAGGTCAAACATAGACACCTTAATCCATGTCAGTGTGAAAGGCATTATCACCCATGGAAAAACAAGTTACTATGATCCTTAGTGCTTTGTCTGGAAGGCAACACACTTAATAGAATGATCCCAAAATAGATGCTCTGACACATTTGTACAGCTTGTTTCCTGTTTTTTTCCCTCAAAGTAAAATTTATTGCTCTATTTTGAAAATAAAATTAATTGGTGAACTCTTTGCTGTCCTGAGATGTTCCTTGTGGGTACTGAGGACCAGCCAGAGATAGCAAAACAAAGACAGCTGTTACAGCTGGAGTGAGCTAATCTATGATACTGTGAATCAGTGCATCCTCAAGCAGGTGCAGTCTCGGTTCTCAAGCAAACAAAAGTGCAGAGAAGCCCAGAAGGGGTAGTGCTGTGCCTTCCCAGAGATGCTAAATGAGCTTCACTTTAGTGCTAGGAAAGTTACTCTGCAATTCCTTGGGTGTGTGGCTGTACTTTACTGACATGG
>WBNO01026206.1:198170-307237 GCA_013400575.1 Peucedramus taeniatus | reverse complement strand
CCCTGCTCCCAGCCCTGCTCCCAGCCCTGCTCCCTGCTCCCTGCTCCTTGCCCTGCTCCCTGCCCTGCTCCCTGCCCTGCTCCCAGCCCTGCTCCCAGCCCTGCTCCCAGCCCTGCTCCCTGCTCCCTGCCCTGCTCCCAGCCTGTGGGGCAGCTGCCTTTGCTGAGGGGGAAGTACAGTGAGGTGGTTCTGTGGGCAGGGAGTCGATGGAGACTTCGACTCTTTTATCTCTAGACTCTTTTATCTGATGAAACTGCCCTGTCACCATAGAAATGCAAACCTCTGGCCCCTCTCCCAGAGCCCTTTCTGGGACAGATACCAGCCTGGTTTTGAGGCAGGGATCTCCAGAGCAGCAAGTGCTGGGTGTTGCACTGCTGGGAAGCCAGACCAGGGCAAGGCAGCACCCGGGGGCTGGGCTGGGCTCCCTAAACTGTGCTCACACTGCTCTGCAGTCCATAGGGTCAGGGAATGATAGCCAGCTCTACCAAGAATAACTGGAAAGAACTATAATTTGGGAGATATTTCCTCTTCTTCTGAAGACTTTCTAGGATTTTTGAAACAAATTAATTTAATGTCATGAACTTTTTAAAATGTCTTCAAAAGAAGAGGCTGTATTTGCTGCATATGTGCTACTTTATCTGCATAGTCACAGGAGCTGCTTCTGGATGGGCTTTCCAAAAAGCAAATGTTTCTCTTCCTGTGTAGGCAAAATCTGTGTCCAGACTGGATGCAAATTAGATGCTGTTCTGCTGGACTCATTGTTCACTTTAATATTAAAGCGGGCAGTAATAAAGTTTCTTTTAAGTACATTATGTGTTTTCTTCTTGTGTATCCTTCCTTTTCTTTACCTTCCTCATTTCTCTCTTGTACTTCTGTCAAAAACCTGCTGTTTTTAATTGAATGAAAGGCCTTCTTGATAACCTTTTATTACTCTGCTCATGATGCCTTTCACCTGACTTGAGGAGGGAGAGCTGAGAAGAGCTATCTTTTTAATACCTCCAAGAGATGTCAGGCTGTAAAAGTCTACCACTTGCAAGCAGGCAGGTATTTGAGGTCCATTATTCATCAAGCATATTGCTGTGGTTTTGAAAATCAGCCCTTTTCCCTCAGAAATATATGCTTTACTTTTTAATAGTTTTTAATTTATCCCAGACACAGATACCAATTATCTTGGATTTGCCACTTAAATCTGGCCTGTGAATCTTCACCTCTGCAGCATGATCATGGCCATGTTCTTTCTGGGAACTGGCAACAAAATGTTATATTTAAAATGTGTTTTCTAAAATTATGTCTGCCATTAAATATAATATTACAAAGATTGTGCCACTAAAAAGATTATTTTATGAAATTCAGCACAGGACAGTGAACACTGAATGTGGTCATGATCCAAAGTCTGTAAAGTTTGGCTCCCATTTCTAGCACTGACAGCCGTGTCTGAGATTCAGCTCAGATCTCCACAGAATGCCAAACAAATATCATAATTTATGTTTCAGGTTTTATGAAAGCAGAATTTGAACCAAAAAATTATTCCTGAGAAAGGAATCATGTTTAAATTCCTTAGAGCTGGAAGCAGTGATGATGACAGTGAAGTGCTTTGGACAGGCCGTGTGATTTGTTCTCAGTATGTGATGCTGTTAGTGGGGAACACATTGCTGCCCTTAATTTACCCTTCCTTTGAGTAAATCCCACTCATTTGAAGCAACCTTTGTCAAAACTATGTTCAGACTAGAACAGAGTTAAAATTTGAAAGGAACATATTAAATACTGAAATAGAGAATTTAAGTTATAAAATTAGTGACTATTTTTAAAGTGGTTCTTTTGTTGTGCAGCAGAAAAGGATCATTTAGGCACTTCCTCTTGACATGTTAATGATGGAAGGCTCTTGTAAGTCAAAAGAACTATCCCATTTAATTTTTAACTGATCATAAAATTATCAGTTTCTGGGAAAGGCTGCAGTTATGGTAAAGCAAGGTGTTTGCATTAGTGACCTCTGAAAATGAGTGTGGACTAATGTGTAATTAGTAATTTTTGAAACGTCTTTTCTCAAAATGACAAGCAAGACTTCCCATTGTGGTAAACTTAAATAGGGTATGTATTCATAAACCCACATTTATACTTTGGAATGAGAAACAGGAATTGGTGTTTGAGCTGGGCTCTATTTCTTGTTGACCCTAATAATTGTGATTAAAATTTGATGGAGAGTGTATAATGCTATCAGTGATAATTACTATGTGAAAAACTCTTCTCCAGCATAACCATCAAAAGATTTAGTTTTTCCTTCTGGAATTCTGTAAATTTACCAAGAATTATAGATATAAGACCCTCCTGACACTATTTACTGTGTTCTTTGAACTAAACAGAAGCACAAATAAATGGGTTTTCCTCTCTCTGGAGATTGTTTGGAGAAAACACTATTTTCTAGTTAGCAGGGAGTTTTGCTGTTTCTGAAAAAGAAATGTAACTGGCAGGAGAGCAAAAGATGGTGTTTTTAACACAGAGTTGCACGAAAACATAATTTCTACCCCTTCTCATCAGAGCAGTTGAAAGTGGGGATAATTATTGGAGCTATGGCTGAACACCCAGTGGTTCCAGGCACATATTGCTCATCAGCCTAGCCCTGCCCAATTGCTGTGGGTTGAACAGACAGTGCAGGAGTATTAACATCACCTCACAGGGGAATTGGGCTGTTTAATCATACAGTAACTTGATGGAGATCCTCTGAATGCTCATGGCAGAGTGAAAATTCAGTCTCCTTATTCCCTCAGCCCCAGAGCAGTGCTATCTGCAAAGCACTGTGGTCTGAGAATCAGTACTTTCTAATCAAATTATTATAAATAGAGCAAGCATTTTATAGAGTAAGATAAAAAGCAGCTAAAATCCAATACTATCCAGGCTGATAATGTTAAAAACAGGTACAAGTTTCCAATATGGAGCAGTATCTGACCTACTGGAGACATAACTCTTCCTTGAAAATCTGTCACTTCCATCAAAAGCTAATCAAAGTGCCCAGTGTGCTGCTGAAAAGATGTGTGTGAACTGCAGAACCAAAGAGTTTGACTCTTTGTTGTCTTATGTCACTGCACACACCTCTAGATGGACAAAATACAATATCCTGGCAGAAGAAAAATTGGAGGCAATTAATACCTAATGCAAACATGTATACATAGCTAGAAGATGGGAGCTATTATTTTTCAGGAATTCCTCACATTTCAGCATATATGTTTGTCCTGAACTAGAGCAAATAGTTGGCCTCTCTTGTGAAGGGAAAAGTTTGGAAAAGACATGCTTAGAATGACTGGGTTGATTTGAAAGGTGATAGTTTAAATCTTATACATGTTGTGGTAAATGTAATATATGATTATGTGTCATTAGGATACCATGAAAACTAAGGAATATGTTATAAAGACATCATTGCATGATTGAGGCAACTTACATGATCAGAATGATTCTATCATTGTATGAACAAAATTAATGAGAATTTATCTTTCAGTGTTTCTGCGCATGGGGAATATTTTTAAATAGATGGTGACTGGCATAAAACCATGAACTTTTAATAATCAGCTTGGATCTATAACACTGTTTTTGAAAGTGTTATTTTCCGTTTCCTGACTCCTATGGATAGCTTAACAAGTGTCCATGCTCTATCACCATCTGAAACACAAAAGCCAAATTCCCAGTATGTAAGACTGGTGTTTACAATTTTTTCCTGTGAATCTGGATCAGTTTGCAATTTTCAGACACTCCACCACTTTGGTGTGTTTGCATTGGAACCAGAACTTTGGTTTTGATCCAAACTTCATAGCACAATATCCCCCAGACATTCACAGTTTCACACATGGAGCATTCCTTTGGAAGTGGCTCCAGTGTGGAGCTGGGGGAGCTGCTGGGTGAACAGGCTGTGGCAGGAGCTGCCAGCTCTGCACTGGCCCACACAGCAGCTCCCTTCTCCTCTGCCAGAGCTCTGGGCTGCTGTGGCTGGGTGAAATCACACTGCTGGCTGTCCTCCTTTTTCTCTCTGCCCCTCCACTCACTACATGTCACAGAGGGTGGAGAGCTGAGAGAAACCTTGGGACTGCTAAAGAAACATGGGGAAAGCTGCTGGGGCAAGGTGGGGGGGATGGCACTGATTAGTGGTGCTAACTGCCTGGTTGGAGTTGTTGCCTTTCACAATTAATGAATGTCTTGAAGACCTAGTTATTTGTGCTAATTTTGGTTTTAATGATGCTAACGAGATATCTCTCTATGATTCCATATGATTTAGCAGTCTAATTTCGGTGGCTGCTTTCTTTGTTTAAATCTTGGCCAGCCCGTACTGTCATCCCTACTTGTAAGCCATTATCTCAGTGTTCTCAGACAGCCTGGCCAGGCCAGGGTGTGCCTTTGGCTCTTGGATTTCATGGCTTTCGGATGTTATCTGTTTTCACTGCACATTTTGGGGGCTGAATTGTTTATCCAGACTCTGGCTGTTTTTCAAAAAAGTAAAAGTAGTTCCTAGGCAACCTTAATGAATGATGAGAACATGTTAGTTTGTTCATAATTGAGATGACTTTAGCTTGTTTACTGTGATGCTTGGTTTATTGCAAGGGTCTGGCTTAGCTTATTGACAGTGAACTGTGCAAATACGAGGATGAGAACAACAAACCCCCAGAGGATCACAGAATGGTTATCTGGGGTGTTTCTGTCATTTAAAGGTTTTTTTATTGAATAGGTTTATACTGTGAAGCTATTAGCACCAGAGTAACATTTAGAATGCTTTGCTCTTTAGAAAACATGAATTACATAAGTAATATATAATTTCTTTAGATAACATGAATCACAGTTTCCTAAAACCTTTCTTAGTACATCTACAAAGAAACAGAAAAATGTATAGGTATGTAAACGTATCCATATAAACTTACCTGTATTCTCTGTACACTTACATAAATGTACATAAAAAGCATGTAGTGTATTATAACTGCCATTCATTTTTTTTTTCAGAAGTACAGTTTTGCATTTTTGTGGTGATCCTTTATTAACAGGAGCTTGGACTACTAGGCTTATGAGGGGAACGCTGGTCATAATGGCTGATGATCTTAGTTGTCTCCTCTGAAAGGGTCAGGATCACCCTGTCAGATGGTGCAGTCAGCAGTCATTAGATATTGAAGTCATCTAATGTATGATGTCAATGTGTTGAAACATTGCTAAAATCAAAATACTAGCAGGGACATATAAATCCTTTCAGAAAAGCACTGAATGAAATACAAGAGCTTCCTACAAGTAACCAGGCAGTGAGGCTCTATTTATGAACACATTTAATCAGTAAACTCAGTTTTTGGAAAAGTGGAAACAGAGAATTGTTGCTGCCATTCCCAGTTTATATTCGTTCCACAGTATGTTCTCCTGACCTATCTGCAAGTATTTGGATGCATTTTCTGAAGGAAGAGCTGACACAGCCCAGCTGGAACACTGCTGTAGCACTGAAGGAATGTAGAGTGCTTTGAATAATTGGTGAAGAACATACTTATTACCTCCCTATTGTGGCATGTTAGCTCTAAAGCACAAGCACATATAAATCTTAGGGAGTAGACACTGCCTTATAAACCTCTCTTTGGCAGTGCCAGGTACATGTCTTTGTTCATATTTCAACAAACTGTTTATAGGCATCAAGATTCCACATGCTTTTCAAAAGCTTTTATTTTTTTTCAGTGTTTGAATCTGTGCACAGGGCTATAACCACGAGAGATTTACTTCAGCATTAGAGGAAGTCGACTGGAAACCATGTCTGCTCTGGCTTAATTACATTAAGCCAAAAAAAGAGAATCTATACAGGAAAGTGTAGCTATGTGACATGATAACTCTTTATCAATTCACAGAATCAGCAACATTCTTGGTAATTTGCCTTGTATCTGAGCAACGTGAGATGGTAGACTATACTTTGTTCTGAATTTTTTTTTTTTTAGAGCCAAAACACAGCATTCTTTCTCTCACAGAACTTATATTGTTTTTTATTTTTTCTATTTATTTCTATAGACCTGTTTTAAAAAAGAAAGGCAGGCAGTTCTAGTTTGGATTGAAGTGGTACTAGGAGGAAAAACTAGGCTTTTGCTTACCTGGAAGTTACAACTGTAGTGAGCTCTCCAGAACTGCATGTGGAGAGGCTGGCAGGACAAGAGTTATCTGGCAGGTCTCATTTTCACTGCAAGCTTGGATGGTTCACAGGACCCAGAATATAAGAAAGTCACAGAGATGGGAGGGTGAACATTTGTTGCCTTACTGGGTAGATTGTGTGCAATGGGTTTCAAACTATGAAATGTTGCTTTGCAATGCAGGGTGGGAGTCTGTATACCAGACTACCCAAGGAGAGATTTTCATAGCTGGGGAAAGGTTCTTGCCACCTTCTCCCATGTTCATTATGCTTTGTCTGAAGCAGGGATGCAACAGGAATGGTAGTGCTGGCTGCAGGTTGTCCCAGGAGCTGGTGCCTCTGTGGTCAGCTTCTGGATGTCAGGACAACATTGCTCCTGGGCAGGCTGCTCCAGGGCAAAGCAGGACCTGCTTGTGCATTCCTTAAACTTTCATCCCATCTTGATTAGGAGGCCTTCTGCAACCAGCTTGCCACTTTGTCTTTTCAAAAGGACGTTCCACCTTTTAGCAGTGATCACATCCCTTCTCTTTTGTTGCATTTTCTCCTCTGTTATCTGTGTTTCTCTGCTTTTTGCTCCCCGTGATGTTGCTTCCTTTGCACCTGTGACCCTTTCTTCACTGAGGGATATATTACAGGATTTGTCTATCTCTCTCTCTGTTGTTTTGGTATCTCTCCTGCTTGTGTGCTCTGGATAAAGTAAAAGCATAGAGTTTGTTTATTTGTTTATCTTTAAGAGCTATTTGGAAAGATCGTTAGCATTGTGGAAAAGCCTACAATAATCAGGAAATGAAGGAGAAGGAAGAACAGCAATTTACAAGCAGATATTTTGCCTGATTCTTTTCATTCTCAATTAAAAAGCCATTTTATTTTATTTTATTTTATTTTATTTTATTTTATTTTATTTTATTTTATTTTATTTTATTTTATTAATATAGTGCACCAGTATCCTAAAGCAGCATTAAGGTCTGTGACTCTTAAATTACTTTTTGAAGTGCTCAGCATTTTCTTCTGTATTATTGCTGAGAAAAGAGCATTGCTGCATCCCAAAGCCTAATATAGGGTGGTTCAAGTTGAAAATTGGTAGCAAATACCAGTGTCAGGTATTTGTTTCCAGATGTATTAAATTAAAACAAATGAAAAGAAAATGGCTTGGAATGTTTTAGCTTGGTGGCAATGTCCTTTCTTGGAGATACAGTGTCTGTCCTATAAAGAGGTCACAGAGGTAACATCTGTAAAGTAAAGTAACAAAAGTATTATTGAGCATTTTTCCTCCTGGTTTTAGTGATAGGTTTCTACAGCTTGCTTGTAGTAGGGAAACTCATAGGAAAGACAAGAGTTCACCAAAGTGAGTAGGATGTTATAATAAGAACTCAAGAGTTTAGGGGATCTTTTTGCTCATTGAGTCAGAACAGAAAGTCCTGATCCAGAGGTTCAGCAAATCACAAATTATTATGATTTTTTTTTCTCTCCTTAACCATATTTTTTCCTTTAACTTTGCTGGAACCTTAATGCTTACAATATTCTAGCCCCATTATCTCCAAGATTCACTTTGAGTCTTTCTTGCAAATGTTTGGGATTTGTTTGTTTATTTGATTTTGTTTTGTTTGGCTTTATTTTGGTGGAGTTGTTGTGTTGTTTTGTTTTTTTTAATTACATTCCTTTATCATCTGAAGTATGGCTTAGAAGAAAACAATCTTCTTTGAGGGAAACCCTTAATTCTGTTTAGGTTAAGGGAAAGTGGTATGATGAGAGTTAATTTGCCTTACTAGTGAAAGTTATAAATCAGAATTGAAGTGCTGCTGCAGGCAAAACTGAATTCAGGAGAACAAAATTGGCAGAAACAAATAGCAACAGGATTTTATTTAAAACATTATTTCATTAAAAAAGTGGTGGAATTGGTCAAGAATAAAATATAAATGGAAAAAGAATTTCTCATAAACCCAGAACATTTCTAGAAAGAAAAACTGTGTGTTCAGACACCCAGATTCTGTCAATGTGTAATTCTCATGCCTTTAAATGCAAAGGTTTATATGAACACTAATATTCCATGTTTCTTTTTCTTATGACATGACCCCATGGAAAAAAAGATGTGAATCACTATCTGATGTATTTAATATTTTGTCTTTGGGATGCCAGAATTGCTGTTCACTGACTTTTTAATTTGTTTTTGTTCATTTTAAATGCTGCTTTATGGAGAATTTGGGATGTTCCTGAAGTTTTTTTTTTTTATGTGTTCAGCTTACCAGTTTGCAGGTAACCATTTGGATGAGAGATACATTTGCTAGAAATGCACATTTAGCCCAGTGTGGTAAGAGTGAACAGAGAACTGAGATTCCTCCATTACCACATCCAAAAGGCAATTCATATGGTAGCTTTTGTCTGAACATTTTCACAAGGTGAATACATGCTTACAAATCCAGAGTTCTGCTCAAATACGAGAGGACACAGAGATGGCAACTGAGGAACAAGAGTATTTGAAATGTATGAAAGGTTCCAGGAAGGGTTTGGAAGATGTTACCTAGAGGGAGTCAGCACCCTGCCCCTGGAGAGGGCAGACTCACTCTTCCGACCCCATGACTATGAGCAGCCAAACAAAACCCAGCAGTTTCCAAGAGCCACAGGCAGGGCTTGTCTGGTTTTTGAATCTGACTACTGAAACTTTCTCCAGGGGGAGGTGAATGTGAAAATTCTGTCATCAATTAGCTTGGACTGGGGTGTTTGTGAGGTCTGGTGAGCCCCTCCATGAAGAGTTCCAGCTGGTCTGGATGACGAACGTCTGGATGGATGATTTTCTTTTGCAAGTGATAAAAAAGTGTTCTGGAAACTTAAAATGTAGCAGAGCAAATTGGTTCATGTTGTTTTGTTGAGAAAGGAATGGAAATAAGACCCAGTGAAGTACCTGATGCAGCTGTGGAAAGCTGGGGAGGGAGCTAAGTTGCAATGAGCTCACCAAGGTGTATCCACAAACCTTGCTTTAGGAGAAAGACAGAAAGGAAAACAAGGGGGGAACTTGGTGGGGGCCTATTCTGACAGTGAAAATACAAGGATGTAGAAATTAGTCATAACTAGGATTCAGTAAGGAGAGTAACTGTTGTCAGAAAAATGGAAGGGCCACTTCAGGGTTAAATTCTGCAGCTCATGAGAGGCTTGAATGAGTGGAACTGCAGCTCGATTAGGAACTGCAGCTGCAGAACTTGGATATAGAGAGAAGCAATGACTTAGAAGTCAAGCAGTTGAAAAGAAACAGGATTTAAAAGAGGTGAGGATGAAATGCCTGTTCAAGAGTAGGGGAATAAATAAGTTAAAAAGGTAGGTGGCTGATGGAAATATAAGCATGTATCTGACTTTGAAGAGTTTTGATACTGCTTGTACGATGTGTGAAAAAACATTCCCTCAGCAAGGCATACAGTCATTAAATTTTGTGGCTGACCTGCAGAAATGTAATGAAGCTCTTTCCTTAAATACAATCAATACAAGAGAAGCTCTCAGATGGTGCACAAGCACTTGGAGAAAAAAATGATGGTGATCCAGCTAAGAAATGTGGAAATTAATTAAATCTATTGTGGTCACTACAGTGGGTTTTTTTAGAAGTAGCTGTAATAATTTTACGTTCCTGGAAACTTAAAATGTAAGTAGTGATTAAGAATATAAATTGCAGTTGTATTTCAAAAAGGGGCATAAAAAGAGTGGCAAAAGCCAATTTGCTATGGTGATTTGCAAATTGATGTGCATTTGAAAGACAGTGATGTCAGGAAAAGGACTGGTGACTTGTCAGGAGCCCTGAGAATGCACTAGTCAGATGATAGGAAAATGCATTTTTTAGCAGCCTTTTTTAGACATCTTGCACTCTGCTTGTGTAGTGTTAACCGGGTCATGTCTTGAGATGTGGGAATGTAGAAAGTACAACTTGATATCCAGTCCAGATCCTGCTATCAGAGGCAGCAGAGTTATTTGGTTTTTATGCAAACTAATTGTACTCATTTGTAAGGGCCTGGAGGAATTGCCATACTGATGATTTGTAAAATGCCTTAATAGAATGGTTTGGTTTGGAAGAAACTTTAAAGATCACCTAGTTCCACACCCCAGCCATGGGCAGGGACACCTTTCACTAGACCAGGTTGCTCAGAACTCCCATGAAACCTGGCCTTGAACACTTCCAGGGATGGGGCATCCACAACTTCTCTGGGCAACTTGTTCTACTGCTTTGTACAGTAGCATTCCTCTGACAGAAATACCAACCAGTGGTTTGTGTTAAGAAGAGAGGCCTTGCTCAGTGTTTGTAGGTTTGTACTCTCTGAATTTAGGAGCTGTATAAAGTTATACTGGCTGCCCTGCTCTCTGTGTGCTGAAGGTGGTTGCTGCCTGCTCAGAACAAAATATAACCATTGCTGCTTTAGCAGTGTCATTATTCCTTCAAATGCTGTTCCATTCTGCTTCCTAAAATTTATCAATTATTTGGACAAGTCCAGGAGTTGCCTCTTCCTGTTTTTAAGCTTCTCATCTGTTTTAGAGCTTGGTTTTCTCTGTGTGAAGTCATCCACATTCAGGTGGGTATGGGCATGGATCACAATGCTCAGCTGATCTTTGGAATGTCAGGATCCCTTATTTTCTACAAACAGATCTTAAATTAAACCAAAGCTGATACATTACACTTTCTTTCTAAGCAAGTCTGCTCTATAGTGATTACTGGAAAGCCCATAACAAGTCGGGGTTTGGTCAACAGAAATTTTTCCAAAACATTTATGATGTGAGGTTTGCTATAAGCCAGAAACTCCTGCAAACAGCGCCTTCATTTCATTTTAAACACACTTATTTTGCTGACTAACATTTACACAGTCAAAGTTTATCTTGTATTCTCTCCCATCAATAATTGTTATGTAATCACCCACGCTTTGCTTGCTTGCCTCCTGTTTCCCCTCATACACACATGGAATGAAATGTGTCTTCTGGTCTCCAGACTGTTGTCATTTTTTTCACTTTATTAAAAACCCCAAAACAACAACAAAAGCCCCCAAACAAACAAAAAACCCCAAAAGCTTAACATTTCTTTAACTAAAATTTTCTAGTTCATCTGTAGATAAACTTGAGCTTAGTTTTGCATCCCTAGATGGTATGATTATGATACTGGTCCTGAAACCTTTGAGAGTTTAAATTTTTACATGAGGGTTTGGTAACTGCTGGCTCAAGACAGCCAAGGTGCATATTTTGTGTGAGGTCTTATCCACTGACATTAACAAAAAAGTTTCTTTTAGCTTTGGATCACGTTAATCCTTGTTCCTGAAAGGAAATATAAACAATTACAGTGGATACAGCAATGGCTCACAGAAATAATGTAAACTAATGTGAAAGGGATGTTAACAGTGTGATTAGCTACTGGGATCTGGGTTATCAGCCATTATTTCAGCAATGGTAAGTGGCAGATTTAAATCTCAGTGGAATTTTCCTTTCTTCTTTCAGGCAGTACTTGCAGCATATTTGGCCCCTTTTTAAAGGGTTTATTTCTATGAATATGTCACAGTTCTTGGCAACAAAACAGTGATGTTTTGTCAAATTTTATGTTATGTAATGTTTCTATTAGAAGGGAATGTGGAAGGAAATTGGTACAAGAATCCCCCTCCCATTCTTCCTAAAGAATCTACAATCAGTGATAAAAACTCCTTTCCTACTCTTACTTTGTCTATATCTAAGATATTGGAGCACTTTACAGATATTATTTAGGCTTCACAACAGATCAGAAAGTAGGAAAGAATTGTTAGGTTCACTTCAAAAGCATTAGGTTCTGAGTGGGAAAACAATATCTGTTTTAATGCTAATTCTGATGCTATGAAATAATCTGAGGGAGGAAATCACACATATAGTGACAGTCAAAATGTTTGAGAAAATTAGGAAGGAAAGCAGTAATTATTTGGAAAAAAAATTCTGGGAGCCTGGAGCTAACAAATCTAAATTTCAGAGAAAGAACCACAAATTTCATAATGATTCTATGCAGAACTACCCTTCACAATTTTTCCTTGTACTAATAACAATTTTGATATGCTAAAAAATTGTTTTATAAATTTGGTCTGAGATGTAATTATAAATACTGTATCCAGCAACAGCAACTAAATGTTGCCTTGTAGCACTTTTGAAAGCAAACAACTGCCACATTCAAAAAACAGGAGCAAGATTAATCTATGCTGTTCCTACAAAGTCAAATGTTTTGTTGGCTTAAGGCAAAATCCTTCTTTTCTGTCGTTGCACAGTGCGCTGGTGGCTGATCGGGAGGTGCAGGAGCTCAGGGTTAAGTGTTATACATTGCACACTTTAATGCTAATCCTAAAAGAAGCAATCAATGCACTGTCTGCTTTCACCTCAGCATCTGTTTCCCCTCTCTGGGGCCGCAGCTGAGGTGGTGAGAGCTGGAGAAGGTGCAGGGCTCCCACCTCCCGTGCAGCACAGAGCATCCCCCAGCTGGGCCCCAGGTCACTCACAGCCTCTGCAATCAATGGGTTTGCTGTAGTTTCTGGGAGCCATGGGACAGATTTCCAGTGCTCAAAACCAATATTAGCTGATTTTTTTTTCCTTTCATTTTTAATACATTGAGATAGATTAAAATGTTATTACCTTCCCTGCAAATTAAATTTTATTTCCAAAAGGTGCTAATCCTTGCTGGAAGCTTTCTGGAATAATGCTATTGGTTGAATGTTAATGGTACTTAAAATCCATGCAATTAATATACTTATGGACTTAGAATGATAGATATTGTCCATAAAGTCTGAAATTCTGGGAGGGTTGTATACACTTTAGTCAGTGTTTAACTGCATACATTTTAATAAGATTTTAAATGTCTAATTTGTGTTTTTATTTCAAATAGCAATAACATAACAATTGCGTACAAAGGGGATTTATAAACTTTAAAAAAAGCCCAACCCACATAAATTTCATGATCTGCACTAATGCTTATTATACTAATTACAGTGGTCCCTTTTGAGGCAAGCTTTGGTGTAAAATAATTAATTTTGATGCCTGCAGCTTAACATGTGTAGTTGCTTCTGCCAATTGTCTTATTGTAGAGCCCACAAGGGTGGAAACTGATACTTAAGTATATTTTGTTATTCTAATCAGTCTTTTCATAGATTTACAAGCCTTATTTGCCCTAGGGGGATCCGAGCATACAGCGTTATTCAAGGTTAATATGTTCCCAGGTAAAAAGAAATGTAAGAGTTCCCTAAAGCATATAGGAATACAGAATTGGATTAATTTTGCATCAGGTTTGCTGGCACGTCTGCATTTTCAAGTGCATGACTATTTTCTTTCCTCAAGCTGGGGTTGCTGGTGTTACATTTGGCTGATTTTGCACATTTGCTCTAATGCAGGTTAGAAGTCGATTTTGGGAAGGCATTATCAGTTTAAAAAGGACTTCAAGGCACTCCCAATGATTGTGATGGATGGGGATAGTAGATGATTAAAACTACCTGAATAGTGGAAACAGCTTTCAAATAATGACAGCCTGCTGGGGGTTAGGGAGGGGCTATCAATGCTGGCAGCTTCTGCCTGCCCTGCTTTTGTGGAAAATGCCAAGCACTGGCGGTGGAGGTTTAAGGGCGAAGAGGTGAGACAGCCCAGTTAGGTAGACTTCTTTTTCCTGGTGTGGTGTTTCATTTGGTTTTAGTGTCATTTGGATCCCAGTGATAGGAGATTATGAATGGGTATGGGTTCAGTACTCCACAACTTCTCTGGGCCTGATAGGCTGAGAATAATAAAATTAAAGCAGCTTGCAGAAATATTGGTATTGACCAACTACTTTATTGAGATGGCTCCACAGTCCTTGGTACCTCCAGCCAGAAATCTCTGACAACCTGTTGTCCAAGACCTTTAAACAGCACAAAGGAGGCTCTGCTCTTTCTTAGAAAGGCAACATGGCCCACTGTGATTAGCCTTGCCTTAGGGAGCTCACACTTAGCTCAGTGCTGGCAAGTAGGAGAGAAAAACATTTCTGACACTGGCAGGAAGTGCAGCAAAACAAGGGCGCAGAAATAAAATGAGAGATAATGGTTCAACCATTCATAGAAATGGATTTGAAGGAGATAATGTTGGGCACATACATATTCTTCTTAAGTGCAGTTTCTAACAGAGAGCTGTGTACTGCTTGTCTGCTTTTTAGTAAGAAAACAAGCATTGTGACTTTTAAAAAATATTTCCATAATTTGATTTGGCTCATCTGTAAAGATGAGATCCATTCTGAATTATTCTTTGTCCAAGAGGGGATAGGGAAATTGAGATCTTTCTCAGAATATGTACTTAGTCTTACACCTTTAAGGTTTATGAAACTTGGACTGAATAAGAGCTTGAGTATGTATCTGGCATCACAGATATTTTAGCCTTATTCTAATTTATTGTCCTTTTCATTTTTTTTCTTTCATTCTTAGAGAGTGCAATGTTACTGGAAAATCCTGTTCTCCTTTACCTAGACCAGCTGAACTCTAAATGTATGTGAAATTAATGATGTGTACAAAATCAGATTGTTAGTCAGGAGGAAAACCTAAAAAAGCGAAGTGAGAGTTTAAAGGGAAGGGGTTGGTTTGCAACTTTGATGTCAGATTTGGGTAAGTCTTCTGGCTCTTTGGAGAGCTTTTTCTCTTTTGTAGGCTTAGGGGTTAAGAGCCACGTGGTAGCGAGCTGTAGAATTTGTGATGTTCTGCTTGAGGATCTCACCTCACTGGTGCCTCCTGGAGCAGGCAGTGTTGAGTCTACAGAGGAGATAGCTAACTTTGGTTTGAGGTGAAGCAATTAATTTCTTATTGTTGCACACTTATTTGCATCTGTGAAAAGGTATGAAGTGAAATTGCTTTTTCTTGTGTTCTAAAGCAAAATGTGAAAGTTTTTGTTCGAAAATTCCAAAGTAGTTAGCAGTGTCAGATGAATCAGCTGTCTGGAAGATGACCAACCCTTTGGAGCCTTCATGTGGCTGGTAGAGAAATGATGCTTTTTTTTCCCAACACTACTAAATGTTAATAGAGAAATGCTATTGAAATGTCAGTTAAAGGTGGGGTTTTTTTGTCATTTTTCAGTGTAAAATCTATATTGTATTAATGACTTTATATGAACAGCCAGGTACTGAAGTTACTGGCTTTGACTGTTCCTCCCAAAATTAAAGTTTCAGATTAGATAATGCAAAAAGACACCTTCCATTAATAGAAGGTGATATTTCTAATCAAAATGTTACTTATCTAACACCTTCGAGTTGTTTCTCTGTTGCTGGCACAGACTTGACTTTGGGTGAGCAGCTTTTTATCTAATGTTGCTCATCAGTAAGGGCTGTAAAATTGAAAACAGAACTGCAGATGCCCATATGGCCATCTCTTCCAAAGCATGTGGGTAAATGGCCTCTGAACAGAATAAAGCACAATGTCTGGCACTTTCTGTCACCTTCTGTTTTAACTGTGAAATTGAGCAAGATATGGTATCATGCAGGAGAGGGAGAGACAGGATTTACTGCAGTGGTGGAAGCACAAACTCAATAACTAGTTCATCCTTTTGGTGAATTCTGAAGTATTACAAATTTGTGGGGTGTTTAATGAAAGTCCTCAGTTGCCCTGTGATCAGTTTTCAGTGTCTCGGTCATTAAGCTTCCTATCCTAGCTCAGTATCAAGAAAATGCTCATCTGTTTTATTTAACACTTTGAAGAGATTTGAGGCAGGTTGGGGTATGGTCTTGCCATGTCTTGTTTTGTATGTGAAGAAATTCTCAAATATGGCAAAGTGCACACTCGTGTATTTTACAGCAAGTGTTAAATTTCCTTGTCAGTATCTTTCTTGTTTCTGACCTCCTACATATTTGTCAGCTTGCTAATTAAAATGAGTAAAGGGCACACAGATATCTGGTTTTAATTGTGGTGTTTATTGGAAAATACATAGCAAATTCCTCTTATTCACAAGTGTTCTGTCAAAACATGTTGTTCTCTTATGGTGTTAATGTAGTGCAGTGGTCACAGCCACAGTATCAGATGTGTTTGCCAAGCTCAGTGGCAGCACCAGCAAGAGTTAAGGGCAAAGTAAGGAATCCACTTTTACAAATACTACCAAATTCAGAGGGAGTAACACTGATAAGTGAGAGCTTGACTAAAGATTAGAAATGCACAGACAGTGGTTGCTGTATTCTGTTCTTCAGCCTCAGAAAATTAATACTTGACTTCAGTAACTGAATGAATGTGATTCTTTGCAGTTTCCTGTGCAGAATGTGGGTTTGGATGCACCATGAAACTGAATCACTTTTGTGTAAGGGGGGCATCTCACAGGCTATTGCTTAATCCTTTGCTAATGAGTCCTGATGGAATGGTGAAATCAGTTTTAGGCAAAAGTACTTCTCACTTACAGAACAAATTTTTGGAAGATGCACCTTTCACAATGTTCTCTTGAAAATCTGTTCCATATGGAATTTCTTAATATTTCATTATTCTGCAGCCCCTTGCACAGACAACATCTTGCAATTTATGAATGTTCTTTTGTGTTAGTTACCATGCATGGGTGTTAACTTTGGATATGTACATATGTATTTTTTTAATCCCTTCCTTTTTGTAGCTGCTGGGATAACTCATTCTTATCTGATGGCTTATTGGCTTTGATAATAAGTTTTCTGCAAATAAAAGACAAAATGTTTTTAAAATATAGGACTGAGTACATCATGTTAGCAAATAGCCATGTGTTTGCCTTCTAAACAGTGAAAACTTCACTCCAGGTCACCTGAGTTCTTCTGAGCCTGGCAGTTCCTTTCAGTGTGTTGTTGAAGGTCCCTCCCTCTCTCTGGACCCCCTTCTGCACTCCAGCTGCAGTCTGATGTGACTCCCCTGGTTAATTTTCTGTCTGTCCTACCTTGTGTCATTGTAACTTTACACTGAACACTGAATGGTCTTCCTCCTTCAGTACCAATGCAATCTCAGCCTTATGCCAGTGGACCTTCAACTTGTGTGGTTCAAAAATAGACACACAAAGCACAGTCTGACCATTGTGAGTCCTGGCTTTGCCCAAGCTAACATGGCCTAGGCAGCCTTACAGTCCTTGGAATCAAGGCAGAATTTGCCATTAAGTTTAGCATTGAGGTGGCTGCAGGAAAATGTATGGGCTTGGTTTCTGAAAGAACTGCATAACATAGATGTTTCCACTGCAGATCTCTTTGACTTTGGCCTTTCAATCAGTTTTACTCAGGGGGTTAGATTCTCTTATATCCAGGAATCATAGAAATATACATTAAATGGAATTTGTCTACATTTCATTCTTTTGCAATGCTTTTGTCCTGTTTTTCTATCTCTTAGTGTTTTTATTTGCATCATTAAATACTGTTGTATCTCTAGGCTAGAACTGTGCAATGTTTACTGTTCTACATGGAGAAGATCCTGACCTGAAAAGACATTTCTTTGGCTGTGCTTGCTGTTAGGAATTAGCCTGCAGAAAATCAGTGTTACGTGAGTTTCTAGAAAAATAAAAAGTGCCTTCCTGACTGAATCTTGCCACATCCTGTGTGCTATATAATATTTTCTTTGTTTTTGTTAGCCTAATACACATATTTCTGCGTTGACTGAGGGATGGTTGTCCTGAAGAATAAACAATGCAAATACAACACAATGCACATATAAGTACTGTCAATAAATACCAGTTTTACTGGATATTATTTTAATAAATGGTTAATATATGGGCTTCAAAGTGAAACAGGCTGATTGCGGGCAAATTGTTTGTAAGATTACATCTCCTTAAAAAAAATTTTTAAAAATCCCCTCATAAAACAATTACCCTTTCAGCATTCTCTGTAACTTTTCCCTACTTCCCATGCACATCCTCAAGAGTGTGTACTGCAGAGAATTTGCATCTGTTCTCACTAATATGTTTCCTGATAGGCTGAGAATAATAAAATTAATTCTTAAGAATCCTTTCAATCCCAAATAACATGGCTGACTGGCAGTTTATTATTTTTGCCTTCTGTTGGACAATTAGTGAAGAATAAAGCTGACATTTCCTAGCTAAAGAATAGGAAGTCCAAATTTTCAAAGAACGATTCTTACCTAAATTCTCATGACCGAAAGAATAAATGAAATGTCTGAATACCATATAGGCTTATGGTATCCCAAAGTGTCCAAAATCACTATGTTGCCCCATGAAAATTGGTCTTGGAAAGGAGAAAGAGTACTTTAAAAAAAATTATCCAAATTACTTTTGTCTGCCATTTAACCATGGCCTGGTTAAATGCACAGTTGTTTTTTCTGCATCTTTTATTAATGTTACTGTTGAAGAGTGCATGAAATTTTTACTATTAGAATAATTCTGGGTTTTAATTTGTTATTTTTATGAGTGAAAATATGGGAATGGTCTGTATGTAGTCAAATATTGCCTTTGCATGAAATTCAGAACGTGTGTATGGCTAATGAGAAAAATATCTTGGCAATGCTGACCCTTCAGAAACTGCTGGGTTGCTTGTCTGCTGATAAATATGCATCATTCTGTTTTTATTTTTTGTTTCTTGTGCTTCCAACAGAAAGTAAAATCTCATGAGCTGACAAATACCCTCCCTTGAGTTATGCAGGGCAAACATAATTTTCTGTTTCAAACACAAACCCTGTTATTATTGATGCTTTCCTTCCAGTTATGTACTATGGTACATTAAATAACAGCTGATGATACAGAGCTTAACCAACTCCTCTCTATTTGATGAGTCAGGTAACTCCCCAGTGATCTTCCTAGGCAATGTGAATCACATGTGTTTTGGTGCACTGTGTGCTCCACCTTTGCACCTTGTGCATCATTTCCTTTCTCACAAAAGTTTCTTGACATTTGCTCCCCTTCTATGCTGGATGTGTCTTTTGGGCTTTCTGGCAGTAGGTTTTATATGTATGTATTATTCTCTCAGGCTCTCCTAGAAGCTCTTGGTGGATTCTTTGCTGTAGTCATCCCAGCTTTGTTGTGTTGCACTATTCCCTTGTCAGCAATGACAGCAGCTTCTAGCTGATAAAACAGAGTTCTATTTTAAATTTTTTTGTTTATTTACTAGCTAAAATATAGTCAATTATAGCATTGCTCTAAAGGAGACAAAGAGCTTCAGTCCTCCATTTCAGTACCTAGAAACAGCAAGGAATAATATATTGCTACATCAGCTCTAATGATTCATCATCCTATTCTGATAGTGATACAGATCAATAGTGCTTCTCCACCTGGGTGTGGAAATTGCTGTTGCTGCTTGGAATCCCTGCTCCCTGGTTTCCCTGACCCAGAGTGATGCACCTCGTGCTCGCGGTGCCTGTCCTGGGGCTGGCGGAGCCGTGACGCATTTCTGCGCCGTCGGGAAATGAGTCTCACTGCTCTGAGGACACACTGCTGTCACTGCTGTCACACACACATGCTGTACTGCCAAACAGCTGCTAGGAATGGGAGATTCATGTTCTGCTACATTTATTTCACACTTCACACATTTGTTCTCCAAAGTATTACATGGTGCTGTGTCTAATCATATTTTCATTTTCATTTGCAGGCAAAGGAGATTTGCAGAACATCTCAGTGTGAATGGTTTACATTAGTGATATAATAATTTGGTATATTTGAGGAGGCTGATAAAATGGATTCATGCTATACTAACAGATTTAATCCTAAATTAATAGATTCATACCTTTTGACAATCTGTTAAAAAACAACTGCTAATGCAAATGTTTAAGTGAGTTGTGTATATATTTAATTTTATACAGCTCTACATAAAAACCTTCTTATATACTTTTGACACATTGGTCTCTAACATGACCTGACAGCTACTGTTTGTATAAACAGCTGTTATGTATATAAATGAGATTAAAAAGAATAAAAGATCATAAATATAATTGGGAAAAGCCTGTTTACTTTCAATTGCAAACCATCATAAATACCAGTGACTGGAGTCTATTCTACTACATGCTGTGCTAGAATCTTATTTGTCTGATTTATTTAATGAATTGCTGAATAATTCAATTCTCAAATATGGGAGACATTGTACCAGTAATGCTTCAGAAAGCAAAAGATTTTAAATATATTGTAGTACAGCAGTATTAAACATGTTGCGAAATAGATCCCAAAGAGCAAAATCTTGTAGTTGGACATTATTTAGGGGTATAACTGGACATTTTTATTGTGTAATCTGCCTTCATTTGTGTAAACATCTCTATTGGTAAATAAGGACTTCATTTAACACCCATAAAATTATTTATTCCTTCAAAGCTGAGCAAATTAATTCCTTTCTAGTATGGTAAAGGAGGAAATTGTCTTTTGGCTCTTTTTTCCTATTAAAAAGTTCTCAAAGACCACCTTCCTCTTGGAGTTGGATAGAAAAAGGAAAGTAATGGAGAGAGACCAAGAGACTCCAAATTGGGTTATATGAACTTTCTTTCAAAATTCTAGTGAGAGTTTTCTGTGGCTCTGCTCTGTTTTCCAGCACAGTGAGAGAGTTGGGTTACTGTCCTGAGAGAGCAGCAGAGGAGAGGAACCCTTCCTTCCTGAGGGACCCCCCTGCAGCTCTGCTGGCTGCTCCCACTGGCAGCATGGCTCTGCCTTTCCAAGGGCACAGCTGCTGCAGGGATGGAGCAATCAAAGGCTGCCAAATCTCACACTGTGGGTCACGCTTTTCCTGCTTTATTTATTGTTTCTGTGGAGTGATATCATGGGACCTGTATTTGACCCTGTTGTGCTCTGTATGAGCTGCTGTCCAAGTCAACCTTAGGTGGTGCAAGTGTGGCCAAAGTCAGAATGCAGTAACTGACCTGCCTGTGGTAGGTACTCACTGTGTCAGCAGCTGTAGAGACAGAGCTGGAGTTCTTTTTTTAACAGAACCCCATGAGGTTTGCAAAAGTGACCTGTGCTTTCCCCAACACTAGCCAAATAAAGAGTATGGTAATAGTAACAGGTGGCTTGTGTCACCTTTTCTAGACTAATGCCACCATCTCATTCCTGAGAGTTCATAGACAGAAAGAAATTAGTGATTTTTATTTTTTCTAAGTCTTCTAGATGTCGCAAACCTGATTTATTCCTTCAACTGCGAGTCCTAGTCACTTAGTGCATGAAAGGAATGACTATGTTATTAAATTTCTAATTTACCAGTGTAATAATAAAATAATAATTGCCTATTATCACTCTGAACAAAACTCTCAGTTATAACAGGAACAACTCTGTGGATTTTCCTTTATCCATTTTTTCCACTCAGGTACCAGATATTTCTTAACCTGTTTTGTGACCACAGTGCCTTGACTGACTCTAAGAGCACGTGGGGAGGGAGCTCTGCATGACTGTGTGAGTGGGCAAAAAGGCAGGAAATAAAGCTTCAGGGAGAGCAGCACAGGTAATGCCTGCATGGTTTTGGACTTGGGGCTGGCATTTAAAACTCAGAAAAGATGTCATTAAGCCATAATTTACAGTTCCCTAAAATTGCCCTGTCAGTGTGTGGTGGTCAAAAAAGCCAACAAAATATTGGGCAGCCTCAGAAATGTTATTGAGAGGGTGGCTGAGTGTACTGCCTGTATCTGCTAGGATGTTAAAGGGAATAGGCAGAGATGTGTCCTCTGACATTCCTATTGGAGGTAAATCAGAGATACTGGGCAAAGCAGAGGGGCTCTAGAGAGTGCTTATGGGCTCTTCCCAAGAGTTTCTCTCAGTATGTGCAGTATGTTTGCAGTGTATGCACAGGGGCCTGGTTCCATTCCTCACATAATCAGTTTGAATCTTACTTTTTTCTTGAGTGGACATATTAGAGCAATCCCTCAGCTGTCAGGTAGAATAATTTCGGAGCTGTATGTCCACATTTGAAGATAAGAGTTCATCCAAACAAACCAAGGTTAATATGTTGCCTCTTGGTGTATTTCCCACAGTAAGACGGAAGCATATCCTTAAGAGGAGCTGCTTTTTATATTTAAGAAAAATGGTTAACCACTTTTCTGTATCATCATTAACATTCCCCTTGGATAAAATCCAGTGATGAACAACTTCCTCATGGAAGAGGTCAAGGCTTTTCCCTGTCCCATAAGTATTAAATGTCAGTCATATGTTTGAGAGCAGTGATGCAGATAAAGATTTAGAGTCGTGGGGCCAGTGGTATTGAAAGAGTAATGTAAATTGTCTACTTTTAAAAGAGGTACAAAGCATGTTTATTATTAGAAGCAGGGCAAGAAATTAAAATTCTTTGAATTTCTTGTTGTACCTACAGTACTCTAAGCATGGCAGAGCTTCTACCCATGTATGGGAATGTGTTAGTGGAATTCTGTTTGTGCTGTGTAACTGAGCAGAACAGTGACACAAGATGTTAAGGAGGAAAGAAAACCTTTAGCAATTTTCTTGTTATTTGAAAGTTGCAGAAGTTCAGTCAATTTAAAGTGCTTGTGAATGTCCCCTGCTGATGGGTGGGATCTGTGCTGTGGCTGGCAAGACCCTGCAGCTGTCTGTGCACTGCCTTACACACATAGTGTGTTAATAGAATCACAGAATTGTTAACTTTCCTCATATTCCACACTCTTGTTTCCAGAAGTATTATTTACTTCAGCTACAGTGTGAGTGGACATTTTATATTAGGTAAAGAACTAATTTATTTTTGTTCTTGTTTAGTAAAGCAAAGTACTTTTTTTTTTCCATTGGTCACCCAAAAAATAGCATGTTTTCTGATTTTTTTTCTTGGTTGGTATCAGGGAACTTTGATTCATTGAGGAAGAGCTGCTAATTCATACACTGAAGACAGCCTAATAGGATTTTTTTTTTCTTGCATGATTACTGGGAACACTGTCAGCATTTAATTAAGAGTTTAAATTTTCAAAAATTATTTTGTTTCTAAGTGGAATCTTTATTAAAGCCTTTAAAGAGAAGACTTTGTTCTCAGAAAACCCTATCAAGTTAAACTGATGCTTTTTTTCTTTGACAATCAATCAGATTTGTGTGGTCATTTCCCCTTGGCGTCAGACCTAAACTGTTATGAGATTTAAGTTTAAATGTGTGAAAAATGAAGAAGTGAATGGATGATTCAGGACTCTTGGTACTTTTGTCTGGGGCAGAAGAAAAATAGCTTTCAAGAAAAGTATTTGGATCAATTATTAAATTCAGAGAGGGAGATGAGATTTTATTTCAGAAAGTGTCTAAATTCAATTCAGAAGCTGATGTTTTAAGGCTTTTTTCTCTATCCCACAACACAATAAAGCTGGGGTTTCCAGGGAAAACCACTTAGCTCCTGAACAGCTATATGGGGTGAATTATTCTTATTTCATGTGATTAATACCAGGCATTTAGGAGAAATATAAATTTGTCCTACTGATGGATAGTAATAGGCACATTTGAAACATTCAGACCTTTTAGCAAAATATCCCCAAGCTACACTGGGGCCAGAGAGCTACAGAAGAGCAGAGACTTGGGACCTGATTTTGAACAGGATCAAGATTTTGGTCCTGTTACCTTCATTCACCAAATGAATGATTAGAGAGCTGGAGCTGTGGGCTGCTCTCAGGTGCTCTGGAGCACAGACCAGGAGCTGGATGTTTGTTTCCTGTGACTCTTTTTTGGTGGTTCCACATTGCCATGTTTTGGTGTACTCTAGTGTGCTGCTGTTTTCCATGATGGTTGCCTGTCTGAAACTGAAAAATCATGGAAGATTTTAATTAGAACTTTTTGTTGAATTCTGAGAGAATCTATTTTCATACTTTTTTTTAAGAAAGAAAGATGCATTTCAGGGAACTTTTATGTTAGAGGCCCTATGCTTTGGAGCAGGAGCTTCCTATGTGAAACATGGTCTTAGTCATTTTTGTATGTGCTGTTTTGTGGAAAAAAGAAAAAGCCATTTCTACTTTCCTAACTCCTTATCCCTGACACCTGGCCTTTGTTAGGCCTGAAGGCAGGGAGTGTGTGCTCTGATGCCTTGTGAGGAGAGCAGGGAGGCCACAGATATCATCAGCCAGCAGTGAGTGATGGGGATTTCAGCGTAGATCTGCAAATTCCAAGTATTTGTGACTTTTGTGTTCTCTGTTGTGTGATGCAGGAACTGATTTTTCTCCTAGTTATGCATGCATCTGCAAGCTGGTGATGATGATAAAAAAAATTAATTGATGGATTTTCTGGGAAAAAGTTGTGGAAAGCTCTTGCTAATGAGTGTTGTTAAAAAAATTGGTCCAACCACTTTAATCTGTTATTTTGCCTGGTTTTGTAAAGGGTTATATCAACCTAATAAATGTCTGGAAGCAGAAAGGCAGTTAGGTGTTTTACCTTCACTTTGGCTAGCAGAAGACATGGTTTAAAGTTTCCCCTCTTTCTGGGAATATACACAGAACTAAAACTTCTCAAATGCTTGGTTCTGTAAGCATTCCATTGGCCAAAATCCATGTAACCAAAGGAGAGCCCTAGCTGTACTCATCTTTGGAAGGCAAAGTGGTTTACACATGTGAAGTGTATTCCAGCCCTGGAAACCTGAGACCCTACTCAGGGTACAAGAAGGTGCTCTCTGTTCTGCAGTCCTGTGGTCTCAGGATTTGTATTCAATAGTGAACAACCAATGTAATTTCCTGGCTAAGAGGCCTTTTAAGAGGTGTTTGCATGTGCTAAAATAGCTCCTACAAGGCTTAAAACAGAGCTTAATTGTGGAGAGGCTTTGAATATACATATCTGACTTTATCAGTGCTGAATCATTAGAGCTACTTGCCATGATGCATATCTTCATGTAGAGATCTGCCTTTTTTACTAAACTGTTCTAAATTAAGACAACGTAGAAATGGTGAAAAGGATATATATGGCCTTTTATGAAAGGCTTCTTGCTTCATATGTCATCCTTGTTGCTGTGCAATAAAATCAAATAGTAAATTCTAAAATCCATAAAGTCAACTGAAACGTTTTAAAGATGAAATTGCATCTGGTTCTCTTAGGCTTTGCACTTTACTATCTTGTATTACCAACCTAAATCTATTTGTGCAAGTTTTTCTTTTAGTGGTAGAACTATAAAATAACCTAAGGGGTGTCTGTGGAAGGGTCATAAAGAGTTTATGATGTCCATGAGGAGACTGTCACTGCCACCCCAGTCTTTCATTTGAGAACAGCTTGCTTTGCAGACTGATGGAGAATTGCACAATAATCCTAAAAGGGTCTTCAAGATGGAGTTCTTATGAAGTCGTGTGGCATGGTTGTAATTTTAATGTGCCCTGCCAGCTCCTCTACTGAGCATGGAAGTAGGAGGGGGCTTGGCACTGAATTGCATGGGCCTCTTCAAGAGCTTCTTCCAGAAGTTTGTCAAAATATTTGGAATAGGATCCTTTAACTGTTAAGCAATACCTGATTTTTATAGTGAAGTTGTAACATTCGGAGAAAGGGAGAGACATAAACATTTTTTAAAAAAAGGGGGCAACCAATAGAAATTACCCAGAAAATACCTGAGAAGTTTTTTTCCATTGCAAAATTTATCTGAATTAAATATACTGATATTAAATATCCATCCTCCTTTAAAGAGGATGGAAAGATTTCATTATTTCTACACAGTTGATATCTTTCCAAACGTGTATTCCATTGACCTGGCCAACTTTAAAATAATGTGTTTTCCTTCTTGGCACAAGAGATCTTAGTTATTTAGAAAAGTTATTCTTGGTGAGCTACATTCTCTTAATAACTATAGCCAGTGTTGTTTTTTTTTTTTTTTATCATGAGTTAATGGTGGTCTTCTGCGACCACTGGGGTTTTTTTTTGAGGTAATTTCTTTTTTCTCTATGTGCAATTTCTACAGATTTTGTGCCATTTTGATGATCTGTTCTCACGGAGTCATAGATCTGTTTTCATTGTGCCCATCCAGGAATATTGCAGGGCAGTAATTAGGACAATCTTGAACCACAGGATGAGAGCTTCATGCTGAAGCTGGAGCTCCCAGAGTGAGGTACAAATCCTGGCATGGTTACAGCTGCTATCCCTTGTGAAGGCATTGTTTTCTTCTAAGACATTGTGTGCAAAATGCATTTGTTAATGCATTGAAGTGTTAGCCAATGGGCTCATGAATTCTTTTGTCTTATGATATTATAAAAACTTATTGTTGGAGAAAGTTTAGCAAACTAGAACCAAATTAATGATTTAGTTTCAGTTCCCATTAAAATGTGTATTTTTTGTTGTTGTCATTTTTGTATACATGTGTAAAGTATCTAGTGTTATAATTTGCCATCACTGAGTGGTTTCTATGGAGTATATTTGGTCTAAGCACAAAAGAGTGTTCTCTTCTATGTGCATTTTAGTGCCCAGCTTTCATCCAAACTCTGTGAGAGTTAAGGCTGCCTTCCTTTGAAGTACTAGAAAGTCTCCCTCCTCACTTCAAAAACAGGAGGAACATAAAGAGTTAATAATTTGGCTCCTTATTTGAATTCAGTCAGAATGCTTTAGCATGCCTGTACAGTTTGTTTTGTTTTTTAATATCTTTAGCAAAGTGAAATAAACTTCTTTCTTACACTGGAAAGCTTCAATATCCTCACTAGTTGGGGCAAATTCATGCAGGTTTCCTTAGAAATAAAAACATGAGGAGACTGTAATGTCTGTGCCAATGCTCTGAACTCTGGTCATTTAGCAAACATGCAGATTTCAACTAAGCTAAAACCTGGGAATTGTTCTGTCTTTTTTTTAGATATGATGTCTTAATTTTTGTTTCTTACAGACCATATGTAATCTCCCATTCAGCTCCATGGAGCTTTAAGTATGTTTTGCCAATCTTGATCTGATTCAATCCTCATATTGGTTTAAATTCAGAAAATCAGGATGTATTTAATCAGGTGGAGGGATGTGAAAGGATGGCTGGACTCTCAGCTACACTGCTTTACTATTAAATAAAAAACACTTTTAGACAGGAAGGACAAAAATTGATATTTAGTTCCTTTATATGTTTAGAATAATGGGGACTTTATAGACCAGTGGCTGCTTCTAACCCCCTCAAGGCTGGCTAAAATAAAATCATAAGCATTGATTCATGAGGGGAAAATGTAATAAGGAAAAAAAATCAGCACTGCCAGCAGTCTTGCTGGCTCCTGGCAACATGGAAACATGAATGGTGGCAGGCATGTATGCCTATGTAGACAGTGAGCTCCATATACTCTCTATATGGTTTGTAAATTTTCTGTTCTTGGGTCACTTTCTAGTGTGATGCCCATTTTGATTGTTGTAAGAACTGAGTAAATACTTTAAAGGAAAAGAAATTGCTTACCACCAGCCATCCTGCCCTGCATCAATACAAACAATAAAAAGTCTGCAATGTGTGTGATATCTCTTTTGTGGATTCTCTTCTGCATCTGAGCACTTTCTGAGCAATAAAACTGATGAAGCTTGGGCTCCCTCCATTATCTCATATGGTGCTAAATTTCTGCCTCTGGACAGGAGGACACCCCAGAGCTGTCCATGTGAGGTCTGATATCAGTGATGGAGAGAGGCAGGGAGACTCAGTGGTGCTGCTCAGAACCTGAATTTGTTGTGGACTACATGTGCTTATATACTGTTCTAGAAAGGCTGGTAATTTTTCACTACAATGATTGAGTTAATAAACATATAAACAAACTTATACATTTTGCAACATCTCTTGCTTGTGGAAGTGGACTCAATCTTCTTTCTTGATTCAATCTTGCAATCTTCAAAGCTCTGTTCTTACCAAGGCATCCTGATTATCACATCTTTTATGCTAATCAGATCCAAAGCACAACAGTCTGACCTGCTGGTTTCTCTCAGGCTTGCTGCTTCTTTTGATGGCTCACAAAGTCTTGGGAAGCCCTGGCTCTTGGCTGCTGCACATGAAATTTGTGGCTTTAGGGGCACGTAGGGTGGAAATTGTCTTCTATGGAGATATAATGTATGCCATGATGGAGCTGGGGACGTTGTCTTACTTGTTTGAATAACTTGTATATCTGTGTTTTATCATGAAATTTGGACAGAAAAAAACCCAGTATGTTTCTTCTATAATGCCAGTGAATTTGAGAAACTGACATGAAGCAACAGACAGGGACAGGAACAAAAGTAGAGCATGGATTTTCCAGTTTCCAGTCCTCTGCCTACTAAGTCATGGTTAATCACACCATCAGTGGAGCTGGTAAATCTGGAACAAAACCAGACTTTAACATTCAATGGGACCTCATTCTTCAGTTAAAATGCATTCTATAAAGCCTAAGCAAAACATTGGTTCCTAGTAGCCCAATTTATAATGTTAGTTTATATAGTTTATATCTTTTTTTTTATAGTTTATATCTTTAGTTAAAAGAATAAAAATCCAGAAAAAAAGAACAAACCTTTATGCTCAATCTTTAGGCAAAAAATAGTAAGTTCTGAATCTACTCCCTTTTTATCATTTTAAAATATTTTTCTATAAATGGAACTTCTTTGTTTTGCATGTGCCTTTTTTCCCCTCCCAGGAGATTTCTTTAAACATGGGAAAACTGAGAAAAAAATCCTTTAAATAAAATACATGATAATTTCAAAGGATTCTTGTCAAAACAGTAAAAATAAATGGGGAGTTACAATTTAGATTTATTACAGAGTTGTGGAGGGGGAAGCCATCTGTGTTATCTGATTTAAACATGAACACAGCAAGCATTTCTTAAATACAAGATATATAAACAGTACTCAGTATGCTAAATATTGTTGTGGTTTAGTGCATATAAACAGAAAATCCTACAGAAAAGTCAAAACATGGTTAAAAAATGTTACAATCTGTAACAAAGGGACTGAACTCTTCCTTCACTGTTGGTTAATCATGAATGATACCAGGCCCAAATTGCTTCTCTATTAATTATTATTTCTTTGGTGCAACCAGGATAAAAATTTCAAACAAGCAAATATGAAACTAAGAAATAGTTAGTATGGAGGAGTCAAACAGAAATAGTTTTCATTGTAAACTCCAAAGCTCTTGTTAAACTTTAAACTGCATTGGATTTAGTGTTAGTGAAAACCTTGTGGCTCCAAAGAGGAGTGAAACTTACCCAAAGCAGATCTTCTTATGGGAAAAGCATGTCAATGAAGCTGTATAGAGAAACTCCAGTGTAGGTATTAAGCAATAAGGATTTACAGGTGCAGTTTTTTGCTAGCTCTTGTGGAAACAGTTTCAGTACCAGCTTATTCTGAAGTAAATAAAGCTTTATTTAGTAGCCACTTGTCAAAGACAAATACTATAGCAGAATCAAATGGAAAACAAAATAGGGATCAGAATAAGAGATTTTTAAGATTAAAAAAAAATCCTAGCTAGAGACATCAGTATCTCAATAGCTAAGAAAAAAAATACATTAAAGATTATATGGGTACGTTCATGTTTTGAATATTTTTAAGGGGAATAACCATTGGTTTTCCTTTGTGTCTGTGGAGGCCCTGTGACATGTGAATACTTGGTTGTCATGCATTTGGTATTTAAAGTTCTTATCCTGCTGGGTGCTCTGCATCCTATATGGAAGAAAGTTCCTGTATATGATAAAATTGTTCCAACACCCTCACTTTTAATATTGATGATTTTGAAGAAAAAGAGACATTCTTTCTTATGACTCTTATTCTCTCACCATTTTTATTTACATGTGACATTTCCAACCTCTAGTGCATGTAGGCAACTTACATTCCTGCACATTGCTGGAAACCTGCATTGAGTGTATTCACTTTCAGAAAGGAAATTGATTGCTTGGTTTGATTTGGGTTTCTTTAAAATAAAGTCACATTGAGCACTTGGAATCAGGAGAATGGCATTGCCAGTATCTCTAAGTTTTCATCTGAGAGGGATTTGGAACTGGGGAAGATGAAGTCCAGCCTTGCTACTGCTTTGCTTTGAGTTGTGACATGCCATGTGCTTTATATACAGCTGAGTGAACAAGAGTTTGGAACAGTGCTGGGATACTGAATTGTGTTTCTAGATCTGCTACTGACTTGCTGTGGAATGTGATTATATGCTTTAATTTCTTCTTTTCTTGATTTCTCTACCTGCAGAAGAATTATAATATTATGATGATTTTTTCATAAAATGAGTTCTCTAGATGGGAAGATATAATTCCTACTAAGTAGCAGTAGAATATCATCTGTTCCTCTTGCATAATTTCTTTTTACAAAGATAAAATATTGAATGGTGCTGGAGCAATATCAGTTCTATTAATTCTGATGTGCCCCGTGTAAGCATGTTTGGATACTAAAATATAAAGGATGTAAATAGGCATACACAGACCACTGTCTCCTGTTCTGGCTCTTTATGGAGTGAGTGGATGA
Organism: Peucedramus taeniatus; assembly: GCA_013400575.1. Lineage (NCBI taxonomy): Eukaryota > Metazoa > Chordata > Aves > Passeriformes > Fringillidae > Peucedramus > Peucedramus taeniatus. The sequence goes on along the minus strand of WBNO01026206.1, from coordinate 276,927 downwards.
AGGAAGGGTGTTTATGTCTTCTGCTCAGGATTGAATAAAGTACCAGGCAGATTATTTCAGAGTCAGAGGTTGACCACAGCAATCTGTAATGTCCTGCCAAAATCCACTCCAAACATAAATGAAATCACAGTTTTTAATTTAGTTTGTTCTCTTGAAAGTAGCTGAGAACATTACAGTAGCCAAGTGGTGAACTCTGGGTAAAATAAGCAATCACACAGCTTCGTGTTGTTCCAATTTCTGTTTAGTCAGTAATAATGATATAAGGCAATGCACAGTTGAGCTCTTAAAATGTTTTGTTCAGCACATTTTTTTCCTTTTCATGTGTAGTTGACAGTAGAAGTGTTCTTGTTAATTTCCCCACAGTACAGTTCACTCATTTGCTTCTAAATCCAGATGTGGAATTGTGGTCACTGCACTAATGAACTCCATATTTAAGCCAAATTGAGGGTATCTGTGAACTCTGACATACAATATAGAAAGATATGTCTTTGCATAAATATGTCTTGCTAAAGTGCAATGCCTTTTCCTGGATGTGGGATAAAATAGTATTTCCTATTTTTGTACCTTGCATTCTTTGGGCAGTGGCCACTAAAATTACTTATGCGAAGCTGTATCTCCCTATGGTAGAACACTCTAGAAACAGTGTAAGAAGTTAATATTCAGAATGTTACTTGTGCCATTAGGCAGTGCTTTCAAGCTTCTCTAGCATGAAGAAAGAAGCAAAGGAGGGCTGAGCTTTGTGCAGGACGTGCTTCCACAGGACTGAGGAGGGTGCAGTAATGAAGCCCAGCTGTGCTGGAACAGAATGTAACCAAGGGGTTGTGGGAGAAGGAGGTGGGTGAGGCTGAGATTTGACTTGTGAAAAGTTTGATGGAGGAAGTCACGTGTGGTCTGCGTGCTGTAAGCCTAGAAGATGATTCTGAGCCAAAGAAGTTAATGAAGTTAGTGCTGGTTTGTATTAACTGAAGGTCTGGCTGGTTGCTCGTTGACTTTGGATGTGCTCTAATGTCTTTAACTCTCTCATTTTGCTGTAGATTGCCTGCTATGCTGCCATGCTTGTTTAGAATGAGATTAAACCCTTTCCTCCATGACATAAACACTTCTGGCTTTAAGGAAGGATTTTTGAAGTGTGTACAGGCTTTTGTGGAATAGATAGGAGTATTCTGGGGACCAGTTTTACTGGGATTGGCCTTAATCAGGCCAATTTCCACCTCCTCAGAGGCTCTTTGCACTTGAGGAAAAGAAATAAAGAGTTGAGTCTGGGCCTGTTAGTGTAGTTGGATGGCTGATCTTGTTTACCTGGGTCACCCTCCCAACAGCATTACTAGGGCATTGTTGAGAAGTGAAGATAACTTACATAGGTTGCAGGTGATGTACTTAAATCTTCGTCACTGTGTTAAAGGGTGGGCTGGGGACTGGACAAATGCTGTAGGTGCTTGGGTGGTCCAGATATGAGTATGAAGATGTCTTTGAGCTCCTTACTAAGGCGGTGTCCTTCTGCTCTGTAGATCTTCTGCTTAAGAACTATTTCCATTGCTGCACCTATGAAACACAAATGATGTGGTTGGAGCAAACAGTCCTGTGTGAAAGAGGGGCCAAAGCCTCCTCTCATTGTTCTCTTACCTATTGTGATAACCACATGGATGGAGAATGTGTCCAGTGCTGAAAATGTTCTTCAGGCACAACTTAATTTGTGGTGAAAATACAGCCATTGGGATCTAATATAAAAATATCTATGGGCAGAGTAATCTGTACTTGTAAATTTTGCGGATTATGGCTGCCTCTGGAGAATGGTTTGTAATCACTGTCAGAGGCAGAACATTTGTGTTGTTGAACTACAGCTGCAGCCCAATATGGCAGGTTCAGTTTTATGTAATGAGGTTTTTTTTATGGTAGCTAGATCTCATCCTTGCCAGTCTATTATTAGAGTAACTTTACAGTAATTTTGTGGTGAAAATTTACTACTAGTTGATTTCTTTTTCTGCTGTTCGCCTTCACATATTTTTGTTTCCAATAAAGTTCCAACTTTCGCTATAGCTAGTGGCCCTGTCAAGCACGTGCTTCTTAGTTTACAGAAAGCTTGTGGTGACAAAATCCCACAATATTACAATGACCGACATTCACATCCATTTTAATACAGTGCCATGAATTTCTTTCTCTACAGAAGTCTGTGCTTTTGCACCTTTTATTTTCTTTTTCAGTTTTCATTTCAGGAAATCTTACCACTGGTATTTCTTCTAATGGCTTTTGTGCTACTGGTGCTCGTTCTCCTTGCATGGTGAGATCTGACTTATGTGGTCAACACTACAGAATAAAGCAATCTTATTCTTAAATCTAACTTTAAATAAGATTGCTATTCATTTTTTCTGGGTTATTTTAATCCAATATCCAACTTTCTATTTCTGTGGTTGCTTCTCAAACTGTTTTCCTGGTATTTGTGGCTGGGATCCCAGGGGATATACAAGCAATCATTTTGCTTGCAGTACTTTATTTATTAAGTGTTTAAACTATTATTTTGTTACATTTTTGCGCTAGTATTTATACTAAAATAGTACTTAAATACATTATCCAACACTGAAATCCTTTTCTGCAAGATACTGTAAACATGTAGCTGGAGAAACACGCTGTGGAACTCCTCAGAAACACACCCCATTGTGGGAATTAGGCCTACAGAGAAGAGGAGCAATGAAGTCCGGCTCCAGTATTATAGATAAGGAAGAGTTATTCTACAAGTCTTGAGTATAAGAAAGCATAAATGATCTAAAAATATTTATATATTTTCATCATGAGTTGATAGGATTTTCTTATTTAATGTGTGTGTTAAATTTTAATGAGATTTTATTTGTAGTGAAAGTCTGCTGTGGTATGCAGTATTCTGGAAAGCTGGATAAGAGCAACAGCTTCCCAGTATTTTTTAAAATAGTGAAACAGTGAGGTTTGGAGCTGTGGAAATTTTTATTAATAGCAAGAGAACTTATAAAAAGGAATTTTAGAAGGTCTTTGAAAGAGAAGATAGAGCACATAAGCTTTGGTAAGGGAAGTGAACGTGCTTCCAAGTGACGGGAGAGCTAAGGTAGTTTTGTAAGAAAGGTGTGAGAAAGGGAACAGTGAACCTCAGTTATTCCTGAACAGGAATGGATTCCCAAGGAAAGGCTGTCTAGAAGGTTTGGGTTTTTCTTCTTTTTTTCTTGGGGTTGGGGTGGGGAGGAAGGTCTTTGAAAGAAGCTTCAACCAGGTTCATGCAGGGTGCTACGTTGTAGGGGTTAAATGTTTGTTTAGGAGTTTTCTCAAAGAGAATTCCTAAATGAAACATAGAAATACAAAATTGCTTTCTGGATTTTATGCTGATAAAATATAAAAAATAAATTGAGAATTTATAATAGAACTGGCCATAGTAAGGATTCATTAAGAACCTGTTTCAGACACACTGGCATATAAAGGAAGTACATTTAAGAAATCTAAAGTGCAATGTGGCTTTTTTTTTACATAAGGCAGTCCTCCTTGAAAAACTTTAGCTCCTTGTTGTAGGAGCTCTTTGGATTTCTGTTTAACTTGTTGGATACTTTGAATATATTTGAAAGTTCTATTTCTGTGGTTATGTCTCCTCTTTACCTTCAAAATCTCACTGTAATTGGCATCTACATCTATCTTTGCAGAGAGAAAAGAGAAAATTCATCTCCCATGGGTTGAACGAGACAGTTAATAATTTAAATACAGCTATTTGCATAGAATTTTTAAATACTTTATTCTTTTCTCCTGAGTCTTTTCCATTTATATCTAACCCTGGGAAACTGTTTGTTAGGGGCTAGAAGAAATAATGGCAAGTTATTAGTTATGATGATAAGTGCTAAAAAATGTAAACAGCACATAAGGAACCATTTAAAATACATCAAGAGTGAATCATTATGAAAAACATTGGAGGGTACTTCTTATTTTCTCAAGGATTAACTCTGAGAGAATTACTTTTTCTAGGTTTTTTAAAATAATGACTTTGGCATAAACAAAGGGATCGTGTTGATGAAATATATTTATGACAAAAATTTAGGTGGGACCATAAAGATGGTTATTTTAAATTATAAAAGAAAGAACTGTACAGGCTTGGAGACTGTACTGTAAATTAATAGAGAATCAATAATACAAAGTCTTTGTCTGAGCAGTTGGGCATTAGAGCATCTCTTCCAGAGATCCCTTTCTGTCTGTCCATACAGACAGGACCCAAATCAATGCAACTTGAGTTATGTAGGCAGCCTGTGTATTTCAAACTGGCGTTATGAAGTTTGAAACCATTGCATCCAGCTCAGAGGGGCACTCTGCCTTTCCTCTCCCAGCTCTCCCCAGGAGAAACCATTCCCTTCAAACTGTGCAGCCTTAACAGTGATATGTGCTTTAATTCCTTGGGAATCTCTCTGTTGGGGTGATGCTTATGCCTTTTAGTTGAATGGGAATTTAACTGGCTTTGAAAGATCTTGGACTGGAGCTGTAAAGCTAAAGTTTTTGATCATATTAATAACTATTCTTTGTGTCATTGAGGTATTTAACTTGATGGGTTTATTTTTCCTATGATCACTTTTTTAACTGGGGACTGATAAGACAGCAGGCTTCATTTTGTCAATTGAGGAACTTCTAAATATGTTGTTGAGGGTTGCACAGAGTAAAAAATAATCAACTTGCAGGTAAGGTAATGTTCAGTTTAGTTGTCTGTGCTGTGGGCAGTAACATCTGCCTATCAGAAAGGGCAATACCAACAACTTACATAACTGCAGCTGTCAAGGTCTTGTTCTAGGGCAGATCAGAAATATCTTTGCCAAGATAAAATAAATTTTATAACCATTAAGACCTAAACAGGAAGTTCAGCCTCAGAACCGATAATGTTATGTTCTGGTTTTGGTCCACAATGCTGATCTCTACCAGAAGCAATGAATTGCAGACTAACATAGAAGGGTTATTATGTTCTGACTTAGATTTCAGATGTGACCCTTGAAAGGTTTTTCAGTTTGCTCTTTATTATTACTATGAGCCCAGATTTCTATGTAATTTGATCAGTATTAATCTTTAACATATGTGCCATTCTTCTTTTCCCATGGTTAATATAACAGATGTGTGCTCTGTTTCTGTTCTATGCAGCATTATTTTACTGTATTGTTGGGAACTACAAATGTCATGAAGATTTAATTTTTATGCAAATGGATATGAGACCAGAAAAATTATGTCTTAATTACCATTTACAGTTAGGTTGCTCTCTTTGAAATTAGAAAGCAATATATACATTTTTGCTCTGCACATCAACATAAGAGTAGAGAGTGCTGTGTTCTGAACACATGTAACTTGTGTGACCTAGAGAAGGAATGCAAAGCAGAAAAACAAGCTCCTACTATTTTGTTGTGGAAGAGAAATAATTCCATTTGCTGTGCTATTATTTCCTCTTGATGCATGCTTATCTTTGCTGGATGATACACTCGTGGGACTGCAGGCTGACTCTGCCCATTCCATACCATTTTCCACACACAGCCAAAAGGAAAGAGAATTGTTAAACAAAATTTTATAGCTTGTATATCAATAGGTGTTATTTTTCACAGGACTTCAATATTGCCAAATTAGTGCTATGTGCCTACAAAGTGAGATAAATGACAACAGTAGGAGATAATTCTCCTCAATGTAAAACACTTGTAGGAATGATTCAGTCTGAATTTTATTGAAAATCAAGGAGGGTCTTGTTATCAATATACTTTCTGTGCTTGTTAAGACATACATTTGGTTCACAATTAAGGGATATATATATTATTGCCTCTTGAGGGTTAATCACTGTGACTATAATAGGCTGTTTTGCTAAGACTGTATTGAAAATAAGGATTAAATTAAATTTTTAAATATACAGTATAACAAGTTGCAATGTCACTGTAAGTGAAGCATTTCTGGCATGTATTTGCCCTTTATCTCATTATAATGATGCCAGAGATCCAATGTAAATATCCTTCTGTTCTGTCCAGCAACCCATACTTTAATTTGCTATAATCAGAAAATAATAACCTCTGTAAAACAGCCTGTCAGGGAGATATAATAGGGCTGTTAGACATTTGGCAAAACTCCATTGCATACTGCTGAAATACAATATCCCAGTTTTGCAGGACGTTTGTCAAGACACTTGGTTGCTGTAATGTGCTGGGATGATCTTCCTATCATCAGATAGCACCTGACAGAAGACCATGAACAGCCAACTCTTCCCAATTTAATGAGCAAATCTGGAATAGTAACCCCATCAGGAAGGGCATGTGGTGTACCTCTGATCACTGTATGTGTCACCAGTTTTGGACTTTGAGTTTTCATATGGTTCCTTTTTTTTCCTTTCTCTCTCAAGACATTCTTTTTCATGGCAGTAACTGTGAATTAATCAGATTCTGTGGAGAAAAAAAACTTTAAAGCATATCTGGATCATTCAGCTGGTTTTGGGTTTTTTTTTCATATTTAAAAAGTATAATATTTATTTTTTAGCAGGTTTTTTCTTCTTTATTTGCAGTACTTCAGGAACACCAAATAGTCTTTAAAGTGGTTGTTGGAAGAAGGAAAAGACTTCTTTTAGCCATGCTGTAGTGACTGGCAGCAATTCAATTTGTTGCTGTCAGAGGACTTTTAGTACATCCAATATATGGACACGTGTAAAGTCTTGCATGTGGAACACCATGTGTTTAGAAATGTTCCACAGCCTTCTGTACACTCCTGAACACAGTTCTATAGAACTTGTAAATAACTGGAGGGGAAAGGGAAGTCTATTGTAAACATTCACTAGAGGAGAAACGACTGAGGGGGGAAAAAGCCTCGTACAAATGCAAGCAAAAGCCATTCATTCACTTATACACAAGGGGCAAATTAATGGAAAAATGGGATAATATTTTTCAAAACATAGTGCAAGACCACTTTTGTAAAGCTCTTTCTTAATGAAAAGCTGTTTGAGTTGCAAGGTTTCCCAAATGGAACAAGTGTTGACATTTGGGGAGAAAGGAAAAAAGGCAAACTTGTTTTTGACTTTGAAAATATTCTTCCTAGCACACATGATGTTGAGAGTTCTGTGAGTGAAAAGGAGATCTGTGCTATTAGACATGGTTTTCTGCCTTGTTTTCTTAAAAGTACATCCTATACCTTCATAAGTGCTGCCATGGAACATTTGAACCAACAAAGATAGGATTTTTAAAATGTTTTCCTCTTAAAATCTTATTTCCAGAGTAGTCAAGATTTTCAGCCTGTTTAAAACTGGTTTGTAACTCAGTTGTGTACTCTGTGCTGTTGAAAATTTGTCCCATGGAGGGAGATCTGGGGAAGTGTTGCTTTTTCTGCTTGTGGCAGGAGAGCAAGAATAATCAACTCTATCCATCTCTTTCATCCTGTGCTGAGAACAGCAGTGTGGGCTCTCTAACCTTACAGCACTGAACTCAGATCTTGTCTGCTTGCCTAAAGGACTCCACTAATGGTTGCAGAAATGTAAACTCTACTTTGTGCTGTTATTTTGGATATCAGCACTGACTGATATCCCCAGTGTGTGAAAGGGCTGTAATTGCTCTTGGGCTGGAGGTTAGGTTTCAGCTCTCTGGATGGTTGGTATATGAAGAAAACTCAACCTTTGTGTTCTTGAATAGCATTTTTGGAAGTTGCATGTAGTAGAAGTAACAGATATTTTGAGGACTGTAACAGATGTGAAAGAAGGCAGGAGTGATCTGTGTATGGACTTATGCTGAGATAAAATCTAGGTCTTGCCATTTCTCTTGGGAAAAGCAAGCTGGAGCACAGATGGGTCCCATGGTGCTTGCAGCTTCCTTTGCTTCATGCATTACATGCATCTCTCTTTCTTGTTGTCATTGGCTTGTTTGACATTAGAGTGACCATACTAACAACATGCCCCCATTCTTTCCTTTGCTGGAAGGAGGTGATTGCCTTTGCAATGTTGGGAGAGTGCTGTTCCCACACAGTCTGTGTTCTCTCCCAGCTCTGCAGTGTCTGTGTGTTGTCTGGGATTGATCTGTGTGTGATAGACTGTGGAGATGCTTGTTAGTTCAGTCAGACCTCACTGGTAAGGGCAATGTTGATCAGAGAACTGATTCTGTCTGATCCAGACAGAAAATTTAATTGCAAGGAAAATGTGAAAGAAATATTAAAAGTCTGTCAGGGCTGTGGCAGCTCTGTTGGTTTTCTCAGCTTGTTCTTTTTATTAATTTAAAGGTATTTGAATTTTCTATCTTTAAATGATTTCATTAGCAGAAAGTTTTTTTCTGTTGTGCGCACTTTATGTAAAAATCAGGATACAGGATTTTCCTTGTAGTACTCAGAGAAGTCATTCATTTGGAGAAGCTGTGCATTCAATGCACTGAATTTGCCAATCAGAGAAATAATGCATGCTCCAGTTTATATAGATGTGTGTATATACATATATATAGATAGATACATATATATATATAATGAGTTATTAGCATTATTACAAATGTATATTACTGTTTGAATTTTTCAACTTAGTTATTAGAATTATATTATATGCTTATGGACTGTTTTGAATAAAAGAAAATGTATCTAGGAAAAAGAATTGTGAAGTATCCATTTAGATTTACTTACAGTAATAATATCCTCCTACAGAGTCACCTTACAAAGAATAACTGTAATACTTTTTTGTCTCATTAATTTGGTGAATCAAATAAACACTGGCTGTGGAGTAACATATACCATGGGTTATATTAATGTCTGTTATTTTAAAATTACAAATAATTTTAAAACAAGAACAATCTAAGCTGCTTCAGATGCAGATGCATTATTTGTTAGTTTATCAGTCTGTAGATCCTATGACTTGTTTTTTCCCTGGTATTTTGCCTTTGTACTGTTGCTGTCCCATCATGCCTTATTTACTGGAGTTATTGGAATAATGTACTTTATTTCCATGGTTAGAGCTGCCTTCTTCTTGCTTAGTTACAAAGCCTCACTGGTGCAAGCAGCTTTCTCACCTAGCTTGTAAATCTCAGTCAACTGTGAAAAGTTCAGTAACCTTTGGGAATAAAAGGGAAATATGATCTAGTAAAAACCCTGAACATGATATCTTGAAACAGTAATAGAAGTTATGATGTTTGGAAAGTGGCAAAATGGCCAACTATATTCTTTTGTAAATGAAGATGAAGGTGCTATTTTCAAGAAAATGGTGTTTAATGTAAAAAGGATTATTTGAGTATTGAGTTGGTTTCATTCTGCTGCATCTGAAACTAGCCTTCATTATAAAACCAGAGTTAAAAAATAGATGTGAAATATATAATTCACTTGAAAAATTTTCCTTGATCTGAAGACCAACCCTCACTGGTTTTGAAAGACTGATTCTCTGATGTGGATTCATAATGAATACCTTTGCTAAAAGCAAGTTCTTTTACTATGGATATTAACATTCTTGTTCAAATAAAACAAAATAGATGAACTGAGGTTTTTTTTTTTCAGAATGCTATAAATAACTTATTGTATTTCATGGTTGGTTGTAAACTATATAATACTTACAAATATGAGACCTACAGTTTCTGGCATTACAGTGCCAAAGGCTGGATCTGTGCCCTCCCTGGGTACATTACTATAATGTGTTGATAATTGATTCTGAGAGAATTTGAACTGAAGGACCTTTGCCAAAATGTTTCATATGCCTTTCTTCATTAAGAGAAGGTCAATAAAAGGTAATGGCAGATTTTGATAAGGCTAAGGCCCATCAGCCAAGGTTTTATCCTCTATCAATTACCAGATATTAAAATGATCTTTTGCAATAAAAAATACATGGAAAATATGCATAAACATATATAAAAAAATTATAATGTTGAGTGTTTTCTCAAGCTGAGAGTGAAGATGACCATCAATTCCAAGCAAAAGTGGGTGAAAAAACCAGATGCACTCGTGTTGTCTAGCTAAAGTAAGATGCTCTCCAGTTTCAGTTTTCTATATCTGACATATTGAAAACCTCCTACAAACTTTCTGGTACATTTATGGTTGCCTTGGCTGCTTTTAAACTGAAGTGTGAGATATTTTGTATAACAGAACACCACTGTGTGTGTATTAAATCAGGTGATAATGTGAGATAAGAAGATAGGAAATGAGTGAATCCTGCATGAGACTTTTTGGAATGAGTCCCCTCTGGAAGATGCAGAGGTTTTGCAGTTTGGTCACTGCAGGTGGTGTTGGGAAGTGGTGAGATGCTGCAATTCTGTGCTGCCAGGTGGTGCAGGTGGGGGTCAGGAGGTGAACAGCTTTTTGGCTGCTCTGTAGTTCCCTGTGAGTGGACAGCCTTCAGGAGGAGTTGCTGACCAGAGAAATATGCCTTAAACTGGCCAGATAACCTCTGTTTGCACTTCCAGGTGGCAGTGGACTCTTTCAGTGGACTATGGATTGAGAGCATATGAGGAAAAATACATTATTTGTTCTATCAAGAAAAGGTGGAGAAAAATAATGATTTCTCTGCTGCACTGCACATAATGGCAGTGACCGTGCATTGCCTGCTTCTAGCAGAATTGTAGGTATTATATAAATAAGCACAGAAATCATAAGCCTACTTTTTGAAAAACACTTACCAGCTCATGTTGTGGTCTTCCACATAATTAATGCAAATTTGGGGGCAAAGTTGAGTTTGGATTCCTTACCAATTGAAAATGCTTTTCACACCATCCCTCAATAAACCTGTGGAAAAGGTGGCAAAGTTCACTGTATTCTTTTTTTGTTTTGTTTTCCTAGGGAGAGGGTTTGGGTTTTTTTAGTGATAGCATAAGAGATGACACGAGTTTCACATTTTCATGGGTTTGGCATTGAACATATGGTTAGTGTTAAACCACATAATTTTCTATGACCAAGGAAATTAAAATCCAGGTCTGACTGGCACCAATAAATGCCTGTCACATTTTTTAAAATTTTGACGCTTGACTGACCAGTTCTGTTCTAAAAGTAATGACAAGATGCCTCAATAAAAGAAAACTGCACTAGTAATACAGGGCAAGATTTTGCTCAGATGGTTTTGTGGCTCTTTTAAAGATAAGCTATGAAACTTCCTGAGGAAGAAAATGGCTAGATTATTCTGAAAGGACTTTATGAGATTCCTAGTCATTTGTAGTGTGAAATAGCAGAAAAATGCTATGAACTGTATGTGTATTCCACCACACAGACTTTTGCTATCTGTAAATTAAAGGTTTGTACTTGGAATTTACATGTATAATTGAGAAGGAATTAATATAGTAGTTTGGTAGTCCTTGGTCTATAAAAGTGGAATCTTGGCTGGGGTTTTTTTTGTTGGTTTCTTGGTGTTTTTGGGGTGTTTATTGGTTGATTTTGTTTGCAGGATTTTTTGTTGTGAATATATAAATAAATAAATAAAATTTATGTAAAATTGAAATTTATATAAAAAGGCAAGAAGGGGATCTTCTCTTTGGCCATATACCCATGATCAGTCTGGCCTGCAGATAATCACCTTTTCCTCCTTCCTCCATTCTGGCTCCAAGGCATCCTTATGGAGCCAAGTTATGTATGGAAAACTTCCAAGTTACACATGGAAAACTAAATATCATATGGAACTGAACTGTAGCTGCCCTTGGCCCATTTCTTAATCAAAAGCTTTAATGATGTCTGTGAAAATGATGTTTTTAAAACTGATTTCCTCCTTGTCCCATATTGGATTATGTGAGGTTAGCTTTACTGAGAGGTTGTTGTACAATATGTAGGTTCACCATGAATTTATTTGTAATTTTTGGGCGTTTCATTCAAAGGTGTTTAGTGATATGTATATCCAGTGAAAGATAAGAGATGTATAAGAATTGCGAGGACTGTCATAACATCTTAACAGATCATTTTATTTGTAAATCGCTGACAAGGGATCAATCAAGCAATCAATAGAAAAAAATGCAAGTAATTTTTTATATCTTGTTTGATGTATATATTTTGAAATGATTTGGCTAATTTCTCTCAACCCACACTAGTGAATGGGTAAGGTTGTATTTTCATTGTGGTTCGGTTCATCTGCAGAGTCAGAAATTAAGCTTGAAAATGGAAAATTCCGCAGACCTGCAGACAGTGGTGTGCTACCCTTGCACTGAGCTGATTTACAGCTACTGCTGACTGATGTAGGATCTTATTGAGCCCTTTAAAGAAAAGAAAAAAGGAAGAAAGAAAGGAAGGAGAAAATGCTGGCCCTCATTTTTTTCCTTTAGACTTGTAAATCAAAACTTTTTGCAAATAAACAAGGTTTCTAGGGTCTGGTAAGTGTAATGTAGGTTAGGGAGCTTTTTGTGCCCTTCCTATGGTGACAGGATGAAGTTCATCTTAATGTCTGCCTCTGATAGGTGAATTTTATTAAATATGCTTCTTAGAATTGGAGATGCATCTGTGCATAGGGGCACTTTCAACTTCTGAAATAATTATCAAATTCTTTTTCCTACCCCCGTTCTCTGAAAACATTGGATGTAAGTGTTGAGTATATTTTAGGATTATTGTACACAATTACTGAAGTGGAAAACTTTGTCTACCAAGAGCATGATGGTATGTTATAGCCATCCTTTGCTGGACCCATGCACATACACTCAGCCAAAACAGCCCCACCACACCCATAATATTTCTTAGAAAAGCAAGCCATTTTCTTAGCCATTTGTTTCTGTTATTTTTTTAAGGCTTTCACAATAGCCAGATGGTTGAGCTTTGTAGAAGATAAATAATCCTTCAAAAATGCATGCACTAAATAAACAAACGAATTATTAGTATAAAAATATTTGTTGTGAAGGATTTCCATTCTTAAAAAAAAACCAATGATGCACATACATACCACATTCAACATAATTTTGCTCTGTGTTTGAGAGCAAGCACAGCTTTTGTTTCTGAAAATCTTTGGACTGAGTGTTTAAATCTGTAGAATACTTTAAAAATAGAAGGACAAAGCATGTTTTTATAATATTATCAGTGAGGTGAAGCTCCATGGAAGAAAGGATATTATGGCTATATCTTTATGAGTGTACCAACATGAAAATACTAAATAAAGTCATTACTATATTTGAATTCTTTGTAATAACTCATTAGGGATTTAGATTATCTTATAGAAGGGTAGAAGAATCCTCTGTTAGGAATGGGTTCCTGGAAGCTGGTGTTCTTTGAAAAAAAAGTTATACCACTGTAGGTGCATTTATTTTTTTTTTTATTAAAAATATCCAAAGAACAACTAATGAGGTAAACTGTGTACTGATGCTTGTAAAACCATTGTGGGGGATTTTACAAGCTGTGAATTACTGCCTCACTTCATAGCTCGATTAACACTTCTAACTGTAGATTAATTAAAATATCAGTCAGCTCTGAAAAGAAGCAAAATTGCATCTTTATTTGATTTGCTGCTGGGAAGGCTAAATGATGGAGCACATCAGACACCCAGGGCTCTGCACAAGTGGAGAGTGCAGCCTACCCATAACTTCACAGAACCTACCCATAACTTCACAGAAATGCTTGTAGTTGGAGAATGGCTTTTCTCTGATACATATCATGATTGATAGCATGTGCTGAGCTACATCTTGCATGAAAAAACCCAAGACTGGGGGTTAGGGGAACAGATTCTCTACAAGGATCCATACTGGCTTAGAATGCTTTAGCCACATTTTGTGCATGAAGTTGTGTGTTATGACTTGGCAGAGTGAAATATTGCTCTGCTTTTTTCACACTAAGCCCAAACTGTAGAGATTTGAAAGTAGTGGGAAGAATAGGCCTGGAAGGAAAGGCCGTTTTTTAAAATATTTTTTTTCCAATTTTTAATTTTATTTTTGGTAATTAAAATTTAGGTTGTGGTCTGAACACTAAGTTGTGTTATTTTGACAAAACCCCTAATTCTGGTATCTTCATTATGTTAGATTTTTGAAATGAGTTCTTCTCTATAATCCCTGATACTTTTTTGATCCATCTGAAATTAATTATTAATAAAGAAGTTTGCTTTTCATAGAGATTTTTATATATTTTTATTCTGTCTATCCATTCCTTGCTTTGACTGATTATATAAATGACAATAAAATAAGATATGAGCACTGACTTATGGGGCAGTGCTGGTCCCAGCCATGAACAAGGGTTTTTAAAGCCAGACACTAGGATGGGCAGATTTTATTACTGTTGAGAGATGCAATGTTCTTTGTTATTCTTAGCCTCTGATCATTACTAAAGCTGAATGTTGCCCACTCTTGTCTATCCTTTGAGTTGTGGAATCTGCTATGCCTCTAGGGTACCAGGCAAGGGCTGGTAAATTTATGGGACTTTGTTTCTTTATGTGGATGTTCTGTTCTGGTCTTGAGGACCATTTTGAGATTGCATGTCTGCACATATTAGATTTTTATTCTGTAGCATGATGTACCCATAGCCTTCTAGAAAGTAATTTATAACACAAAGAAGAACTTTGGTCTTGAACAAGTCCTTTCTTGTTAAAAGCATGTCATAAATGTTATAATTCAGATCAGCTAATTCAGTTATCATTCTGTTTTCATCACTTCCTTTAAGTCTAGAGCTGAGTTCATCACATAGAGTAATACTTTTGTGTAACTGACTGATATAATAATTTATTTTTAATGACTTTGTTTGAAAAACCTAGATACTATCATACACTGAAAATGATCACATCTGCTGGGGTAAATGTCTTCTGTCTGTACTATAGCATGGTTTCTGTTAGGTAACACTCTTCAAATTAATGCTAACAAATTTTAGTTTCTTAGCATTGCACTGCAGACAGCACCCCCTTGGATGAACAAGAATGTAGATTTCATAGAGCCTAAACTTACCCTTTTCCTGGAAGTGATACATAGCACTGATTTGTTCCTCCTGAAGTTTGCTGTGCAGCAGACATAATTGAGCATTTTTCAAATGAGTACTTTATACTCTTCTGGGGAAGTAGTAAGATAGATTGTACTGTGATTTTGTGTTTGAATTAGGTAAAAATGAACATAACTTGTCTTCTTGAATCAAGGATATCCATGAGTTATGTGATTTAGCCACACCTACTCCTCCCCGAATGCAAAGGAGATGTATTTCAGTATTGTCCTCTTAAACAAGTCACTGTCACTAATCTCATAACTTGCTTCCTTTTGAATTTAATACCTATGACTTGAAACACAAAGTAATTATTCCATATGCCTATTTCACGTTTCCAAATGTCAGCATAGTGGTCCAGTATTAGAAGTAGATTATCAGTGTAAAATGTGAGCATTTATGACATTATTTGATGCATCTAATTTTGTAAGTGTATAAAAGTGGCCATATAGGACCATCCCACTGTCTGCCTGGTGCTGAGGTGCTGCCTCTGTGGCCAGGAGAGGAGGCTTTGTCAGAGCAGGCAGATAGGAACATGGTTAGTGTGCAGTGACTGCCAGCTTCTTGCTGGTTTGTTTGCTTCATTATCCAACCAAGCAAAGAAACTTTTGCCTCACAATGTGCAGCTCAGACAGGGCATCACTTTAAAAGTTCCCATCACTAACAGGTATAATTTAAAGTAATTTCCATCACTTAAATATTAACAAAGGCTTGAATAAATATTGCACGTAGTCAGATATAACCATTAACAAACAATCTGCATTTTTATTCATTATCGTTGTTTTTCAAAAAGGTGGAAATTAGGGCAGGACTCACTGCATAAGTTGTTCATGTTGAGGGTATTTAAATAGCCCTTGTTGGTCT
Organism: Peucedramus taeniatus; assembly: GCA_013400575.1. Taxonomy (NCBI): domain Eukaryota; kingdom Metazoa; phylum Chordata; class Aves; order Passeriformes; family Fringillidae; genus Peucedramus; species Peucedramus taeniatus. The sequence continues at coordinate 261,258 of WBNO01026206.1, read as the reverse complement.
TATTGATGTTAAATAGTCATTGTTTCAAAATTTATGTGGTCATCACTCATGTTCTGGGAAAACAGCATCTTTGTGCCAAGACTGTAATTCAGACTTCTCCAAAATTTATATGAATTATGCAAGGCAAGTGAAAAGAGTAATGCAAGAAAAAAAAAGGGTCATATTTCAAAACACATTTCAAGAACAATGTTTCCAAAAAATTCTGTGCTTAATGCTAACAAGATTGAAGCTTTGAGTGCTGATATGTGGAAGCATATTTCAATATTTTTCTTTATTTAGCTCTTCAAATGTATTGTTTTGTCTCTGTGAGCAAGTGGGATGAAGGAAATACTTGTAATTATTAATGTTACTTAGGTTTCTGTTTCTTTTTTTATTATAAAGTACACTCAGACGTGTCAGGGATTGCTGGACTGCTGTGTTAGAAAAATGGAACGTGCTGTGTTATTTGGATGTAGATGAAGTGTTTATTTAATTGCACTGTGATAATAGATGGTTGCTACAGCTTGTAGCTCTATACAACAGAACTGGATCCTGTAGTGCCATAGACAATTATATCCAGCTTAACTGAAGTTTTCATGTGACGAAAGGGAAGAATAAACATCCTGTGTTTAAAATGAGTTAGAAGACAGAGTGAATTATGAATCGATACTTTTCTACAAAAGGCTTGGCTGACAGAGTAAGCAATTAAGCCTTATGATTATTGAAATAAATTTCATAGAAAAAGATTGGTGGGGTACAAGTGGTTGTGTTGCCTTTACTCTTATTTTGGTGCAAATAGAAAATGACTTTTGAGAAGAGGAATTCAAGTAATTAATAAATACTAGGATGCTGCATCTCTTTCTGGGGTTAAGATCTTCAAAAGACAAAGAACTGGACAAAGTCTGCAGAAGAGCTGGAAGGATTTGTGGGCTGCTGAAAAACTATTGTATTGAGGACTATATATTGTATTGAGAGTCAATCCAATTTTTTTACAGGACAATGATATGAAGAGGTGAATTTTCAATAGAAAGATAAAAGCAACATCAAAAGGCTTTCTAAATCACATGGAGAAAATCAGAGCAGTGCTTGGAAGCTGGATCCTGAAAAATTCAGTGGAGAATAAAGGAAGAGAGTCTTTTCTAAAACAAACAAGAGAACACTGCAGTGTTCATAGAAACCAGCAGGCAGTGAGAATGGTGTGCTCTTGCTTTGTCTTCAGACAGTGTGTGTTGCTTTGAGAGATGCATCAGCAGCAAACACAAACAACAGGAGCAGAACAATAGGCTAGGATGCACAATGTCACAGAGACCCTCGGGGAGCCTCATTGCCTGAGAAGATTGGTGGGAATTTTTTTGTGCATGGTCCTGGGAATAAGCAGTTAGTGATGTGTAGGAGGTGTCACCCTGGGGAGCAGATAACTTCCATCGCCTGTGGATCACAGCTTTTGCCTCTGCATTTAGTTTGAGTTGATGTGCTTGTAAGAGGTACATATTTACCCTGGCAATTAGGTAGAAGAGAGCAGGCTCCTTGGAAGGGAACATTGTGTTTTCAGTCTTAGATGGAAAACTTTCATCCGTAAGATTACTCCAAATCCAAGAAGGCTTTCAGACAGACATTTCTGAGACTTTTTTGCACGAGTTTGCAGTGGCAGTGCTCTTTTGTTGGTTCCATATGATGAAATTTAGACTTTAGTTTTCACAGGTGTGAATTAGGGAATGTTTTTTCCTGGCAGGTTTCATAACTGAGGCAGAAGCAGGGAGATGCTGTTTCACACCTTTTTAATAAGAGACTTCGATCCTTAGCGATCGTACATGGAAACGGAGTCAGTCTATTCTTGTGGAAGGTTATTAACAAAATGCTGGCAAGAGGAAAATCATTAATTTTTAAAGATGAATGATATTAGGGGAAAAAAGGAAGAGCAAACTTTGGAAGCACTTAGGACCCAAGAGAATTGAACTTTATATAAACATAAGTATGATTTGTGAAGAGAATGTTAACTGTTTCCTCCTTTTTCCAGTTATTTCAATTAATCTACAAGAATATGCAGTGGTTAAAACCCTTCTGTGGTTAAGAAATGCTGAGGAGCTCAGACTTCAGGCTGAAAAGAGGCCAAATTTGGGGTCAGGCAGGGGGACACAGGTATAATTAGTACTGGAACCTGTGGCAGCAAGGCATAACATCATATTTGCAGTGAATTGCCAGGGTAGAAACAAAATTCTCCATCAAAAGTTGCCAAGTCTAATGTCTAATCAATACAATTTTTGTGTTAATGAGGGGAAAACTAATGATTCCCACAGCAAAATCAAGTCTTGTAGGAGGATTAACACATCCAAGGTGCTTTTACCTCCTACAAGGACAAACAGGGAAAGAGGCAGGGCCATCACAGGGTTCCTTACTCTCACAGAAGGAAACATGTTTTGATAAGATTTTCCCTATGTAATTTTCCCTGTGTTATTTCTCTTGATGGGGAGTTGTTTTGATGATGATGATGGCTAAAGATACATAATATCAAACTGAATCTGAATTACTCATATAATTATTGAATTATATGATAGCAAGCTTGCAACCTAAGCCCTTGATTTGAAAGGCTGAAAAAAGGTGTATTTCTACAAAGATAAGGGGTTAGGAGTTCCTGTTGCTTGATTTACTGTTTTTCTTATTTCACCTATTCCAGTCACCCACAAGATAAAATGGCATGAACAACAAGAGGAGAAAAAAAAATTAAGGCTCACACTCTGGATTTTAAAAAACAAATAGTGTCAGGAGTATTCTGAACAGTCTCAGCTATCATGCCTTTATCAGAATTGCAAGCAAATACACGATTTCTGTAAATACAGCATATTCAATTGTAATTCTCAGTGTAGACTCCTTATCTCAATACCTTTACACAGATTTTATTAGGATCAATTTGCATTTAGTTATCACACTAGTAACATTGTACTGTGTTGGTGGGGGAGGGGTGTTTTGTTTTTTTTTTTGTTTGTTTGTTGGTTTGGTTTGGTTTTTTTGAGTGTTCACAATTTTTTTAACTTCAGGTTACAATGCTGAAAGGCTGTGGATACTTTGAATCTTGGCACATAACAATGTTTTGAAAGACAATTCCTTTGAGAAAGACTCAAAAACAGCATTATGAAACACATAAGTTTGTGGCTTCAGCCATTTACTGTAAGAGACTGTGTAGCCTGTCCTCTTCTAGAAGATCAGATATTTAGTTTTCTGTATAAGGAACACCACTATAAGTAAGAGAAAACCTTAAGCTAAATAATGAAATTATTTCAAAGCCAAATTCTCCATTAACAGGAATGTTCTTTATTTGCTTTTACAGTTAGCTCTTTGCTTGCAACAAATTAATGTGTACATTTTTATAAGAAGGTTTTCAGAGCTGTTTTATGTGCATTATTCTTGCTGTCTAACAATAATTATTCAAGGTCTTCTAGAAAAAGTACTCTTTTGAGTGAAAGACTTCCAAAATGTTTCTTCCCTTCAAAGGCTGTGTTTGCGTAGTCTTGTTTTAAGTAGCTCTAGCTTTGTATTCATCAGAGCCCCATAAACATAATGGGAATTCACATTTTCGTAGGGCCAATCCACAAGCCTGCTACTTCTGCCAAAATTACTTTCAGTGGAAAGTAGTTGTGTGCTCTAGAGACGTAAATGGTTATCACAAATATGTAATAGGAAACAGTTCAGCATTTGCATTCATTTCAATTCCTTGTCAAAATTTAGAGACATGAAGGGAAATTAAACAAAAAAGAATAATGTGAACTGTATTACATATGATTTTCAAAATGTAATGAGGTAAACTTTCTGAAATCCAATTCTCATCATGATGTATTCTGCCCTTGAACAATTTAATGTAAGCAAAAAATATCTACTAATCAATGTAAAAAGCAGCAGTCATGCCATGAAACAACTTACTGTATAATTGAAAATATATGGTTGGCAAAGGCTCTTATATGAATTTGAAAGTTCATTTGGAGTTTCTCTTAGGGGTAATTAAGTTACCATTAAGTATGCTGGCAGTGAAATGAAGTGTCTGCTCTAAATGAAAAATAAAGTTTTTGGGTATGGAAGGAGAGTTACTAGATTACCTAAACTTGTATGTGCAATTCTTGTATGATAAGGGTGAGGACCTTAGTTATAAAACTGAAGAAAAATATGCTCTTGGGTTATAGAACAGGTAATTAATGGTTGCCTGTAACACTGAGCCTGCTCAATCTGTGTAATTAGAGCAAATCAGGCAGAAACACAATTATCAGCTGTGAAATGCTATTGTACTACTTCATTTCTCCTTTTACACTTGAGATGGGACATGACACCTTCATTGAGTATGTCTTGATGTTGGTGTCCAATTTTAAAGCAGCTACAAGCCTGTTTTCCTCTTAACCAAATGGTGGTGAAGAGTTTTAAGGCAGGAGAAGCTCACACAGACCACACTGCTCAGGGCATTGATTGGCATCACAGGCTAAGGTCACTGCTGGTCAGTATCCTTGTGACACCTTCATTGGTCAGGCTTTTTCTCTAGGTTTGTTAGCAGCTCTTGGCCTTATGGGATATCAAATATTCATGGTGGCAGATCCTGGAGTCTGCAGTGGCCAACTCTTTTCACAGGCAGGCTCTTGAGAATGCTGCTGCCCTGTGTGTTAGGAGCTGTCACACACAGCTCCTTTTCTTTCATCCTGGTCAGTCTGTGAGATGGGAAGGGTGAGGGGTGGAGGGAGAAATGGGCTGGGCTGCAGTGCTGGAAATGACATAAAATGGTACAGACACACCAAAATATCTTTGTTTGGAAGACATGGCATATACTTCAGCATTGGTCTCAAATTTGATCCACAGGAACTGGTGATGAGATTACTATGCTAGGCTACTATACTATACCCACAATATCTCATTAGAAATGAATCATTTTCTACCATCAGTCTGAAAATGCCTTTCATCTTAATGCCACTTGTGTCAGCAACAATAAATGTGTTATAGTGCAAGTAATCTACAGCATCACTGATTTTTGTATCAAGGCTGTTGAAGTTTACCAAAACAGGCTTCAAACTGGCTTAATTTTTTGTGTGTCTATGTTTTTCCAAACTCCTTTTTTTGTGAAAGTTCATATGAAAATTTGCAGTTAGTGCCTTGCAATGTGTTGACTTCTATGTTTGAAGGTATTTGCTGTATGCTATTTTAGTCCAGTGCTGGATTTTCCCACAGCAGCAAAATCCTTATATGTCTAAATTATAACATTTAATGACTTTCACGACTTTCCTGTTTGCAGTGGTCAATTGCCATGACAGCAGCATTGAACAGGATGATAAAATGTGTGTACAGGCCTCTGGGACATTCTTTGACCTGCTGGGTCAGAATTGAAGACTGGTTCTACTTAGGAGTCCTTGCCTTCTCTGTACCAAGCTTAAAATGTTGAAATGCTTGCCTAAATGTTTAATGTGCAGAGAAAGAGTCACAAGTGTGTGTAAGGAGCTTCAGGTTTCCTTAAGCAATATCAGAAAAAAAATTAAAAGAAAAGGGGTAACTTCTTACCCTTTCCTTAAGGCAGCTGGAAAAGAGACATTCATTTCATCATGATCTACCCACAAGGGCACATGTGAAAAAAAAAAAAAAAAAGCTATTTTCTGGGTTTTGTGGGTTTGCTTGTTTTGTAATGTAACCAATTTTCTAAAACCACATAACAACAAAAAGGAACTGAAGTAATTCAGTACAGCAATTGTTAAAAGAAAAGGTAGCCACTGCAGGAACTTGCCAACACCTGTCTAGCCAGAAATACTCTTTGTAAGCTGGTGCTGAAAATCAAGAAAAGGCCAGGGGAAAATCTGAAAAAGTGTGGGCTAGGAATGTTCATGGGCCTGGCCTATGAAATGTACTACCCTCAGACCTTCCACCATTGCATCCTTCAGTATCACATGGCAAAATCCCCTGAAATTAGAAGAAACAACCCTATGTTGTTGTGCTATGTGAAGATAAGGTAGAAATTCTGGAGAAATAGGAATATGCCATCCTACTTTTGTGAGATCCCTCAAGACCTCTCACTTTGGTTTGATTTTTCAGACAGAACACAGGATGTTTCTGCATTAAAGTACTTCAGAGTAGCTTTTCCTTCTCCAAAGAGCTGCAGGGCCTTAGAAGCAGTACCTTCTCTTTGAAATACTGCCAATAGAGAAATGCTATTGGTAACCTTTCAAAAAGAGATTACTTCCTCTTCAAGGCTAGCTATGTTATTCCTCAGCAATAAGAGAGAATACTTTGAAAATAGTGGAGATCACCTGCAGGGGTGTGGCTGGCCAGGTTATGAGTGCTATTTGTTAATTGTGGAGTGGGAAAACCTGTGATAGAAACACCACCACCAAAGACCAGTGCCATGTTGTGCTAATTGATGATGAAATAGGCTCAAGTTCAGAGCTTTCTGCTAGAGGAGATTGTGTTTTTCTCAGTCCTATGGAAATAGTTGGGGTATATCTCCTTCTGACCTCCAGTACCTAGCAATGTAAACAGCATTGCCTGAGTGTGTTCTCCTGGCAGAATTCAGTTTCTTTTTGAACATTAGCAGGCAGTTATAGTTACTTATTTAAACTCAATATAGACAGTGAAGCATTTTTCATAATCACTTCTAAGATCCTGGGCTATGAATGTGTCCTTATATCCTCCAGATGAATAACAATAGATATTGACCTTAGTTGAAAAAATACTTTTGTCCCAGATTCTGTGAATATCTAAATAGCATGCTTAAAGCTGTTCTAATATTTCAGAAGTCTGATCATTTAATATTTGTTTTTCCTATCACACATACTGTTGAATATCTATTAACTTTCATTTATATCTTCAAGTCACGGGACATACGGGGTATTGACATTTTCTTTCTTGAAGGAAAAAGCTACAAAAAAACTTAAATGAAAATAAATTGAGAATTTATTTTTCTGCTTTTTTCTGGATGAGTATGAATCATGTAACAATGAGCTCCCAGCAATTAGTTATTCACTGTTGTGGTTTGAGGCCTACTGAGTCCCAGTCAGGGTTCCACTGGGATATGCCTGCTTCAATTTATAACCAAGAGGAGTTTCCCCAGCACAACCATACATCTAATAATAAGATTTTATCCAATAGAGTGTTATGGAGGGCAGAGGGAATGGGGTATACAAGGAGAGTTAAAAGGGAAGGTGAATCCACTCTCCAGTGGAGCTCATACCAGGATATTGTCATCTTTTGAAATTCCTTTCCAAATCCAATTTGCCAGTGATGAGTGTGAATGGACCCTGGGGCTCAGTGATTGCATCATCCGTGTGGTTTAACAGAAAGATGACTGTCCCCTTGCTTTGGCAGGGGCTTTCTTGCTTCTGCCACTTTCTGCTCTTGGAGAGAAACCTCCTTGAATGCACCATTAATTATTGTGTTGTTCTGCACAAAGCTCTCCTGGTTCTAGAAGTTTCTTTTTATTAGGAGAAGAAAAGAGTGTCAATAAAATTGCTAAAAGCATTAGTAAAAAATATGCACTGAGATTGAGGCCACTAATCTTGAGATTTATATTTTTAAGTGTTTTTGGTGGTTAAGCAAAAAACCAAGCATGGTGGAAATGAGTTTGTTGTCTTCCTTATTTTTGAAAAGCTTCTTTCCTTTCCTACTCCTGTGCAAGAAACAATGAAACACATTTTTAAAAAATTGAAACATGTAAAGAGATCATTGTTTATTTAACATATTTTTTGAGGACACAACAGTTCTTTAGGAAGTAGTAGGGTACTTTTGGAGATGGCTCTCTTTTTACAAATGCTGGCTAGCAAAACAAGCTCGTGAATATTTTAATCAATTTTGAGAATCTTTGTGTGTGTGTATAGCTTGGTTTTATATCTGTCTGTCTATCTATGTATCTATCTGTCTATCTCTGTATGTTTTTAATTTAAATTTCATGCAGATATCCAAAGAATCACAACAATGGGTCTGCCTTTTTTCTGTCAGTATAGTCCTTTGCAAGTTGTATTGCATAATGAGTTTTTAAGCAGAACTCCCCTCAGAATTAGTGGGGTATTCTACTTAAAATCAATGTCACAGGATAGTTCTATGTATTTGCATACATTAATTATATAATTGAATTGTGAATCTTAATAATTATATAATTACATGCCTTAAATGTGTAATTACATCTACTTATGCTAAGTGCATGACCAAAAGCATGAAATTAGAGGGTGTAATTACAGTATGTACGGTATTTGAACAAGTGTGATTTAGCTTTTTGTGTACTAAATATAACTTAAAATAAATAATGAGTTCTGCACTTTACATAATATTCTCTAAAGATTATTATGAGAAAGCCGGTAACAAAAAAGCCAAAAAATGCTTCACTTTTTTTGTTTATGTGGAACACATGTCTTGACTTTTATCCTGCATACTCTGCCAAGGCAAAACTTGATACCTGCCATAAGACACTGACCCCAAAGAGTCATCTTTTAAGAGAGATCTTAAAAAAAGTAGTCATGCAAAATTAATAATAAATCTCTTGTGATCTTCAAATATTTTTTTTAAAATATGTTTAATAAATTTTTTTGTCTCTTTGTCATATGTTCTGATGATGAAAGTCAGGGGTGTTGGGATCATATGAAATGACAGTAGCATCAAGGTAAAATGAGTCTTCTCATTGCAGATGAGTTGAAACTAATTGCAGATCAAATAAAGTTGGTATCTCCTACCCATATATCTTGGGTAGAGGCTAAGATAGACCACTTAAATCCATCTTTCATTGCACTTCACACCAAAATAATGTGAGATCTGCCCTGATGACTTAGAGATGCTAGGGGTTATGCCTGACAATTCCCTCAAGTCTCTGGTGAGGCTATACATTTTTTTTTCAGATAGGATTTCATTTGTAGGAAACTCATCACCATCCTCTTTCCCACTTCCAGTGTCCTTCCCACTTGAGATTAAGATTCTGGTGTATTCACAGATTTGAGTCTCCAGAAAGTGCTTTACAGGCTGGGACTTTACCACTGTGGAGCAAGTTGAAGCTGTAGAAGTTTTTACAGGAATTTTTGTATAGGAAGCTCAGTAATAAAGTCTAGCTTTGCTCCCTGCCTGATCTATTGCAAGATGGCTGACTGATTCTTCAGCTTGGCTTTGCAAGTATTTTAGGATGAAGACGTAGAGAAGTGTAAAAACTGGATTGTTTTGTGGATCAATCAGTGTTTTTGGAACTGAAAATTTTCAGGGAAGCTTTTTTTTTTTTTAAGTGCTTTTTTTCTCCAAATACAGAGTGTCTCTTCTGGAGTACAAACTTTTTGTTACCTTGAGCAACTTTATTTTTTAGAGCCTCTAGTTTTGATGTGCACAAAGACGTGATATGCTTTGCTGCAATGCAGGAGTGTTGTAAGGACACTGGAGATTGCATAGCTCAGTAGGAGCTGTGTGAATACCTTTTATAGGTAGGGATGAAATAGGGGAGATTGCTGAGGGTGAAACAAGTGTTCCTGCTCTTTCTTCACACAATCGGAGGTGGCTGCTGTACCCATATGAAGCAGTAATAGGTTGCTGTATTCTCTCTTCAGGCAGCTGCCACCAGCCTTACCTCCTGCTGTTGACCAAGAGAGCCACTCACAGCAGGGACAGACCTTCCCAGGGAGAAAGGAACACATCTGGAGCCCCCAGATGGCAAAAATCAGTTAAACGAAAAAGACCCAAATTGGTCATTTATTCACCGGGGCCATCGCTTTGCTGCAAGGAAAAGGTCACCAGGAAAATGGTGCCTGCTGTGCTTTAGATCTGATATGTTCCTTCATTTCTCAGCCCTGTGTGAGTGGATCTGTTTGTGTCTGCTGCCTTCTGATCGTGAGAATTGTTTCTTAAGAGTTACACAACAAACTTTATGGTTTTATCCAAACCCAAGACAATAATAACTGATAGCAAACAGCAGAGCCACTCCAAGTCCCCCATCTTCAGAACTCAATGATGTGGTTTATGTATCATGAGGGTAATGGAGATCTTAGACATCAAAACAACTACAAAACAGATTGTGGCATATTCAGAAAGGTGACTGCTTAACTTCAAATAGAACTTCATGTTAAAAGATCTTCAGGTTGAAGATACCTAAAGATTTTTTTTTTCTCATTGTTGTCCTGAGAACTGATGTTTGCAAAGATGTGGTCTCCTAAGTAGAATCTGTTCTGATAGCATCTGCTATAATTCCTTGGTGACCCCAGGAAATGGAGTATTCTGAAAGAGCTCATTACCAGCTTCAGCCAGTATTTCTGTCTTTACTGTGCTTTAGAGGCAGGAAAACAGAAGCACAGGCAGCAGGGATGTCTAAAGTGTCATAGGGAGTAAGGATTATGAATTCCTTGGACTTGCTGAATTTTCCTTTTGAGAAATTTGAATTTTTCCATTTGGAAAAATGGTTTTCCTCAAGTATTATAGTGAGCCCTTGGGAAAACTAGTTATTTTAAACTTTATAGAAAAAGTCTTTTGGATGAAAATGTGGAGCTTCTGTAAACACCACTGGTCTTGTCACCACACATGTATGTTTCAGGAGGTTTTTTGAGAATCCGTAGGAGGATCCATAGTCACGTTTAATTTTCTGATAATCTCCACCAAGTTTCTCCTGGAACTTATCCCATATATGGAAATAACATGCCCTTGCATTTTTGGGGATAAGAAGCCTGTTTAAGAGATTTTTAGTTAGTCTTAAAGCCTGCGCTTGTTTTGAGTAGGCAAAAGTAAGACCCTATTGGGTTGGGTTTTTTCTGTTTAAAGAAATGCAGGTTACCTAATTATCCTCAAACTTTAAAAGAAAAATGTTCTGCATGAATTAATGGCCTCATGTGGGAGACTTCTGATAAACTGGAAATTTTTGCAGCAAGGCCTGTGCCTTGCAAACAGGTGCCAGGGTTATAAAAGGAAACTATTCTATAACTTAGACTCTTCACAGTTCCACTAATTTAATAATACACTTTACACTTTCAGGAGCTTGTTCTTTGTTCCTACTTTGTATTCTAAAAACATTTGCATATGAGAGTATCAGTTTGCAGATTCATGACAAACATGCACAGAAGCTTTTTTTTCTCCTTCTGTGGTATTTTTGTAAATACTTCCATGGTGATATTTAAATTCTCTATCATTATTATTCCTGTCATTCTTATGTTTACAAATAACCACTAAACACTTTGAGGAGAATATGCTACAGTCTCCTGGCATAGAATTTCTCCTTCTGCAGACTCTCAGGGTTGTTTACATACTTGATGCATAAAACACCCACTGAAATTGAGGTGGCATAGGCTTGCAATAGAATTTCTGTTTCATTTACACTGTAACTTTGTAGGAGACCATGAAGTCCTTTCCTATACTCAGCGAAGCTGACTTGGGACTAAGGTTACAAAATGTGAAAAATTTAATATAAAAAGTAAGACATAATTTAAAATAAGAGCAATAAACCAAACAAGAAGACTGGAAAATGTACCTGCCATATGCTAATGCTAAGCCTTGTAGAAGGTATCTGAGTGGATTAAGACACTTCTAATTGCTTGACACTGGAAATCTCCATCTCAGCTTTATTAAAAAAAAAAAAGAAAAGAAGATTTGGAAATTTTTATAACATTGAATTTATGCATTAATTAGGGTGTGAACCATGTGGTCTAGTAGTTAAAGCCAAGGGCTTGGCAATAAGAAGATCAGGGTGTTCTAATTATGCAGTTTGGATAATTTTCCATTGTCTTTTATTATTTGTTTGTTTTACTTGCATGTATGCAGTGGATGCTCTAAAATGTGAAAATCAGATTTAAACTTTGAGCTACAATTCCACATGAAACCTTTCTAAGGACAGCTTGTGTAAATTTTGTTTGTGTTTTCCATTATCCTGTTTTGGGGTTTTTCAGCCCTCACCTACTCTGGTATTTCAATTATAATGCACACAATAGAGACTTCTATTCTCAACCTGCCAAACAGAGCTGATCTCTGTCTATGCACAGGAAGAAATGCACTTTGCTCTGATGGTTCTGAATTTCCCAGTGACCTGTTACTTGCACAGTTCATTTGGAGAACCCTGCTTTCCTTGTGCATTTTAGTATGAATATCTCCACCAGTATTATCAGGAAAGAAAGACTTTGTCTGGCTGCCTGGAATCTGAGGACTACACAGGATGTACATGTCCTCCTGCCTTGGTGTGCTCTCTCAACCCTACGGATCAGTTCTTTTCCACTATACTTGGAGGTGGGGAGAATATAAGCTCCCTATTGTCACAGCTGGTCAGAATGTAAAAGGGAAGCAAGCATTTAGATAATGAACTTTAAGATCTTCCACAGAGTCAGAAGTTCTGTCTTCCTGGCCTGCTTACATCATGAGATCTGTGTGTATTGCTGATGGCCCTCCTGAGATGCATTCAGTTCTTATTGCTGCAGCCCCAAGAATGTTAAGATAAAGCATAAAGTTTATTCTGCTTATTCTGTTGAGAGAAAAATTGATATTAGTGTGCACAGAATTGCATCGATACTAACCCACGCCCTAAGGTCTTGAACCTTGGTCACTTTTCACACATTCTTTTTCAACGTGTGGCAGAACTGGGGAGGAGGACTTGCCTTTTTCCTGTTTTGAGACAAAATCCCATTTATGAAGACCCTTCTTCATGGAAATCAAAACTGATAATAAATTCTGGTGTGAATCAGAGGAGAACTTTGCCTGAATTCACTTCAGTTTCCTTGCTCAGGATGTGCTGATGAACACAGCAGGAGGTGTGAATCCAGGACAGCCAGAAGAAGAGGTGCAACAGACCAGAGTAATTTAAAAGTGTAAGTACTATGCTTGACATCAAGAGTTGTGTAGGGACATTAAATACTATTATTATAATCAAGTAATGCAGGTCAAATAATAGGTCAGAGGAGCAATATGTCCACAGACACTCTGTACAGTGCCACGGTTAGCTGGCTCTGAGAACATGCAGTACTGTTCCAATTAATTGAGAGAATAGCTTGATACTTCACAGGTTGGAGCAGCCAGATCATTCTAAAGCAGTGATTATCTTCCCTCCTACACAGAATGTTTAATTTCAAACTTAATTGTATCCACATTTCCGTTTCTAATTAATCCAGATACAGAAATGCTATAGTAACCGAACAGCGTGTCCTTTGAGGAAATAAAACATAGCACAATCTTGTGGCACCAGAGTAATCTGATTAAAGAGATGTTTATGTAACACAGGTCTTTATAAGTTAACTAATTTCCCATAAGCTTACTATTCTTATGGTGCACCTCTAAGGAAGAGATGAGAAAATGTTTATCTTGCTCGTTTTATGCTTTGGGATTTCCACTGTCTCTAGTTTGCCATGAAATTTATGGAGATGATGGAAAAGGTAGTCAGCCACTATGCAGCATACACTTTTGCACAGGGTAAGGATGCAGCTTCTAGTAGGAAATTTCCACCACTGGTGTCTGCTCAAGGGATTAGATGCACTGATTTTCATATAGTTAACAAGGTGTACCTGTGTAATTTATATCCTGCAATTCTGAGAGGTTCCCACAGATGGCCAGTATTCCCAAGGTCAGGATGACTGGTAAGAGACTGGAAATTAGTTTGTCACCTATGATTTTGTGTGTACTGAGACAAAAGGCTGTGCCTGCTCCAAAGTGGTGCAAGGGTTTCCATGGATCTGAACCACACTGAAACCCAAAGAGTTATCAGTGTCCTGTATGTGACTGACCTCTGTTAGTATCTGATACTCCACATACTGGAGTATCAATTTTGTTGCTGCTAGACAAATACATAACCCTAAAAAATTCAAAACCTGGGCAAAACATATGGTTGAACTTGCTCTGAATATTAATTTTCATCTGAAAGAAAGCCTTCTGTAAAGAGCAAGTGGGATTACTTTGTTTTGCTCTGGTTTTTCATCTGGAAGTGCTGCACATGCACTTGTTTTGATGGAAGTATGATTGATATTTTTGGAGCTGATCTGGAAGTTCTGATAATGAAAGCCTACCAGTGTTTTCCTAAGAGGGAAATGGAAAGGCTGTAATACTGATACATGTTATAAGTAACACAAATAGGAAACAAACCACTGTTGGATCTTTAATATGGTGTCTGGGTTGGAGTGAATCTAGTGTTTAGAGTCTCATAGTGGAAACTGAGTGTGCTGAGGAAACCTTGTTCATAAAGTGTCTCTGAGGGATTATCTTTTGCCACTTGACAAAAAACTGAGAAATAGATTATGTTGGGGCTTTTAGCAGCCTCTGAGAAAAGAGCTTGTGTATCTGCTTTGAGAGCCTTAAGTCCTGGTGACATCCAGCTGGTGGGCTGGATGAGTGAGACCAGCAGGAGAGACTGGAAGATGCAATGGGAGATCTGCAGGCAGAGCTATGATAGGAGAATTGATAAATGCAGTGAGAAATTTCACTTCATCCAGCAAAACACCTTTGGGGGAAAAGAAAAGGCTTAAGTACTTAAGTTTCTGATAAAAAAACAGAAATTCTGGTTTTGGGGGAAAAATGCCTCTGGAAACTGCTTGGAGTTCTCGAAAACAGTCCCACAAGCTGTAAAGCAGGCTTGGAGCTGTTTACTAAGAAGAGAGCACCACCTTGTGTTACTAAGCCACTACACCTTGTCACAGGGGATGTGGACGTTACCATGTACAGACGAATTGAACAATAAACATGCACATTTTAACTCGTGTACTGGTCTTGTGCTTGTCCTGAAGAAAACCAAGAATGAAAAAGCTGGAAGTGCAGTGGTTGAGAGCTGGATAGGTGGTGTGAGGGTCAGAGTGTACACTCAGCCCATGACAGAACTCTGGGCTTATACTGAGCAGAGATTCTTATACAGAATTCAGACTCTTATATGGAATTTAAATTTTTGGGATCTGGAGCTCTTCAGAAAAGCTTTTTCACTGAATAAAATTACAATATGTGCATTACCTGGTTTGAGAGTTAACAAACTGAGTGCACATCTCTCACAAGCACTAATGAGCAGGACTACTGTGTTACAAGACTGCTGCATACACAGGCAGAGTAACATCTCCCAGGGTCTAAGTGCTTTGCCATGTCTGTACCAACTCAGGCATATAGAACTTACTTCAAATCCATCCACAGTAATTAGGAAGATCATCTCTTCAGAAACACAAGTACTCATTTGGGATTATTTTACCATAAATTTCTACTGAAACTTTATTTTCTCCTTTAAAAAAAAATCTCTTTGATTTCTGTTTCAGGTAGTATATGCTGGGTGAATCTCTTTCATAGATTGGCTATTTGCAGTTAATATATATGATGATGTGGGGCTTATGACAAGTAAAACTTCTAGATATTGGATTATATGTATTCTCATAAGAGTGAGATCAATTTGAGATGATCCTTACTGGATAAGTTTCAGGATGTGAAACTCACAATTATAATATAGTGTAGAAGGTTGTTTCGTGTCAAAGTTTCAAATGCATCAGTAAAAATGGGTTCTATACTGAGTTCTGCAATCATCTTCAGTGATATTAAGAAGAATAAGTAGGAGGAAATTTTGTGGCACAAAAAAGGAGACAGAAAAGGCTTCAAGATGTCATTTATTTTCTTTTACACAAAGATAACTTGATTGGGTTTTGGTTTTTTTTGTGAAGCAGAATATTCTCACAGCCAAATTGTCAGGGCCAGTTGGTTTTTGGTTTTTTTTTTTGGTGTGTCTGTGTGATGATGATTATTTCAGCAATTTTATTCACAATTTACTATGTGGTCTTAATCCATAACATTCTAATTTTGTACAGGTAATCTTCACTATTTTGAAGTCCTTTTACAAATGGACCTGTGTTCTGATTAGGAACTCTTTTCAAAGGAACTTAGCTTCAGGGAAGTGATCCTGAAGAAAAAGATCACCCTATGATGGAGCCAGTGGAAAACAGAAAAAAAAAAATCTCTGCATTTCTAAGTTTGAATACAAATGCCTGACACTAAACTGAAATTTGCTTGTAAGTGGAAAAAACAGAAAACCACAGAAAAATAGGACTTTGAAGAACTGAAAAAAGCAAAGAAGATTTTAATCTATTTGTATTAAAAAGATCCCATTATCAATGAAACAGATATACATAGCGTGAATGAAAACCACAAATCTACTTCCAAGAATTATGCTAGAGCTGTAGATATTTAAGCTCCAACATACTTTTCAGATATTTTAAAAGAGCAGCTAAGCTTCCAAATTAATTGTTTGATCTGAGAAGCAGAGGCAGGATCTCTAACATGGTGCCCAGCAGCGAGCACTCCCTGAGTGTGGAGTCTGGAGCTGTGCGTGGTTGCGCAACTCTCGCTTTGAGTATTTGCCCTGAACCATAGAAACTAACCACAGTGCTTGTCAATCTACATGTGTGTTCCCTGCTGCTCCCAGAATCCCAGCATGTGTTCCCAACATGTGTTGCCAGAATATCCCAGCTGTATACTATCAGTTCTGCTCTGAATCCTTTGTAATACATCAGATAAAGCCTGTTTTCCCACCATGGAGGCACGGCAGATTGATGCTTTTGGTGAAAAAAGATGGGGATTGCTGCAGGTTTGAATGAGAACTCTTAGTTCTGGTCCCTGACTCAAAGCTACCATGGCTAAATCTTTAAAAGTGCAGGAAATTTAAGTGTCTTGTACTAAACATCATCTCAGACAAGTGCATTTCAATTTCCTGTGCAAAGGTGTTATTGATGCCTATTTTCAGAGAAGTAATTGAAGCAGGTAGAATTGAATTAGTAACACTGGTTTAGGTCACAGACTTATGAGGAGCCAAGGTGTAAGGAAACATTTCAATTCCATTATTTGAGAATAATTTCAGATCA
Source organism: Peucedramus taeniatus (assembly GCA_013400575.1). Classification (NCBI taxonomy): domain Eukaryota; kingdom Metazoa; phylum Chordata; class Aves; order Passeriformes; family Fringillidae; genus Peucedramus; species Peucedramus taeniatus. The sequence continues at coordinate 244,519 of WBNO01026206.1, read as the reverse complement.
AAATTAGTTGATTTCCATAAAAAGAGATCTAATTTTGCTTGTTTGCTTTAGTACTAGAGTACCTTTAGTGCTCTAGAATTTGATATTGCTGGTGAAGAAAGATGAGGAAATGGAAGAGTAATCTTGGTATAGAGGGAATCTTTCTTATTTTCAAGAACTGTTTACAGGTTTACACTAAGTGGCATGAAAATCCCAACATAACTATGTACTGTCTAAATGCATGTTAGGATACTGAGATAGAATTCTGTTAGTAGGGAAACTAGAAGGATGGATATAAAAAGTGATTAGCTTTGAATACTGTAAGAGACCACTGAGTGAGTGTACATAGCAAAAAAGTACTGAACAAAGCTCTACTGCTTTGGACTTAAAATCCAAAACATTAAACCTTACCTTTATATATTTATGTATATGCATTGAAACCAAGATACTTTTCCTCCCAAAAAACAAAATAAGTTGGTCTATATTTCCTGAAGTTTGTAATCAGCCATTCTTTCCAGTATGGGAAATGTGAATAGCGTATATGGAAAATAAACTTTTCCATAGAGCATTTGGATATTTGTTGAAGGGTTAAAAAAGCTTTTTCATTAGATAAACCTGTCTAAAGGTTCCTTTGTAAAAGGCTTCTCAGGTCTAAGCTGATCAGGGTCTGAATGAGTGTGTAGTAAAGGTGGCTACAGTATTTCTGTGTCATGGGGGAGACAGGGATCCACTCTCTGTTGTCAGGAGGAAGGAGCATTGAGTGTGCTGACCTGCAGCTTCCCTGGGGATTGCCCAGGGAGGATTTACCCAGGGGGATTGCTCCCTGGGGAGTTACATCTTCTTGCCTCCCACCCTGCTTTGCTGTGGTGGAACATCTCTTTCTTCAGCAAAAAGCACTGTGAAGACCTGGGATGGAGATAAAAAATATGTCAAGAAAAAAAGTGAAATTTAAGAGAAGACAAGTCTAACACACCTCTGCATAGAATATCTTCCAGTACTCAGTTTTGTCATAAGTAAACCAGGCTAAGAAAGTAAACAGTGGGTAAGGCCTCTCTTGTATAGAATTGTGTATCTGCTCTGCCATGCAAAACAAAACAGGAAACATGGAGCTGCTTCCCAGTGGTAGCTGCTGCCTTTTTACAGTTGTGCCAGCATGTGTTCATGATATTACACAGTTAGGAAGATATCTGGAATTTTTGAGATTTATTTCTAATCAAAGCTGGGCACAGAGCTTAGTGAGCAAAGATGAGAAACATTACATTGTCTGGTGAACAATAGAACTCTTGGAAGAGCATCCCCCAGGAGAGCTCGTGCTGACAGAGCACCTTGCCTGGGCTGCTCCCCCAGCCTGGCATGCTTGGCATGTGGAGCTGTGAGGCTGGATCCCCCACTGCACTGCTCCAGGGAAGAAAGAGCTGCTCCTGGTGTCCCCAGGCTGCCTTTGCCCTGCAGAGCACGGGAGAATTCAGCCGTGTTCTCCCCAGGTCCCTTTGCCCACACATCCCTGCAGGAAGGGGGTTGTTGTGCCCCTCAGTGGCTCCTCCAGGGCTGCTCAGGTTGGCTGTGACTGTAACATGTTTGGTCTTCCCTTCCTTTATCCTATACTCATGCTTATATTTTGAATGAAGCAGTTCTATTTTGTGCTCCTCCTGCCTTTACTCAGTCACTGCTCTGGCTCTCATCTCTCTCAATTCTCAAAGTTTGCACTAAGGGTGATTCCCTTGTGGCAGGGTTCCAGTTCCAAGGGTCAGTCATTCCATGGGTTTTGTCCAGCTGGCTCCTTCCCAGAAAGATGACCTTTCCCATTTTAGCAGTATTTGTTTCCTTACCTTTGCTGCTTTGCAGTGTGGATGCTTCATTTTAACTGCAGTGGTGCACCAGGGCTCACAGTGAGGGTTCACCTGTTTGGGAACAGCAGTAAATCCACAAATTTGAGGTTGTGTTAGACAAACACTGCATAGATATTTCAGTGCTATCGAGTTTAGTTTGTCCTGCTAAACAAGGATCTCTTTTGCATCTCCAAGCTAATCAGAATTTCCCACTTGCTTTCAGTATTCTTTCTTCTTGTTCCTGTCTACTGTTTTCCACGGTGTTCTCTGCCTTTAACTTCCAGCCCTGGATCTATCCTGGTCTCATATTGTGCCCCAGAGATCAGACCTGTAGTGGATCTTTATTTCTTTCCACCAAGGCACAACAAATGCAGGTTTTATGACTTGAAGTGGATTCTAACTTCTGAAAGTTTCTGGAGTAAACAACACCTGCTGCATTTTATGATGCAGGTGATGGAGATTCTTTTCTGTCTTGCCTACCATAGTATTTCAAAGAACAACTGTTTGGTGTTGAAAAAGTCAGTATTACTCTGTACTCCAACAGTTCAACACAAAAGCAGTTTATTAATGCTATTTACAGTATTCACAGTCTTCCCATTTTAGGCTCTTGCCCTGCTCTTCTTAAGGCTGCAACAGTTAAACAGCTCAATGACCACTGTATTTTTAACCTTTGTAAGAATTTGAGTGTTTACCTGTAAAAGTGTATCTCTGTTTTGCTGTTTACTTGCCTGAAAGGTGTAGATTAATCCTTAAACATTTTCCTATTGTTCCTGTTCAAAATTTTGTAATAAATATGTTTTTATTCACTGCTTGCCTTCACAGGTTACACACATTTTTGTATGATTTCAAGAGACACATGAGAAACAATAATTTGGAAATTCATTACAATGCCAGGGTTTATTCGCTCTCATTAAGCATTAATTGGTAGTTGATGGCTATTGCTATTTTTAACACCATTAGTTCATAGCAATGTAATTAGTGATGCTAAGTACAGGATCCACATTAATAGCATTACTAATTGTAAATCTGGAGATAGAAACACAAGATGACTGGTTAATTTCTAGGCAATATCTCATGATAATTGGTTATAGGACATTTGTGCTGAAGTAGAAAGGTAAATAATTTAAAATCTTTTCTCATAGTTTGTGCTGTACTTTGCAATACTAATACAGTCTATGTTGCCCACATTTTAGTCTAGTGAAATACAATGCCATTAGCACCTACAGCTTCTGCAGTTATTAATTTCCATGTTTCTCAACTCTTTTATGTATACTAGCAACTGTGAACTTAAAAAGGAGCAGAAGCAATAAACCAGCAACTTTATGGACATTTTCCTGAAGAAGCTTTGTTTTAACAAAGCAGTGTTGTATAAGCAGAAAAGAGAGCAGATTTTAAAATAGTTTTTAGCTATATAATGTTTAGAGGGAAAATGTTTACCAATGCTGTCCTTTTTTGTTTTTTTAAATGAGATTCATATTAGCCCACAAAAAATTAGGCCTTGTTCTGGGTATTAATAATAAAGTGTTTGAAATATTTAAATTCTACTGATCTAGGCTTTAAGCAATTTTTGCTCTGGCAACTATGTGATAGGCCTTTAGATGTAAAAGTTCTTGTGTGCAGGTATCCAAACTGCTTCTCTGCTTATCAGTGTCTCTGTACAGGCTCTCACAGAGCCCATATCCACAGTGTAACTGGGTACCTCCTAAATATTAAAAAATAAGTAACAAATCAGCATGATCTTTTCAGCTCCCAGCAAGTAGGAGTGCACGTCTTGATTAGATCCTGAGTTATATAAATAGTATAAGAATTGATATGAGAGAGGCAATGGATGTGTGTGAAAGTGAGGCTGAAAAAATTAATGATGCATCTTTACAGCCTTACTGAGACCTCATTGATTTCCATGGAAACCTTTTCATTGACTTCAGTGGGTCTCTTTGGTGTGATGCTGGAAAGGGTGGCTGGCAGACAGTGAGGTGCAGGCTCTGCTTCAGGTTCCATTGTGCTCCCAGCACTGCCTGCTGCTCAGCCAGGCTTTGCTTTCAGCAGGTCCTCACTGCTTCCTGATTGAGGCAGGCTTTAATTTGGAGCCATTTTCTGTGGTGAGGAAATGCTTCCTAAACCAGGCCCTCCAAGGTGGTGCTACTACTGTAAGTACAGACATGCTCTAAGTAAACCAAGAAATTGAAAATACAGGGAAAAGGTTAAACTGTCAAGCTCTATCCAAGCAGTTTTTCCCAGAGGTATCTTTGCCCCTTCTGACAGCATAGTGAAAACCAAGGAGAATGATATAAAACCAATCTCTGGAGCATATTTTTTATAAGATTCTTTCACCCAGCTGAAAATAATTTGGTTTTCTGTGAATGGCAGAAATATTCTGCATTTCTAGATTTGTTTCATACCTTTCCCCCACCATCTTGTCTCACCTGATTTGGCAATTTAAAAAATGAAGTTCTGAGAAAAGGAGAGAAACCACTTCATGGTCATTTAGCAGCCAAATTTCTGTCTCTGGGCATTAGAAAAATTTATTGCTTTCTCTAAGCAGCATTATTTTTGGAGAGAAAATTTTGAAAATAGGAATTGTAAAGTTATTTTGTAAGCAGAGATGATAGAAACTACTTTAATTAGAGTTCCTGCTGCAGATGTGAACAGTATTGGAAGTCTGGAAATCACAGCTGTTCTTGCTGTCACTTTTCTTGCTTTATCTGTTTGTTTGGTGCAATCTATTTAACAGGTGACTGTTACTGATGCCATGTGTCTGGAATTATGGAAATAAATAACACTTTCCCTGTTGTTCCTGAAATCCTTGTGTGATAGCCAGCTTAGGGCAAGAAAGTTCTTTTTTCCTCCTAGTAACTGTTCCACACTTGTATTCTGAGAAGCACCTATTTTCCTCTCTCCATGTACTTGACTGTGCTGCTTTATAATTCCTTTCAGACTGCAAAGCCTACAGGTACTGGAAGGAGAGCTGACTTCCCTTTCTGATAATATCAGGATTGTTAGCCTTGCTTTCACTATGGTGATGGCAATCCCTGATGACTTTCAGACCTAGAGAGAATTAGCAGAAAATATTCCTTTCTTTGTAAGACTAAGGTTTGGATCTGGATAATAGACAGACACAGAAAGGAGCAAACCATCAGTGCCATTGCCATGATCCTGAATTGGTCTGAGCTGTTTTTCCCTGGCAGCCAGGCACTGAGGCCATTGGGAGCTGGGAGAGCCCCACAACCTCATCCCATCGTGGATGGGGAGGGGTTCCATGTCCTGAGTGTGAGTTTAATTCAGCTGTGTGGGACTGCAGCAGACTTCTCTCAGACTTATTTGGGTTCTAACATCTCTAGACAGCAACATATGTAACTGATACACATAAAAAATTGTGTAATACATTTTTGCATGTGTTTAGCATATCTGTTTCTGTGTCCTAGTGCTTATTTATTTTTTGTTATCTTTTTTTTACCTGCATTACAGGCAGTGAGACAAAAATTGAAACAGTCATCTAAATGTTTCTTTGCTAATCTCTCTTTCAGTTATTAACTGATTGTGAAACTTTGCTTTATAGACTACAACATAAATGTCTATTCTTCATCTAATATGTAGACCTGTTTTTTTTTGGTGTGAAGGGAGGATCAGAATGGAAAGAAAATTTTTTCCCATTATTTAAAAAAACAGTTTGACAAACATACTAGTGAAGTTTCTTTTCCCTCTCCTTTTTGCTTTTCTGTTTTCTTCCATGCTTGGTTTTGCTGGTTTTCTTAGAAGAGAAGAGCAGTAAACTGAAAGTGATGAGTTTTATTGGGTTCTAATAAAAGGCTATTTGGAAAAGCAAAACCATATCTTATGAGTTTAAGGTGTTTCTGAAAGGGGGAGTTCAGACTGAACTCCTCCTCCTCCTTCCCTGCCACATCTCATGGGAAGGTTTGTGCATGTGCTTGGCTTTGTACATGGGAGAGAGTTATGGTGCAGCAGGGAGGCAGGAGAGAGTCTGCAGAGAGTGACAGTGGAGTGGTCTGCTCACAGATGCTGAGCCAAGGAAGTTCACCAGGCCTTGCTGAGCTCCTGGGTTTAGTAAATACTGATGTGGCCGACTATAAACATCAATGACATAGCTCTAGATGGCTGGAAAACACATAGGTATGTATTTAAACTGATTATTTTCTCTGTAGGTGTGTTAGACACACATTTAACTACAGTTTCTGACTAAAAGACAGTTTTCCTTAAGTTGAATCATAAGCTGAATGATTATTCTAGCCTTTGCTTCATAGGGAATAGCTGCACTCGGCAAAGATTAATTGGTTTATGAGATTTTTTGAGGAAAATAAAAGTTGATGCAGATCCCTCTTATTTTTAGTTATCATCTTCCAGTTAATCAGATGCATTCAAACACGTTCCGCGTTTTTAAGGCAGGCGAGGAAACCACCTGATTCTTGGCAGACCAGCGTGGGAAGCAGAGTAATTGTGTTTTCTCAGGGAATTCTGAGATTCCAATGAACCCGCTTTCCTCCTAAACGCAAACGCTGCTGCCCGTGCCCCGGCGGGCGCTCCCGCCTGCGCTGCCCGGCACGGCCGGCAGGTGGCGCTGCAAGGCCGCGGTTGGGCGCGCGGCGGTCCCGATCCCGATCCCGATCCCGATCCCGATCCCGATCCCGATCCCTGTCCCGATCCCTGTCCCGATCCCGATCCCGATCCTTCGCTCACGGTCCCGCAGGCTGAGACCCGGAGCCGCTGCAGGCAGGCGGGCACAGCGCTGCTCCGGGGGCTACGGCATCGCGGATTGCTTTCCTGCTCAGTGCCTTGCCTCTCCAGGCTCCGCAGCCCCGTTCCTTCCCGGCAGTGGAGGCGAGCATGGAGCGGCTGCGGGGCTCAGGCCGTGCCGTGGCCGCTGTCGGAGCGGAGCCTGCGGCTGCCCTTGCACTGCCCTCCCTGCCCTGCTCCCCGGTCAAGTGTCGCTGTGGTCCTGCAGGATATTCCAAGGAAAACTAGGGTGAGATGCATCCCTAGGTACGCAGTCTTTAAACACTTAACGTTGTATAAATTTCCTCTGTGGGGAAGATAGCTACCCTGAACCTGGCTCTTCCAGGTAACCCAGATATTGGATTAAATGGCTCTGGAAATGCTTTAGTCCTCTTCAGAAGGAGCTGGAACAACTTGGAGTGGGCAAGTGAACAGCTCTAATTGATAATGTCACACAGCTGAAGCCAAGCTTGGTTGTAAGGTGTGGGGAAAGAGACCCCTCTGGTAGCTGCAGAGTTTCCTGCAGGACCCTGATGCATTCCTAAGCACTGTCAGGGTTAACAGCAGTTAACAGACTTGGGGATACATTTCTCAGTACACTGATACGAGTTTCTACATTTTAACGTTTCTATGTTACAAACCAATCTATGGAGCTTTTGGTTTCTCATTACACTTGTAGTCTGATCCTACTTTTTCAAGTAGTTTACCATGGGATTTTGAGTTACTCAAACTTTTAGTACAGATTCCTAAATGAAGTCCATTACCTGATTCTTATCAAGTCTCTTGGATATCCTGATGATGAAAAACAAAGTTGTAAAGTGCTCTTTTTTTTAATTATTATTGTTACTGATGCCCTTACAGGCTATTATCTTAATGAACAATTATCATTATTTTGTGATGCTTGTGCATTCTATGCATTTGCTTTACGTGCCAAAAGCTAAAAAAAAAATATTCAATTAGGAATGACAACACTTTAGCAATGTTTTCTACTTCTGACCTTTATGCCTTTTCTGCTGCAGTAACTTTGGAATCTTATAACAAAGATACCAGCTTGATTCATACTCATGTAGAAGTTACTGTAAAATATTGTAGAAACCTGAATTGAAGGCTAATAATTTGAGGAAATCTGGCTTGGTTTTTAAAAAAAACAAACAAAAAAACCCAAAAAAAACCAAAAAAAAACCCCAAAAAACAAAAAAAAAAAAAAAAAAAAAAAAAAAAAAAAAAAAAAAAAAAAAAAAAAAAAAAAAAAAAAAAAAAAAAAAAAAAAAAAACAAAAAAAAAAAAAAAACCAAAAAAAAAAACCAAAAAAAACCCCACACCACCAAAAAGCCCCCGTAACCCACAACTGGTATTTTTGGGGGGGGTAGGTTGTGATGTGGGTTTTTTCCTCTGTGTTTTTTTTCAGGATGCAATATGGGACCTTCTAAACAATACTGCCTTAGAAGCTTCACTATGGACAATATTGGAAGAGGGTAAAAGTAAATTTGTATTTAAAGATACATGAACAGTAGTTATTGCCATCTAGTGTTCCTATACCTTTATGGCATCAAACACTGTCACATTATGGGAACTGCCTTGCAGCTTCCATCCACTCTTCATTCTGCTTAAGCAATGCTGATAGGATGCTTATATTTATTTGAAATAGAAAAATTCATTTAAACTGAACATTACTACATTTTTTTCAGTGAGTGAGAGACTCATAGTGAAACAGTAATTGCAGACAAAAAAATATAAGCTGTTCATATGAGCATACCCTAATTCAGGATAATGTGGGCAAGGATGATAGATGAACAAGTTATATGTTTGAGAACTTTATCTGAAAATATCTTGTGGAAAATATATGTGAGAAGTACTGATGCTTATCAAAGTAAATATTCCATAAGTGAATTAGTGAATTCTCTTAAGAGTTCCCAGGAGGGCTCTACCATTAAATCAACTTTGAGAAGTCCAGGGGGAGTAAGTGGTGAATTTTTTGGTGTATAGGAAAGAGCTGTAAATGAGTTAATGAAGGACTTTTTCAGTCCCCAGTTTCAGGAAATATGCTTATGCATAAGCATATGTGTTTTAATTATGGTGTTATTGTAAGATGCTATTTTTATCTCAGTAGCACTTAGCAGTCCCAGTGAAGACTGGAGCTCTGGAGTGTGAGTGGGAGTCAGGGGGCTGAGGGTGTTGCTAATGAATCTCAGTTCTTTTTGAGCTGTCACCAGTTGCTTCTAGAGCAGGAGGGGGAAGAACATGAACATAGTTTCCTGTCACTGATGCAGACTGGGGTAGAAAGCAATGCAGTGTTTTTTTTCCTATGACAAAAGAAGCTTGTGTTCAGGAGCCCAAACTAATCTCCTGGATCCAAGTCTCAAACCAAATGCAAAATCATTGCAGACCCTTCTTAGTTTTAATTACTGTGTCAGACCCAAACTGTCATGTAAATCTCAGTACTGCCTCAAAGATGTTTTAGTTAGTTGCATGTTCACTGACAAATTGAATTTGGGGAGTCCTGTGTATAGCATTATGTCTTAAATTATTCACAGTTCTTGAAGTCTTTATCTTTAAAGCCTGCCCTCTGGTATAGTCTCCTTATGGCTCAATTCACAGCTCTACCTGAACAGCTGTTAATGAGGCCTGTGGTAGTACTAGATGTATATATAGCAACATTTATCTAAAAATGGCCATAGGGGAGATAACTTCTGTGGCTACATTAAAGATCTTATGTGCCTCCTCTTTTCCTTATAAATCTGTTTATCATTTCTGTCTAGGTTTTTATTGTATTTTATTATAGAACTGAATTTTTTAGAAGAGCTTGGTTGATGTGTAGATAATAAAACAAGAAGTTATTTTGTTGGAACTCCTGAGTTTTTTTTAAGGAATATTACTTTCTACCACATGGAGTCTATGATGGCCTTTTCTTGTACTTTTGCACCTTCTCTTTTCTTTTGTCTTCCTCATCTTTAATTTTCATTTTTTTTCTCTGTAAGAATCAGTTTGTCCTTGTAGACTGGTATCTGTCCTAGTAGGAGTACCCCTGAGAATTAGCTCTGCTTTTGTGAGATTTTTGGTCATAGTTTGTTGATTTTTGGGCTGTCTGTTCCTATAGATAAGAAAGGCTTATAGCACAGTTTGAAGAAGCAGCTCTTCCTGCTCTGAAGCTCAGTGCAGTCAGTGTCCAGCTACTTGTTTAAATTGTGTCTGTGTGTCTGTTCATGGCTCTCATCGATAAATTTTCCCGTCATAGGTCCAGTGGAGCACCAGACAGAAAAATGAGACCTGCACAGCATATCTGTAAGTGTTCTTTGCCTTGTGAAGGAAGCTTGGAGGGCAGCTGGGGCCTGCAGCCTACAAACGAGCTGTGCTTGTACAGTGGGGATGCCAGCAGCTGGAGGCACAGTTTTCCTGAAGCACTCAATGACACGGGAAGGTGGCAGATACATCAGCTTCAGCCCCAGCTTCCCTGGCCTGATCAGCTTTGGGTCAGTGTTGTTATCACCCATCCTTCCTCCTGAGCCCTTCACCACCATGGCCATAGGCTGTTTTCAGTTTTGTTCATTCTATGAACAAGCCCTGTGCCAGCCCTCTCCAGCAAGAGCTGGTCTGTGGTGATGTCAGTGTGAGAAAATGTCATGTATTCGTAGTTTCTGACAGCATTCTGACCTGCTAAAGGAGGCTGCTTATGTGACCTTAACAATAGGGCCTGGACTGAAAGTCATCCTAGGAAAATCTAAAATCCTTGTGCTGTGCTGCAGGTCAAATTTTAACTTTTCTGAGGCTGACAATCATCCCTCAGGAGTACTAAGAGATGTTCACCCAGAGCAGGATCACGTGCATTGTTCAGGATGGAGAAAGGTCTTATTTTGATGCATCACAGCTACTTCTTTTGGTTCTTTTTTCTGCAAGCCTGATTGTAGGCATGTAGTAAAAATATGTCCCCTCTTTGCCACACTTAATGAAATAAGCACATTTCTTGTGCTTTGTAGTAGAGGTTGGTAAATTATAGTCTTAAAAATGACAAGCTCTTGACACATCTCCATTAATGAAAGGCTTGACTCTATACTCTTCCTTCATAAAGAAACACCAGTTGCTCCCTAACAAATACTGAATATGGATTTCCAGTACCACTTTTGAGGTAGGCCATAAGCTAAACTAAGACAGAAACAAAGTGCCTGGTTCCATCTCTTCCAAATTCCTACTCAAGCACAACCTGCTCAGGCATCCTGCTCAAGTGCTTTAGCATATCCTCTGCAGCTCTCCTCGATACCTAATTTCTGAAGTTCCTCAGCTGTGATAATGTGTTGAAACATTTCTAAGAGTATGGTTGGTACTGGGCTATCTCAACATTCTCAGCCTTTTGCAGAGATAAACTTGCAAAAGTTGCAAGTGATTTGGGCTGAACAGATCCTTTACAGGAGATGAGGAATGTGCATGTCAATGGTATGTTGTCAATAAAAAGAGCAACTACCAAAAAAAAATTAACTCATCCTGCTCTTTGTCAGTTTATAGCAATTTCTGTTGCTGCAAACCTCAGCTTTGTTCATACTGCAATGGGAAAAAAACCCCAAACACCAAAACCAAAACCACAGTGAGAAATACACCAGTATTGCAAAGGGCTGTGTTTTTGTCAACAATAGGAAGCATTAGTTTTTGCTTTAAGATTTTTTTTTTCCCTCTCAAGAGTTTATTCTGCACTGCTCAGCAGTTTCTCAGGCTGTTGATTTCAGAAAGAGTTAAGGGCACTTATGGTGCCCCAAAGTTAATAGAACAGTTAACAGAATAAATTAATTTGGAGGCAAATCTATACTTGTCTACTAAGCATCGTATATCTATTTACATGGCATGAAAAACTCTGGCTTGAGCTACTTTCTTATTTTTTTGTAAGATCAGATGTGCAGGCATAAAAATATTTCTTTAAGAAATAGGTTTTTTAAAAATAATTAAAATAAATAACTCTAGATATTTAACCCATTATTCCTAGATAGTTACAACTTCTCAAGTGAAAATATAAACTGCCCATTTTGTGTACCCTTGCCTGCACACATTTTGTTAAAATGGGAATAAATTCCTTCGTGTATACACCAGTGTCTTCTGTTTTCCTGCAGCAAGTACTTTCTTTGATTGATGTACTTGGAAGAAATCCTTATCCTCATTCGTTTTAATTGAGAGTAATGAATTTAGAGCTTTTATATGAACAGATTGGCTTCATTCCATTTCTAACTTTCCTCACCTTTGCTAGGAACACAGCCTGCTCAGGGCTGCATTGGAAGAGGTTCAGAACTTAGTGCAGCATTCCTGGAGAGGACAGTATCCCGTGAGGAGTAGCCATCTGTTTATAGACAGGCTGATATTTCCTAACAGCTATGATTTTTGTAGGCAGGTTCTTCCTCCCCACCACTATCACTGAGGAATTGCTAATCAGGAAATAAGCTTCTTCCCTTCTCTGATTTGCACAAGGTAGAGCACAATGTCCACAGCAGTGGTTCAAGTTGCTTTGCATTCAGTGTGCTAATGGCATTTGGGGAAAACTTTAGAAGAAAAGACTTGTCTTTCTGTTGGTTATGTCCTTTAAAGTGGATACTCTTGGCATGAAGGAGAACTGCTAGATTGTGGTCAAGTACAAATGTGGAAACGCTGAAATTGTCTAAAGTTAGAAATATTTCAATTTTATATTTCCTTATGTTCACTCAAATTTCTTGTTTGCAAGACCCTTAGAAATAAGGGATGTAATTTTCCTGCTCCTTTTCAATTTTGAAGGTTACTCTAAAGTGAACACCAAACCCCCAGGTGTTTATCTTTCTTAGTTTTGTGGAAACTTTTCACTTTGGTGGACACCTGCTATGGGAGAAATCCCACTGCCATTTTATATTTGCAAGCCCTGTGGCTGTTTGCACACTGGTGATGTCATGGCTTTGTACCTATGGAGAATGTGAGGCAGCATAGGGATAAACTGGCAAGCACTGGCAGTACTGTGCTTGCAAGGAGCTGCCAAGCTGTCCCTGACTTAGTGATCATCATCAAGAGAATCACTCCTTCTTGGCACACTTTGCCAAGTGTGAAGGAAGTAATCAGTAAAGTTATTCGCATCAGCCAAAGCAATTGGTGTGGCTGTGCTGATTTATCCCAAATGAAGGTCACATTGTTTCTGAAATGTGCAAAAATAAGGTGCTGAGTAGTAGTCCCCTCTGCTTTAAAAATTATTTTTGTCTTAACTCATTGCCTGGACAAGGTGGCATGGGGATAGTGTTGGTTGCAGTGCCATGGACTTGCAGAAGACATACTGTAGTATGGAGGGTGCCTTCAGGGAAAATGCCTCTGCTTGTTCCTGTTTCAGCAAGGGTCTTGGTTGGTTTTGGAAGGCTTTTGTGTTTGTCCTTAAGAGAAATGTACTGACTGTGCCTAATCACAGGTATTTGGGAATGGTTTCCTGTGTGCCCCTACACTGCACCTCTCGCAGAGATCTGGGCTATGTGCCAGTCATCCCTTCAGCATGGTGAGACAAACTGGGATCCAGACTTCCCTCCTGGAGCTGGATTAGCACTGCCATGCTATCAGTACTAATGAATTGTTTTGTCAGTAAAGGTATCAGGAATGACTCAGAGAATAGAGAAGAAGCAGCTCTTTTGAGTAGAAAGGTATTTTTGCAGTGTTGCTTTACTGTTCATAACAGCGTGTGAATGCTGGGTGAAGTCCAGCAACAGTGATAAGGCTGAATTGTTTATTCAGTCCCAGAAACAGCATTGTCAGACCATATATAATTATCCACTAAAAATCTGCACAGTTCTTTGAGTCTTCATCAATACTGCTACTATTATTACCATTATTAATTCAGATGTGATTTCCTCATACACGGGACCACTCACACAGAAAGGTTGCTGGCATTACTTGTTTAAATTCCTAGATTGCATAAAAGGCAGAAGAGAGTTTGCTTCCATCCTGCAGTATTTTCTGCACACGGCTGGTTTTCATACTTAAATTCACAGCTAACTGTAGGGCTGATTGTCTCCTTTGCCTCTGTGGGGGAAGGGAGATGTTTTGTCGCTGAGGCACAATACCTCCCACGCTTCCTCTTGGGTTCCTGCCGCTTAAGCACACACCCCATGTTCCTGGCTCTGCCTTAAGGTGCAATCCATCTCCAAATTAGTAGGAAAAAAACCCCCTGAAGTCGAGCAAAGTACAATCAAACCTCTTGGAAATTAGTTAAACACTTAGAAGGGTGTATTTAAAAGCAAACTTTCTGCAATCAACAAAGTACAGCTTTCATCATGTGTTCCTGGTCAGAGGCTTCCTTTCCTCTTGATGGCCATTTAGCTTTTTTCTGGGCAGGCTATCTCACATGAATTTCCCTCCTGTTAGTCTGTGCTTCAGCTGTGCTTTGATTTTGTTTACCCTGTCAAAGCTTACTGGCTTTTGTACATAGCTGCCATTCAGCTATTTCAGGTTTTGCAAATGCATATATGCAATGTTACATGCAATGTACAAATACATTCTTCAAAGAAGATGTCAAAACAAGTTTCAGCTCGTTTTCAGCAGTATCTAATTATAGATACATAATTAATGAGTCTGACATTTATCTTTCTTAACACAAAAGACCATACTTACAAATAAAAGCCTTTCCTACAGTACATGTAATAGCTCGAGCATTAGTTGAAGAGAAATGAGAATTTAGAGCATGGGCAATTCTGAGGAAATAGAAGTATTTCTTGGCAAATAAAATATAGGTTGTAACTGTGGTTGCTTACAACCTTGATACTGTAAAAGAAATTTCTTATATCCAGTTACTAAAAATAAATTATAAATCTCCTGTAGAAAGGATAAAAATTTCATTAATGTAAAGGCATCTTTCTCAGAAAGCATTTAGGTACTGTGTCTGCAGCTGTTTAGGATGAAAGAGGTGCTATTTTCTTTCTTGTATACTCAATGCATTTGACATCAGGTATAGGCAGTGTCCATCTTTTTCTTGGTATTAAAGAGTATCCATTTATACATTCCTTTATAACACTTCACATACCCAAAGCAACATATTAATCTAGTTATTAATAAGGCTAATGTACAGGGAAAACTCCTTCAAATATCTTTATTGGCCATTTGCATGAAAGAATGGCCATATTGTGAGCCATTATGCTTCACCTATTTCAAGAGGTGAGTCCTATTTCCCATATTTCTTACAGTGTAAAGCAGTTTCAGCTGGGACAGTAGGATTCTCCAGAGTCTTTCAAATGGATTTCTGGATATGATTTTGACTTTCTTCCATGGGAAATTAATCACAGTCAGCCTTTTGTCTTACAGCAGTAAGACCCCTGGCCTCTGATGAGACAAACAGAGGTATTTTGTGATTTACAAAAAGGAGGAATCAGTATGTCTGTGGAGTCTTATGTTTTCTATATATGTTTCTTTTCTTAAATACAAACTGGTATACATAAAGTGCCAGTAACACAACAGCTGTATTTTTTTTTTATTCTATGAAGAAAGTGAATAATGAACTGAGTAATATTTCAGTGGCTTAAGCTTTGAAACCAATACTTGGGTGAAGTGGATGGGAGCTGGGGGGAGAAGTGAGTTCATATTTTTCTATGTTATTGTCTATTTAAGGACACTTTGCCTAATTGAAATGGTCTCAGCTTATGAGGCAATGGATATATCATAATGCTTTTGCTTACAGAACTGTAATTGTTTGTCCTTATTCCTTAGTACTGCTTGAGTGAGTCATAGGAAAAGCCACTGGTGAACATTATTTGTCCTTTTGCAATGACAGTGTGGAAGTGACAGGTTCTCTATTCCATACTTGATAAATTTAAATTAGTTTTTAAAATTGCTCTTCACATCCAAACATAGTAATAAATAAGTGTGTTATCTTTTTCCGTGTTATAATGGTAATATATGTTTTGGTTTGATTTAGAAACTTTGGTTATATAAATTTGTGACTCATATTTGCAAGTTATCTGTAGTTTGTAGTAATGGGCATTTAAATCTAGCTATTTATAAAATAATACTCTTGAGGATTTCCTTCTGTGAAAGTGGAGGGAAGAATGACTCAGAATCCAGAAGAAAATACCTGTTCTGCACATGCACAGCATGTATGATGACAGTGTTTACATGAGATACCACTTGCTGAAGTGATACAGAAACTTACTCAGCCAGCATTTTGTCCTCTGTGTGTGTTTGCATGCTCCAGGTATTGGACAGTTATATTGCAATGGTATGAAAAGTCCTGAGCATGCCTGGGACCCATTTGGGAACCTTTTGGGAGCATGTCCTTGCCCTGAAGAGCTGGCCATCTGAGCAGTCATAATGGGCAATAGGAAGAAAAAAAAAAGAAAAATGCAAAATTGAAACAACTTTCTTATTCTAAGCATGGATTGGCACAGTAACATCTTCCCTGGACTGTTGTTTAAGAAGGGTCTAGACTCTCTCTCTTCACCTTGGCTTCCCATCTGTAGCTCAGGTTTAGTGTCCTGTTTCTTCAGCTGCTCCTGCAAACTAAGCCCAAAAATTGTTGTGGCACAAAGGAATGTACATATGGCAGTCTGGAAGGGGCTCTGGAAAAGGAAACTAAACAAAAATCTTCAGTTTGGACTTCAATATCTCCGGCTGACTGCGAGTCATCAGGAAAATAATGGGCACAAATTCTGTTCCCCTCATCATCACCTCTGCATGTTGCTCCAGGTTTGGTTTCAAGGTTTTTTTGGTGTTACACCTTTTCCTTTTGGTGTCATCTCTTCATCTCTTCATACTACAATGCATTTGGTTTTCATTTTAAGAGTTGCTCTAAAGAAACAAATTTATCCATTTACTTTTAGCTGTATGAATTATGGTTTGGTTTGTTTTGTTTGTTTGCAAGTGCAGATTTTCAGCTTTTTCTACAAGATGGCATTTTAAGGTTTAACTTAGTCCTTATCTATTTTTCCTTTCAGTTGTAGGTGGCTTCCTCTTTCTTTTTGATTCTGGATGAAGGCTTAGTTAAATGCCTATTTAAGAACTGATGAGCAATTTAAAGGATTTAGGGGAACATTCTGTGCTATTATATGCAAGTACATGCCATGCATGGCTCCCTGTGTTATTAACCTGGCAGTCATTTCGTGCATGACTCCCCATCTTATTAAGCTAGCAGTATGGAATATTTGATTTACTAAACTGCTATGAACTACCTAGTGTGCTAATATAGGAATATTAACTTTTAAATTTCTCTGGAATATCTATCTTTGGAACAGATTCAAGAATACAACAATATTATTTTGACAGCTGTGCTCAGTTTCTAAGGTCTATTTTAGTAAGCTTCACAGAACAGGTGGAGAAGTACCTGTGATTTGAATAAGCCATACAATGACTGAAAATGAAAGCCATCAGATTAATTAGGGCACTTCAGAATTCTGCAGGCATTGCAAGCCCAAGACTGTGGTGTGCAGTTAAGTGTTCAGTGTGCAGAGCTTGTGGGAGTTACCTACAGGTGCATGTAGTTCTCAATCTAAAACTCTACTCCAACATTTTGGAAACTGCATATATCCAAACTCTTCCTACATCCTGGGCTTTTGTTTCCATAGCAACATTCAATGGCCATGGGATTTACTGGGGATGGTGGGGAAGGAATGTATATTTGTTGGCTTGGTTCAATGCCAAATGGAGTAGGAATTATATATGCAGGATGTTGGATTCTTCCTTTAGTGTCCATTTCAGCTGGCATCTAATGTCATCCAGATAATTGCAAGCCACTCTGCCATCATTCAGCCAGCTGCATGGAACAAAACAAAGAGAAATTTAGGATTAAAAGGAAGGAATAGCAATTTAAAAGGTTTTTAAATGTTGTTTTCTCTCTTTCTCAATCAGTAATACTTAAAAGCCTTTAATTTACCCCACCCCTTACGCCCCTTCAGCGACATACACATACACTCACATTTGTATGACTTTGAGTGAGCCTGGCTTGATGATAATATGTGAGCACTGAGCTGCCCAAGAAAATGCCACAAGCAAGAAATGAGGTCAGATAATGACATCCAAAACCAGAGCAGAGGGAATCATTCAGCATCCTCTGGTAGTTTGATTGCGGCTAAGAGTGTGAATCAGCTCCACTTTTATACCTCCTTTATGTTGAAAGTTCTCTTAGTACTTTGTGTGTGTGCTTTGGATTTGGAGCAGGCATCTGAATCACAAATGCAGCATAATGCCATACATACAGGATGGGTCATCAGAGGCTTATTTACCTAGAAGGATGGTGATTTCAGAGGGCTGTGGAAGCCTCCCTTGAAATGTGCCTGTGCTCTGCAGCACTTTTAGCACTGGCACAAGCTGTGAATATGCATTCAGGGGGAGCTGTGTGGAAAGTGAGCCCATCACATGTGGAGGAAGGAGAGTATGGAGGCACTGCTAGGACCGGCTGGGGAAGCATGTGCACACAGCTGCCTTGTGCAGGGAGAGCTGCACAGTGTGCATGTGTGTGTCAGGGGACGTGCTGGTGACTTGGCTTAGCTGAACATACACAAAATATAGGCTCAGTAGTGGGTCCTATTCAGCACATTCAGTACCCTGCTCAACAGAGACCATGAGAGCCTGGTAAGCCAGCTCTGGACAGGCTGAGGTAAGGAAAACTTGGCAAAACACACTTGGTGTGGCCAAGAAGACAAGGGCAGATTGACAAGTGGTTCAACTCCCTCCCATTTGAACTTAGGAGAAAAAAACAAACTCAAATTTCAGCAGGAAATGGGGTAAATGTCCTGTGTGAAGCAGGTCTGTCAAAGGACAGTTAGTAGTCCTAAATGTAATAAATCTGTATGCATTTTAGAATAAGATCATTATATCTTATTAATTTTTTGTAAGATCCATCTGCTTATCTCATGTCCTTCATTACACTCATCAATTTTTCTTCCTGCATCAATTTTTTTCCTGTTTTTATAAATGCCTGCCTGCCTTTGCACCCACTCTCCCTTCCTCTTGAGAACAAAACTGATTTCTAATTTGCTTTAAAGGATCAAAGTATTTTTTTCCTTTTGTTTGCTATGATGGCAGGTTATCTCTTCCTACAAGAACTCTTCATCAAAGCTGGACTCTGCTTACCTTGCTGATCTCTTCTGCTCTCTTTTATTTTCATTTGGACGATTAGGTCTCTGGTTTGTAAATGCTTTTCACTTCTCTCTGTGCAACAGAGAGTCCCACATTTTTTCCTGTTGTCAGCTGACCCTAGCCATGAGATGAAATAACCTCTGCAAGAGAAATGGGCAGCCAGACTATGAGAGATTTTCAGTTAACCATTTGAGATCAAGCTAAGCCTCTTAATTCACTGGAAGAGAGGTTGTCTAAGTGTTTTGGAATAGTTCCATTCATTCATAAGAAAGAAAATTAATGGTCCTGAGTAAAACAGGGTTGCAACTTAGTCTTTGTTGGTCAGCTCTACACCCAGATATTGATTATTCAAGAAACCCAACACTGACTGTATAAACTAGGAAAAAAATAATCTCATTTACTTCTATACACAGGAAAGTCAAGTCCTACCAAGTGTTGGTAAATTCAATCACAATAAATGTATTCTCTTCATTTATCTGAGCAAATAAAATGATACAAAACTACCATTGCAGGTAGAACTCCTGTGTAAAGAATACAGTCAAGTGTCTCAGTTGATAGTCTTTTTCCTGTGGTTAACTGAGGTGAAGAACAAAGTGCTCCAAGGTGAATAGTATCCCTGACTAGAGGCACTACTTAGACTAGGAAAATAGGGACACAGTGTATATGGAGTGATTGTGGGTGAGCAGAGCAACATAGAAGAAATAAGAACCTAAATGTGGAAATGGCAAGCATTATAAATGCTTCTAGCCTGGATCATATGCCCAACAACTGCAGTTTTACAGAGATGTTTTGTTATTATTTTTTTCCCCTGTTTCTGTGTGAATTACTTACCCACACTTACTGGCCACTGTGTTAATAAGATTGAGTCAGAAAACTTCTAATGGTGGGGCTGCTAATTCAGCCGAGTAGTCCATGCAAATAGTTCGATTTGACAAATTTCTTTCTGGAAACATGTAAAGTTTCAGCCTGGTTTCCTGCTGGTTCACCCATGCAGCTGCTGGAAGCATGCCAGGTACAAAGTGAGATGCACAGGATGTGGAGGTTGTTTGGCTGTTCTGCCAGGTGGGCGATCCTAGGGCGGGGGCTCCCGGATTTCCAGGCTGCTGCCTGTGAGCCAGGGCAGGTGGGCAGCCAAAGGTGTGAGACAGCCCACCAGGCAGCCTGGGTTGGAGCTGCAGTCACCTCCTCTTTTGGAGAGTATTTCTGAATTGATGAGCAGAATAAATTCATCTCAGGAGTAGCAAAATTCTCTTTGAATGCATTCTCCTTTTCTGCTTTAAAAGTGGATGAAACAAGGACAGAAAAACATACTGAAGGGCAGAGAAGGAAGCATTACTCCTTTCAATTAATGTATCTTTCCTCTATGTATTACCAAAATTAAAGCTGGAGAAACATTTTTGAACAAAGCTGTGAAGCTCATGCTCATACAGAATTGTAGGCCCAGAAGCCAAAGGCAAGTAAGATGAAGCTGAAAGTTTTTTTCAGTCATGAGAAGATTGCATGGCTTCAGTTAAATGTGTCATTTTCAACCAGGTCAGTTAATCCAGAGGAAGAATTGTGCTGAACATATTTTAACAGGTTTGAACCCTAATTTTGCCAGCTCAAATCAAAGGGACTGGGATGGCAGTCTGAAATACGGAAATGTCTTCCCGGGAAGCCTCCTGCTGGCTCGTGGATTAGCTGGGATGCAGTGGCCAGCCATCACCATCAGCAAGCAGCTGTCACACCCTTTGGCTGAGCTGGGGCTGCTGCTGGCCATCCAGTGCACTACACAGCTTGCTGGTTTATTTGCTTGCTTGCATTTGCTAGGTTTTGGGGACTGAATTATTCATACGGTAGCAATTGTCAAATGATCTGGGCCAGAGAAACTCATTTTCTTGCAGGACCCAACCTGATGTGGCAGCGAGCTGTAATGTACCACACCAGAATTAGCAGCTGCTGCTTTTTAGAGAGGCAGTGCTTCACTGATGTACCACTAGAAAGGCGGCTGCCAAGAGATGGCCCTGAATGTTTCAGAGGCAGCTGTTTGCCTGGAGAAGGTGCTGACATTGCTTTGCAGATACCAACCAAAGCTGGTAACAAAACTGAACCATGCCAAATGAATGAGGAGATGGGGAATGTCTTAATTCTGAGTTTTGTAGCAAATTTGACCTGTGCTTTCCCATTTTCCTCTTTTCTGCTCATATGGACCACCAGCCCTGGACTAAGGTGATAGGTATGTAAGGATGGATTCCTCTTGTTGAGTCTGGATGTGACTGGGCACAACTGCTAAGAGCAAAACACACAGTTGTCTAGAGCCTGCCCTTCACCTCAATTAGTGGTTGCTTTGCAAGTCATCAAGAGAAGCTGTGCTTGTGGGAATGCAGGTCATGTTGCTGAGGAAGCCCTGTCTACTGTGCACAATAAAATACTCATGTGTACCAACACTGTCCACTGGAGACATGAAAACATTCAAAATCATAGTTCTTTAACTTCTCCAGAGCTGCTGCAGCATCTCCTCTCCTCTTCCCTCCCTACCACCACAGACGTTCTCAGAAGTTTCTGAAACTCTGTCCAAGTCAAAAGTTTACTCTAAAACCAGTACTCTGGACTTTCCATGTTCAGACCTGGGGATTCAGTCATGCTGGAGCCAAGCTCCCATTCATCTCAGGAAAACTTGGCCCCTTGGTTGTGAAGGCTTCAAAGGCTGGAGAAAAGCTTTAGGGTCTGTAGACTCCTGCTAGTCTGATCTGTCCAGTTGGAAGCCTACAGGAGAAACCTAGAGCAGAGCTGGAACTCGGATTTGAGATCAAACATAAGAGGAAGGGCATAATAAAGCTATGCTGCTAGAAACTGAAGGCAGGCCTAATTGGTTTATACAGTGAGAGTAATTAATCACTGGAACTCAAGGAGGTTAAGATAGTCTCTATTGCTTGTAATCAGAGTGGAATACCTTCCTATACCTCAGCCACAAGAAAGGAGCTTGAGATAGAACTCATTGTGTTACATCTTTAGTCTGTGCTATGCTGGAAGCCCTGAATAATGTAGTTCCTACTGAAAAAGGAATCTGGGAATAACTGCTCTTAATTTTTGCCTTTTTTTTCTTCACTAGTGGTTATTTTGAAAGCAAAATGGGAGTGAAATCCTGAGTTTGACATCACAGATGAGATTTTAGTCTGTTAAAATGCCTACAATTTTTTTTTTTTTGTAAATTCAGCTAATTGCGATATTGTTTAAAAATCAGATTTTTCTCCAATAAAACACTTTCTAGACTTCTAAGCCTGTGTCACACATAATGGAATAAGCAGGTACAAGCCAGATTACAAAAGCACCCTCTACAACATTCCCTCTCTCTCATTCACGAAGGACTACTTGCAGGCAATGTAATCTAAAAAAACTGTAATGGTTTAGGTGCTGTTGCATTACATTCCTTATGATCAGAAGAAACTATAATCAACAATTCTGCTTTTTTTTCTATTGTAATAACAAATAGTAAAAACTAGCAATTCCATTTAAAATAGCTTTAAGTGCCACTACAGATCAGACCAGTGAAGAATTGTTTGCCTTACAGATTATGAACTCATGAAGGATTTCTTGATTATCCCTTTTCTTGGTAATACCATATAATTAACTTAGCAACATTCTGAGTTTTAATAAAGATTTTTATTACTGTATTATACAAACAAGTTTCATTTTCCAGGTCCGCATGTAGGAGAAGTGTTAGCAAAAATAAATATTCTAATCACTTTTGTCAAAACAAATTACTAACAATGTCTTTACTATTCTGCATGTGAGAGCTACTTGTAACATTCATTAATCTAACAGTTTATGATTTTGATTTCCAGATGGAATGATTAGCATTTCTAAGCTTTTTATATTCAAACTGCAAAAATAAGCCTTTTTCAGGGGTCACTGGAGGCAAATAATATAAGTCTAACACTTTGCCCAGTTAAACATGATGGTTCCTAAGTAATTAAACACATTTTTTCTGATGCCTTTTTTTTTTGAATATGATTTAAAAAAATAATTATCATATGAAATTGTGAAGTCAGCTGTTATTATCTCAAATAGCTACAAAGTTAATTTCTACAATTTTAATATTTTCTTTTGTTTTCCTACATCCCCTTCTGATCAAGAATACCACACCTCACCATACTGCAAAATAAGAATAACAGACTCTGTGATCGGGAAAAAAATTTAATTTTTTTTGATTTTGTATGTGAATGGAGCACCAACATATTGTGACTGATCACAAACTGACATAACATTGACCAGTTTCAAGTGTAGAGAGCAGTGGGTGAAGCTAACTGTACACTTTAAATTGTAAGTATTATTTAACAGGTCTAGTGGGTATCTCCTGGCATACTTGGTAGAAACTTAGCTTCAGTCTTCTTAGCCTAATTCTCATACATATTTTCCTTCAAGTCATCTGCCAGAGGGAATGGTAACACCTCTGAGAAGTATCTTGCTCTGCAAAAATCTTGTGGCTTCCCTTTCTCCTACAAATAATATCAAGTCGTTCCTTTGGTTGGAAGAGCTGAGATCTTTTAGCCACCTATATGGAAAACCATTTGATTACTTTTTGTAATTTCAGAGTTTGTAAATTCCCAGCCTTATTCTGCCTAAAGAACTGGATGGGGATGCTGGAGACCACATGACTATTGCCATGTCAGTTGTCTGAGAAAAGAAATTCCTTCCTCACCCCAAATGATTCCCTTGAAGAGGGAGTTGGGCTTGAAATCCGCTTGAGATTCCAGCCAGTGTTTGTTTTGCCTTGAAAGATTTGTTTCTTTGGGATTTGCAGATGTTTGCTGTAGTTTAAACTGAATTTAAGCGCTTCAAACTAAGTGACGTATCATTACATCAAATCTGACACAAACATGAAACGGTTGCATCCTGACTAGTGCTGCAAATGCTGTTGAACAAGACTGTTAAAATCCAGATACTCTGGTATTTTGGTAGCCTGAACAGCACTTTTTGATCTTTGTTGTGGCCTGAGGATTGACAATAAACCAATCTAGGCAAAATGCTGAGCGATGTTGCTGGGGCAGTGGGAAGGGAAACCTCTCCCCTTTTGGGAGTCAGCAATGAATTTAGTAGCAAAGGTGCAGCAAGTGATCAATTTCACTACTGGAATGCTACAGAAATACACCTTTGAAAGGAGTGTAGATTTTTATTTTCCCTCCACAAAAGAGTTAAGTGCTCAAGGTGGTAAAAAGTATGAAACTTACACAGCCCTTTGGATGCCCTGTAGTATGCTGACTTCAGGGCTCAAGATACAGACTGAAAGAGGCTGCTGCTGCAGGCATAATACAAAATTTTAAGTATCTGTGCCTTTTCTTTCTCCCACATTTTTAGGTGAATTTAACTCCATTTCTATAGAAATCTATGATTTTAGCAAGTTGATGTCAGAAAAGTGCTTATAATCTTTGCTAGGTTGTTGAAAATAGCTGACAGTACCTGAAAGCTTTGGAATGTAGACTGAGTAATGCTCCAAAGTACATAATGCAGAGAAGAAATGCAGCAAGATAATGAGTTGAAAAGTTAAGAATGTGATTACTCCCTGTTATGGATTAATAAATATACACTGCATATCAGTGGACTTATAGGCAATTTTATCAGCATTAAATCTCTGCAGCAAAGAAGAGAATCTGATCGCACATCTTCACAATTTCTAGATTCTGCATAAATGGCACAGTCAAACCATCTGCTAAAACAGTGAAATCAATCTGGGAAGGAAGACATTTTTTCAGTCTTTAGAAGGGCATGGCAGCAATCACTGTTCCGTTCACATGGGCAAAATTCTGGCATAACTTCATTGATTTAAATGGATCTGTGCATGATAAACACAGAAAGCTCAGAATCCATCCCACCACGCTGTAGGCTGAAGGCTTACATTTGCAAAACTCTCACACAGGCACAGATAACTGATCAGCTCATATTTTGCTTTGCACAAATTTTATTACTTAATTTTTATGTGCTTTCTCTTCCTGTTTATTGACTTTAATTAAGTTTTCCTTAGGGTTTGAATGCCTGGAAAACTTTGACTACCTAAACAAGTAATCCTCTTTACTCATCACGTTATCCCAGCTCCACTTTTGGGCTGAAGTGTTAATTTTCTTAAATTCTGTTGGAACTATTGCTATTCAGTGTTATAATGGTATACTAAGAGCCGCTCTTGTAAAAAGGAGGCAGCAGCTTTGCATGGCCAATTTGAAGAACTAAATTTATGATTTTATAGCTATGAAAGGAGTATCATTGCAGGGGGAACTTTGTAAATGGCATAAGAGCCAACATTGTCTCTCCTCATGCTTTGCTTGAAAATTTTTAAGTTTTTAAAACATAGACTAGGTCGCTCATATTGTAAGTTGCATAAGATAGTTTTACATCCAAGCAGTGAAACCACTAATGGAACTGGTGTTTTAAATTTAATTTATGTTATTTAATGCTTTATGATATATGCATATTTTGGAAATTTTTTTACTAAGTGATACTGATAGTGAAATTTTTGGAATCCTGGTAAGGCACTTAGTTGCTCTATATTTCTTGTTTATTGAGGGAAATTTTAGCAACTTTTAAAAAAATTCTTTCAAGTTTAAGGATTTTTATATTGTGAAACCCCAAAAACCCAGGGAAAAACCAAATGAAATGAACAGAAAAACTGTTAAAGCTATTAACTTTTCAGAGAGAACTCTAGTGGGGATAGAGCCTGTGAAGAGTTATCTCTGTATTCTCACATTTTGTAAAATTAGCATTCCAAATTAAAAATGATGAAGAGCACACCCTTCTGGCACAACAGATGAGCTTTATAGACAAAACATTTGTTTATGTTTATCTGTGTTCACAATTACTCTGAAAAGTCCTAAGAAAGAGAATGACTGTTTTCCTGAGGAAAAATGTTTATAACTAAATTTTAAAATAAAGGCAGATTTTATTCATTGTTAAGACCAAAGGGAAAATATTTATTTTTAGTGCATGGATATATATCTGATTTGGTTGTCTGGTTCTAACATAAGCAAATTCATTAAGTTAGGAGACAGGGAAGTAAAATATATCTTTAATAAATTTAGTTATTAATTTTGTGGAATTGAAATGAGTATGAGAATTAAATACAGATGTTGATAACCTCTGTATGTCCAGTTGCAGCTATTTGAGAATAAAGTTCTCTAAATTAGCTTTCTGTTGAACAAGGAGTAATTTTGCGATATAATGGCAGTTACTTTGAGTTCTTGGCCATTATTGTGTAAGAAAAATAAGTTTATTTTTAATGCTTTATTTTAAAACCCTTATGTTAATAGCATTAGAGTTGTGGAGTTCAACTGTTAAGTTCTAGAAAATGTTTTAATCTTTCCAGTCTAAATTTCTCTTATATTCTGTTGTGGTTCTAAATATCTATGTCTGTTCTTCTAAAATTTTTGCTCTGGTATCAATAATTGCTGTAAGTTCCAATGCATGAATGAACCACAGTTGTTCAGAAATCACTTGGTAATCATGAGGAGTAGTGCAGAAAGGGGTGATGGATGTGAGTATGAAAACTGACAGTGACTTAAGCACCTCTTCAAGTGAATGGACACTTTTGGGAGTTATTTCTGTACTAGAGGAAGACCAATAAGAATTACTCATAATGGCATAATCAAGCATATGTTTAAATCTTTGCAAAATTAGAAATATAATGATGCAAGCCTAGAATGTTATGGTAGCAATGGAGCCTGGATCTTTCTGAACAGGATGGCTTTGGCCAGAGGCTTCAGTTCAGCTGGATGTCTCTTTGCTAGAGAATAAGTTAATTTTCACCATGGCTTTCTGTGTTGTCTGTTTCTCTTTTGGGGTTACTCCTGACAATTATCAAGTAAACCAGGATCTTCATTCTACCCTGCTTTAGTCCTCCAAGCTGTTAGTTCCAAACAGAGAACTTCAGGAAGCTGCTGCCCTGGAGAATATTCTGGATACCTGTACATGTGCATGAAACCTTACAGAGGAGTGAAGGGCTGTGAATCAGAGGTGTAATCATCTGAGAGATGCAGGCAAGTAAGTAACTAAGTTTCTATACAATTTCAGTTTCTGTAGTTAGGTGTTTTGTTTTATTTGGAAGTTACAGACATAGGACCAACCATACTGTAATATTATTCAGAATCTGGGAGCTCTCAGATTAGATTGAGTTTTTTAGAATAGAACTTTATCAACTCAGGTGATAGCAACAAATGACTGGAAAACCTCCTTTCATGGGAACTGCATTCTTTCAGAGACACAGTGGAACATGGATGCTTTTACAAAGTTTTGTAGACTAAATATTCCCCAGCGTAATCCTGTCCCATATGGTGTCAAATAATTACCTTGTATTTGATGGAGCTTCTATTGATTTATTTTTCTCTTAGAAAATGGATCACTTGGTAAATGTTTCCTTGAGCTTGAATCTAGTTAGTCTGCTTTAATATATGTTGTTAAATATGGGTGTGGAAATTACACAATATCAGATTAAAAGAAATTGTATAACAAAATTACCTTCTTCCAAATCAGATAAATAGAAAATCCTATTGAAATGACACCATTTTGGGATTGTCATGGTCAGATTTGTAGAAAGAAGCAAGATTAAAACAGCAGCTTGTTTAATGCTGGCCTGTGTCATTGATGGGGCTTTCTTGAGATCTCCTGTCAGCTCACGTTAACCAGAAGTCATTGTTTCCACTGGAAACATTGACAACTAGAAGTGTTTGGTTGCAGTGGGCCTTGTTACTTATGTCTTGTTATCTTGTGATAATACTGTAATAGGTCATTACCCTTCTTGTTAGAGAGAAAAGGATTTAGTTAGGTGATGCATAGTGGCTGTTTCAGTTCAAAATGTTTGCACCTTGAAGCTGCAATGCCCCATCACATCATTAAAGTACAGGAAGAGGGAGAGCATATTTACTGGAAACAATCAGAGTGGAATGGAATGTGTGTGTCTGTGAGTCAGTCTTTAATATGTTAATGGCAATATGAAAAATGAGCAGTTGCTGCTCCATTGATGGTGTTGAGGGGAACCCTGTCCAGCATGGACTCCACTATTTTTATGGAGAGCATGAATTTTCTGTTCCTCCAGTATCTGCAAAACCATGGAAGAGGCTGAGATGACAGCAGTGACTTGAGTTTTGTTTAATTCCACCTCATTATTTAACAGTGCTTAAACACGTGCTTAATCTCGCTCTAGTTTTGAAATGATAATTTAAAGAAATCTCTCATAAAAGTGTCTGAGTGAAACTACACACACCATAAAATCTCTTTAGAAAAGAGATTTTTAATGGAAACACTGCTGCAAGATTTATTACACTGGTTCTGAAATTGCACTGTTATAATAAGGGTTAAGGCTCAATTGTTCACTCTCCAGCAGCAATAACTTTCTCATTGGAATCTGAAAATAAACCCCTATGAATAAAATGACACCAAAGACTTCAGTTGTTTTCTTGAGACAGCTAGCCTCTTTGTACAGAAGCTATTCTGAGGTCTGGTACTGTAGTTCTGCTGAAAAATTACACTGGCTTGCCAAATATCTTAATGACTTTTCTCTCAGCGGTTGGTAATGGTGAAATGTTATTCTAGTAACCATAATATCTCTCATAAAACAATTGCATACAATATGTACTGTACTTCTATTTTAGTGAGCACTTCCATCGGGCTTGTACTGCCAGTAGCCATTTAACATTTCACAGCAAACTGCTCACCAGTCCTTCAAGTGTAATATTGCAGAAACAGTGAAGAAATGCGTGATTAAAAGCATTCACTGAGAGTGGACCATTTAGTTCTACCCTATCCTGCAAGATAAACCAGCCTTCACATTTGTAGGTGCTCATCATATAAATGACAGTTCTATGTGGTCATTTAATTTTACGATCTCAATTCTCGCATATATTGCTAACATAAATATAGCATTCTCCTGCAGGGAGGTCTGCTGGGTATTATAAAATCAGTAAGATCTCAATGGGTTCAAATGGACATCTTTTATAATTATTGCTATAAAATTTCTTGACAATGCATTTTGTTGTCCAATGAGTAAAGAAAATGATTTTCTGAAAGAATGGGTTTTGACAAAGAGAGCAATGGAGCTTAGGGATTTGTTCCTGTGCTCAAGCATATTTAAATTACCTCTGTTACTCTTACCTTTTGGACATAAGCCAATATCCTGGAATAACTTTTTACAATGAAGCTCCAGTCAGTGTGTGGCTATATTTCGTGTTGTTTTCTGGTGTGGAGAGACAATGTAGGATATCAAGAGGGAAAAGATTAATTTGCTACTTAATGCAATTAAATTCTATTTGCCAAGCAATTCTTTTTACAAGCTCTTGAAGAGATTGGGGAATCCAAGAGAAGGTGGGGGCAGTAAATGTATTCCCAGAAGTGGTTTTAAGGGAAGAAACAGACATGTCCATGCTGGATTTCAGGACAGCTGTATTAGCTGTAAATCATCAGGAGGCACCCTCTTACATTTTTCTTCTAATTCTCTAAAATTCTTCTCTTTCACCTATGTCTGGAAAGGAATTTTTAATGTCATTTGAGCACATTTACATAATAAAAGGTATTAAGTTTCCCTTGGAAGGCTGAATAGCAAAGTTTCCATGCTTGAATTGCCTTTGGAACATGGGCTTTGCCTGCAGAGTGCCTGGGCTGGGCAGCAGCAGTGCCCTGGGGACCACCAGGGGCTGTGGGGAACATGGTCTGTGTGCTGCCAGCCAGGGCTGGAGTTAGGAGGATCAGTGCTATTGTCTCCTTGGACATGGAAACTCTCAGAATTTATTCAGCTGCTTAGTGCCTCAATGCACTAGACATTGATTCAGTTCCATAGCAAACATCTGTAGCAGTTGTTTTGGACCATTAGTGAATTTTCAATGGTCAGACTAGAGTGGTGTCAATACCTGTAAAGATAGACTGTATCAGTATCCTATTACTGAGCTTCTAATTTGTATACATATTATGAAATGTACATCATATGTTAGGGAGGGAGAGGCAGTGTTCTCATGGGTTGGTGTTACTTCATGGATTTGACTGAAATTAATGTGATTGATGTTAGCTTATGATTTAGTTCCTCTTGTCCATCTTGGAATGAGCTGTTCTACATTGCATGAGGGTTCTCTGCCACTTTTTTTTTAACAACAAATGTATCTCTCACATATCAACAGTGCTTTCCTAAAGGTATGTGTGCATTCTTACAATATTTGTTTGCCCAGTGTCAGCAATGCTGGCATTCTGATCTTTGAGCACCCTTGGAGGTGCTGCAGTATCCCATAGATAGTAACAACAGAAATTTAACACCAAATGTGTGTTGGAACAGGAAGTGCAAGAGCAATATGCATTTACCCCAAAAGTCAATTGGCTGAATATTACATAATTATAGTAATGAGGTTGTAGGTTCACAGCTGATAAATAACTGCACAGTAACCTTTGATAAGTTTAGGTAGCAAATAAGCTAACTTGTTGCCACTACTGTATTCATTGGGAAAAGGTGAAAGCAAAAGCAAGATAGTATATTTATTAATGTATATGGGGGTTTTGAGTCTTGACAGCTCATGTTTTTGATATTTTTTTCCTGTGCAGTTCTAAAGCCATTATATTAACTGTTTTTCTTACCAGGAATGAGAGCCAAGTATCTGCAAATACATTTACCTTTGAAGTAATTAAAATAAAGTGTCTACTGACCATAGCAAATAAGCAAACATGCTCTGCATGAAAATAAGCAATGATAAGGAAAAAAATGTTATGCAAGAAAACAGTAAGGGAAAAGAAAAAAAGAGATTGTAGCTGTAGTTTCTTTACTGGAACCTTAGCAAACCGAATTGATTATTCTGAACCATCTCACACATAAATATGTGTTAGCTGCTATAGCTTGGAGATATCTGTTAAGAAGATCATCAGACTTTTGTGTGAAGAGTTGAAGCCAGCTTCTTGCACCCTTGTTCCAGGAAGAAATAATTTACAGGAATTCCGAACACGTTTGGAATTCATTCTCATTACATGAAAAGGTTTTCATGCTTCTTACAAGAATTACAATTTATGCATATGAAGAAATGAGCTTGGGTGACTGGCCAAAATCCTAAATAGATACAAAACAGAAAGGATTTGATAAGGAATGGGGAACTAAGACCTACAACTAGGTGAGAAGATGTATATAGTTTAACTGAGATCTAAGCTGATTTTTATATTTCAAATGAGAAAAAATCTGCCATTTAAAAGGATACACCACAGGTAAAAGCTTTCCAAATATTTAATGCTGAGATTAGAACACCTAGGTTCAGTCTTCAAACTACATAAATTGATTTTATTGTAAGGCAACAGCTCAGCCTGTGCTGCTTGGGTGGGTTTGCTATACACAACAGCCAGGAAGGGAGTTCTCAAGCCCAGTTGGCTCAGAACAGCTCAGCTGTGCAGGCAGCAGCTTCCAGCAGTGAGCTTGTGCTTCACTCCTTCAGACTGTGTTCCCCTGCCTCTGGTGCTGTGCCCAAGGGCACTGTGTGTCCTCCTGCTCCCACTGTGAGATTCCCTGGTTTTAGCTGAGAAAGATGTTTGGCCACTCTAAATATAGCTTGGTCAACCACTTGTGTTCAATTGTAATATTCATGAATACTTATACAGGTTTCCAAAATCCATCCTTCCTTCAGAAAATGTTGTGAACAAAATTGTGTATTCTGGTACTGTTTTTAGAAGTCACTAATATATTAAGCAATGTATGGGTTTTTCTCAATTCACAGAGTTTCTTCAGCATTTGTCTGCACCCAAAATTCATGAAAGTGTAAAACAGAGTTAACCAGCAGCCACAATAGTAGATCAGTTTTCAGACCACATGGTACTTCTACTTAATGCCTTCTGCCTTTTTGCTTTTTTAAGATGTTTATGACACTGCTTGTATGAACAAGCTTAATTTAAATGATGTGATAACATGCAACAGATTTTGCATGTGCATTTCCCTGTACAGAGGAAATGTGCAAACAGTTTCCATAACAAGCCATTTACACTTTCCTGAGAGTGCTGACTCTGCTTGGTACAAAAGTGGGGTTTGTTCCTTTGCTCTGAAGATAGAGGTTCAGGCTCCAGGGAAACAAAATACATTCTCCATGGATTTTTGAACTCATTTTAGTAATAACTTGATTTTTCATTTCAGTGAAAGTAATTCTGCAATTATTGCTTCTATGAATCTCAGCTGTGGCCACTTGATTTCAGGTGCTGGGTCCCAAAGCTGGGGGCTTTGGTTGCCAGCCTTTTAGTCTTCTGGAGACTTTTTGATAGTCAGTGAAAATTCCCAAAATATTCCTGCTCTGCCTTCCCTGTGTCAAACTCCACTTAATATACACTAAATTCTTCTGATTGCTGGCTTAATCCCACTTTGGTGTTATTTCACTGTACAGAATCTGCTTTAAGAGTACTGGCTGCTCTCAGATCTTTGACTTGTCAGCACTCAACACTTCTCCCTCCCTGCAATTTATTCCAGTTGCTGCAGTGCATATGTATGGCAGCTCCTGTGGTCAGCAGCGTGGAAAGAAAATCGGATGGGGCAGTCAGTCCACGGGGTGGCACAGCATCAATCTCAGTGCTGTGCTGTTCCTGAATCTCCTTAAAGTGCAGGCAGGAACAGGGAGTTTTGGAAAGCCTAATGATTCTTTAGATTTAGAAAATGTGCATGGGGGACTATCTCTGAAACTCTCTGAAGTCAGCAGACAGACTCCAGTGGATTTTGAAGGGCTCAGATTGGTCCCACAGGGCATTCTGGTGATTTTCTGCATACACACTGCTTTTCAAATGACTTGCCTTTTGGGTCTCTGGGGACATAAGACATTCCCAAAATACTGAAGCATCCCAGCAGAGGAAAATTAACCATTTCTATTTGCATTTCTGTGACCTTTTTTTGGATCCTAATGTGTTTTCTGAAAGAATTTTGACAATAATAAAGAAGTAGGATTCTTCTAAAATGTCATAAAAAAGTATCAAGAGCATAAAGTAATCTGTAGTACAAAGACAACATTTTTCATGTGAACTTTTACATATGAGGAAAATGAACTGCCTGTACATTGAG
Organism: Peucedramus taeniatus; assembly: GCA_013400575.1. NCBI lineage: Eukaryota > Metazoa > Chordata > Aves > Passeriformes > Fringillidae > Peucedramus > Peucedramus taeniatus. The sequence continues at coordinate 211,927 of WBNO01026206.1, read as the reverse complement.
TTTATCTTGGAGTCTAAATTAAACCCACAGAAGCAAAAGCCAAAAGAAAATAGGTCCAGTCAGGTTCCACAAGACTTCTGGGTATGTTTTCACTCAGTTCAATGTCTCATTTGTATAATGAATCTTAAGCCTGCCCAAGCTTATGAAATACCCAGGACTTAAGTCTCAGACTTGTGCAGTACAACTTGGAGTAATTGTACTGAAGCCAATGGCCCATATCTTGCCACCAGTTCTTAAATAGAACTTCTTGTGAATTTCAATAAAGACTTTTGCTTAAAAGTCAACAGCACAGCATGGTTCAGGGAAATTACAAGGCTGCAAGCAAAAATGTTAGTTTATATTTCCTTTTCAGAATACCTTGTGTTTGCCTTGCACTGATCTGAATAAGTATGGAATCAGAATTGGATCTCGGAGCTCTCAGTAATGTGCCTAAGCTTCACTGACAGTAAAATTAAATATCTTTTAATAACATAGATTGAGGGCATGTGAGAGATATGTCCCTATGTTCCTTTAAAAAAAAAATCTTCCTTTTTGACAGAATGGAGCTAAGCCACATTGCTGCCCTTACACTCATTATAAATTTCAAGCTTATTTTCTCTTGTCCCAACAGAAGAAGTTACTTTATGGTGGAGAACTTGCCAAGTCATAATTGAACACCATTCACCAGTGCTGCTACAAGTGCACAAGTAGAAAACAGAAATGTGTTTTGAGGAGGAGGTCAGTGTTTCAAAGGAGATGGTCAATACCTGAGCTGTGAGATAGCACTGGGAGCAGACTTTGTCTAATGTGCTGGGGAAGTGAAGTAGTTGCAAAGAAGCAAGTGAAACTAATGACTGGCTTATCTTGCAAGGACTAAAGATAACTCTGAAGAAAAAAAGTTCTCTTTCTTCTTTGCCTAATTTTCAAGCTCTTTATGAAATGAGTGCCAGAACCTTGCTACACACCCCAAGATCTGAGCCACCATTTCTGATGGGTGATGGAGGCAGAACTGGCTGATGTGATCCAGTCATGTGCCACTGTTGTTGTGTGCACATGTGAGTGTGAAATTTGGGCATTCCTCTCATTTTTTATATCTCTCAGCTGCATGCCCTACTTGTGATTTGGCAGCACCTAGGACAGAAAGGCAGCTGCTCTTAGAGCTCAGGTTTCTCCATCATCTTGTGATATGGACCAAAATGTGATTTCCTTAGTGTGGGTGAGACAAAATGGAAAGAGCAGAGCTCCTTTACCTTGCTAGGAAAATGGTCCAATGGCAACCACAGTTCTGGAAAAGGGTGTTGTGTGCATGCAAGAAAGCTGAATGAGGAGGTGGGGAGCAGTGTGTATGATAAGGAGCAGGTGGTCAATAGTCAATTTGAGGTACATAAAAATAATATCAATTTGTAATGTGTAGGAAACACTGCTTTCTCATTCCTTTTAGGCTTTAAACCTAATCCTGGTTTTGCTAATTTAATAGACCATATTCTTAGGGGACCCTGTAAGCAGTTTCCTGTGCTCATACTATGAAGAAGAGATGTAATCTAGCTGCAAATGCTCACTGAGGAGTCCTAGTGTGGTAAGAGAACTCTCTGCTGGCTATTGTCAAGCCAAATGTGGGTCTACACTTGTAGTACCTTCTTATAGCTCAGCAGAGACCACATAACAGTGATGTGAGAAGAAAGAAGGTCCCTGCCTACCACACTGCACTTATCATCTGTCATAATGAGGCCAACTGAGGATGGTATATTCCAGAAGCAATGAGCATGGGCATGTGAGAGTAAATTACATGGTAATTTCAGTGTCCCAGCTGCCCTGGTGCAGCTGCCAGTGATGTACTTTTGTGCTGTGGTAGAAGTGAGGTAGCCTGAAGCTGTGAGCTGCCTTAGATAAACCATGTGGGAAGCTGGTGTCCCAGCTTTTTCCCACAGTGTATTTTAGGAAGCTCACACATTACCAGCTCCAAACTGTGCCAGGAATCCCACAGAACTGGAGGTTTCTGTCACAGCTCTTCCCACCTTCTGTAGCAAAGAGGATGGAGCCTAGGGAGGTTTTTGCTGCTTTTATACCTGTCCCAGAATACTGTTTGGAGATGAAGGAAGCAACAGTGTGAGAAATATTCCCACTCTCCTATTTTGATGTTTGTTTGTTTATCTCTTGCTCAGTAGGGCAGTTATTTGATAACACAACTGTCCTGAATCCACACAATGGAACTGCTTAAAGGTGAGCTACTTTAAATACTTGTCATAGGAGGACTGCACATTATGCAATGACAAATATCTATATCATCATCAGGTACTGTAAAGCTATTGGTGGCATAAGGCAAGATTTTAGCATCTCTGTTTCAGTCAAATGTATTTTAGATTGTTGAGATACTTCATTTCTGAGAGAATTTTCTGTAGGTGTAGATGAACACTCCATAAACAAACCTGTTACACACATTCTCAAGGCTCTGGTAAGCACATCAATGTACAGGAAAGTGGACTTCACAGAAAATAGGGTAAAGATACAAAATAGTCCAGAATATGGGTAAGTGAGCTCTGTGTGTCCAATAGGTTTTAAAGCTACTCAAAACCACATATTTTCAGATAGCACAAAGATACGTTTCCATAGCTGTCATATAAAGAGACTAATAGAATTTCTGTCTAAAAAAATAATTTAGAATATATTGGTGCAAATATTTTCTATTATTATTATTGCTTCATTTTCCCTGCAGTCTGGAGAGCAAGTATGACTTTATGTTTGCAGAGATGGTTCATTGCCCATGCTTATAGCAGAGCAGGAACTATCTGTTAAATCGAGTCCAGAAGCTGAACATTTCTGTTAGCCCTGAAAAGTTTGTTAATTTAGACATTTCCCCTTAGGAATGTGGCTGATAAAATGAAACTTCATTGGAGGCCATCAGCTTGGCTTGCAGGTAGAGGAGCACCTGCCTTTCAAAAGACATAATTTCAAAATACCCTGTGAAACCCCTTTACAGTCAGCAGAAAATGGATGATGTGCTGTTCTCCCCTGTCACATAGGTTGCCCTAACTCAGTGAAGCATCTCTGTTCCCATGTGGAGGCACTCTTACTCCTCAAAACTGTAATCTCATTTTGTCCTGAATATTATTTATGTTCCCTCTCCATAGGTTTGAGTCAGTAATAGGAACAGGGAGAGAGAGAGCCATCTTGTGGAAGATCACTTTACCATCGTGCAGTTCAAGGTGCCAGGCACTTCAGAAGCTAATTCTGGAGACCTTATTTTTGCAAAGAGAGACCTCAATTACAAGTGAGTGTCCTATAATATTTATACAGATGTGTCAGTTTCTGCACAAAGCAAGTTAAGTGAGCAGGGAATGATACTATTCCACCATTTGCCTGCTGGCACTTGATATGTGTGAACAGCATGTTTTTCGCCCCATCTTGAACTACATAATCAGCAGTTTCTTCTCTTCTTTCCATATTGCTTCTGTGCACAATTTAGATATTAAATATATATCTTGATTTGCTTTGTAACAGACTGCAAATGAAGCTTCACTGCCTCATCTTGGAAATGTGCAGTGAAAGTAGAGTTGAAAATAATATTTTTCCCTTCATGCTTACTGCTTTCAGTTGAATAATTGCACAATTCTTACAGACTACAGAAAACATTAAAAAGCTGTTCTCATCTACAGGTTCCAGCCTGAGATGTGCAAAATGCTTGTAATGAAGCTGCAAACCATGTGAAGGCAGTGACAAGATCCTTTGTGTAGCAGAGAGGGGCTCCCGCTTCAAGCAGAAGAAAGAGAGCAGAGGGCATCTTTCTGATAAGAGCAGATGATGTGGGTCTAGGAAGGTCTGAGCTCTTGATAAAGTGAAAATGAAAGTGGTGCCTGATGTTCCAGCTTCCCCTCCTGAGTTAAGGGGATGAGCTGCACTTTTCAACCCCTGTATGAGGTAAGGGTCAGCGATTAGCACAAGACTGGTACCTTAAATGCTATAGTCAACAGCTGCTCTGAGGGTATCAAGTTTTCTATTAGTCAAAGGTGTAGATCCTTTAAAATGTGCTTGATTTCTTGATCAATGGGAAAATTAACCTTTATTTAAATTCTTTAAAGATGTCACTTTTTAACCCTGCCTTAAATTTCAAAGGATTTGTGAGATATGAAATAGGGGAGATCAAATTTAATTCAGTCTCATGTGATCTTTTCATAAATCAATAATAAATTAATGCATAGAGATTTTATTTTTTGTATCCAGAATCACAGCATACCTTTATTTTTTTGAGGAAATGAGCAGTGTTTGGGATTTTCTTCTGTTTTGGTTTTCCCCATCAGCAGTTTTTGTTGTATTTCAGTATTTGTAATACTCAATTCAAAGTCAATTATATATGGAAGACATATCTCTATGATGTGTCACACTCAAGATTTAGGAAACTAGAATGAATTGAAGGAAATTATTATTATTATTATTATTTGGAATATATGTTTGTGAAGTGTGGGCTCTGAAATAACTAACTCAATAGTTGTTGCATAAAGCTGGCAAATCTGTAATCATGTGATAATGTTGACTTAAAAATTACATCAGCCATAACATTGGTAGACTACTATTTTTCTGTCTCAAAACACAGATTAGCTTTTTAATTGAAAGAAACTTTTTCTACCAAATGATATAGCATTTCCCTTTTTTACAAAAGCCAAACTGAAAACAAAACCCATATCTAATGGAAAAGAGTTTTAAATTACCAATACATGATAGAATCACAGAATTATGGCATATTCTGAGTTGGAAGAGATGCACAAGGATTATCAAAGAAGAGCTCCTGGCCCTGCTCAGCACCATCCCCAAGAGTCACACCATGTACCAGAGAGCATTGCCCAAACACATCTTGAGCTCTGCCAGGCTGGTGCTGGGACCCCTTCCCTGGGGAGCCTCTTCCAGTGCCCAACCACCCTCTGGGGGCAGAACCTTTTCCTAATATCCAACCTAAACCTCTCCTGACACAGCTTCAGGCCACTCCCTCAGGCCTGTCCCGGCTCAGCACAGACAGAGATCAGGGCCTGCCCCTCCTCCCCCTCAGCAGGAAGCTGGAGCTGCAGAGTCTCCCCTCAGTCTCCTCCAGGCCGAACTGACCGAGCGCCCTCAGCTGCTCCTCACACGGTTTCCCCTCAAGGCCTTCACCATTCACAGCCCTCCTTTGGACACTCTCTGATGGTTTCGTGTCCTTCTTACATTGTGGTGCCCAAAACTGCCCCAGCACTCGAGGTGAGGCTGCCACAGGTCAGAGCAGAGCAGGACAATCCCCTCCCTTGCCCAGCTGTGATGCTGTGCCTGAGGCACCCCAGGACAGGGTTGGCCCTCCTGGCTGCCAGGGCACTGCTGACTGATGTTCAATTTTCCATCAACCAGGTCCCTTTCTGTGGCACTGCACTCCAGCCTCTCATCCCCCAATCTGTCTGGTTGTCCCATCCCAGGTGCAGAATCCAGCACTTGTTTTTGCTAAGCTTCATACAACCGGTGATTGTCCAGCCCTCTAAATTGTCAAGGTCTCCCTGCAGGACCTCTCTGCCTCTAAAGGAGTCAACAGCTCCTCCCAATTTAGTACCATTGGCAAATTTATTTAGTATCCCTTTGAGTCCTGTGTGCAAGGCGTTTATGGAAATTGATGACTCAGCCCTGAGCAGACCTGCTCCATCAGTAACACTGGTCTAGGAAGCAGCTTTCCCTTCAGCTTGATGGGCCACTGCTCCATAGCAGTTGCTCTGCAGTGCTAAAGGACCCTGTTCTTTAGCCACAGATCCTCTCCCAGGCAATGACTGCTGTTAATGAAAATACCCCAGCTCTCCTAGCTGTTTTCATATGTAGACTGTCTTTCAAAACAGTTGAAAACAAAGGATAATGCTACACTGCACTCTTTTTATGTTCTTTCATTAGAAACTCAGAGTGTGTGTGCGTGTGTTAAGCTGTAAATGTCATTACCTATTTCTCATGAATATTTCAGATTCCAAAATTTACAGGCTATTGTTCTCATAAGCTAAACATGTTTCTGGATAGATGAGTAATGAGTGATACAGGAAGCCTCCCTAAGATGAAATAAATCTATTCTGAATGTGAAGTACTGTGAAGCCTGCTTTTGCCTTATTTTTTTTTTCCTGGAATAGTCAGAGGTGAAAAAATGATGTAACATTTGATTTAAGTTTGGTTATTTGCCTGTGTGATATACAGATGCCATAATATTTCTTTAGTTTGTGTCAGATGTCAAGGTACCTGAACAGCTGGTAAATGTTAATGTCTTAAAGATAACTGGTTTACTGTGCATATATTTTCAGTTGTCGCACTAGTAGTGATCCAAGCAGAACTATAGCAAAGGTGGGGGGGAAGAGAGGTCTTTGTCTCCTCTGCACGTGAACAACAGAGCAATTCAGAGCAAATAGGGTCCAACTCCGTCCCTTTTGCCATCTGAAAAGGGACTGCAGGTCTGTGATGCTGTGTTGAGCCAGTGGCTGTGGCTGAGGGAGGTTGGAAGGAGCACTCAGGAGGGTGCTCACTGCCTGGAGGCTGAGGGTGGGGGACTGATGCTGGGTGGGCCAAGGGAAAGGAACTGGATGGATCCTGCTCTGCTCTGAATAAAGTCCAACAAATTGGCAGTGGCAAGTTTTGTCACCCAGAGAAGGCACTCAGGTACTGTTCAGTGGTATCATGCAGTTCACAAATATAAAACTGCTTTCAGTGAATACAGAGAAAGTAAGAATGAGTCATGATGAGTGCTCTGCATTGTTCTGATCTGTATTGTGGGTTTCTTCAAACTTGTACATTGCTGCCTGAGTGAATGCAGCTTCATGTCAAGGAAGCCTTTAAAATGGTCTTTAAAGCTGGAAGAGGGAAAAGGAAAGTGCTGGCACAGGTAAGATAACGTCAGATGCACAGATTTAAATTGTCACAGTAACAGTCTAGAGAAGGATGGCTTACTTTTCCTGGGCTCACTTGATGGTCAGGGAAAATTTCTATTCCTCTGTCCTGAAGAGAGAGAGAGGGGTTTTAGAGAGATGTGATAGGGAGGGGAAGTGTGATGCAGACCCTGAGAAGAATCAGACTACCAAGAAATTTCTTGGTAGGGGTAGGGCTTGCTGTCCCAAGCTGGATAGGTAGCCAGGTTGTCTCAAGCATGGGAGAAAGAGGATATATGTATGTAGGGTATATAAATGGAACTCTCCTTTGGCTTTCTGCCATGACATTGGTGCTTTCCATCACTGGGTGAAAGAATATCAAAGTCTTTCTTTCGTGAACTACTTTAAATGTCTGCTTTCATGGTGCAGTGCAGGATAAATCCTGTGAGAAGCCCATCTGAGCTTGCTTGGGTAGGGAAACACTAACTGTGGCTGGTGGGCAGGGATGGACAGTCTCTAGGTACTGATATGGGAGGGGGTGAGTTGTCAGATTTTATTCTGGGAGAGGTAATGACCCCAGGCCATTGCTCATGCCACATTGTAAACATCAGATCCTGAGAAAGGGCTGTGGAGCAGAGCCACCTGGCCAAGTGATGGGGACATGAGCTGTACCAGGAGAATGGGCAGGGCAAAGGCTGAGTTTTCAATGGTGTGGAACACACTGTTGGAAGAAGTGCCTTTCAGTAACACAAAATATATTATAATCCAACATTTTGTTTTCTGTAGCATTTCAGTTGTATATTAAAAACAGTAAATTACTCTGATAGAGTGTTCAAGGGTCTAAGCATTCGTTTTGAATCTCTGTTTCTAACTGATACTTGGGAATGACACATCGACACAGTGGGCACTGTTTTATTGTAAGATTATCTCAGTTATTTATATCCTGAAAAATACTGAGGATTCATCTGCTTTTTGCTTCCATCCCAGTGTCTCTGTGCTTTGATTTTATGACTGGTGTGGCATTTGGTAATTAAAAGGCTTCTTTTTCCTGTAATATTTGCACTAAGTGGTGCCTTCATCTACCAATGGCATTAGTATCAGTTGATACTTTTTTATTCACTTGTCAAATCAGCTCAATGTAACCAGGGACTTGATAACCACAGAAAACTATTATTTTTATAATGCTCTTATTCCATAAAGGGTGCTGTAATTTTCCCAGGATAATTAGGGAAATAGATCACAAAATCTCAGAGATTTTGGCATCATGTTACTAAGTTTCTCATGTGCCATTGGTTCACCACTTCCCTCTGATATCCTGACTGTGGAAGAAGTGAGTAGAAAATTCCAATTACCTTCCTAAGGTCAAGATTTCCAAAAGGAAGTCTAGCACAAAATTGATTTCAGATAAATCTAGGATCCTTTCTGCATCTGCTGCCATACAAGGATCATGTATGTCATCCAGAATGTCTCCTGCTTTGAGTTATAGATTATTGCCTCAGAGTTCCCTATGCACACATGCAGCTGCTCTTTCCTATGAAGCATCTGTTTCCTCTTACAGATTTGTCCAAGAGAGGTTGCTGAGCCAAGGCAGAGGTGATGTCATTGCTGTGGATATATTTGGGGATTTCTGAGCACCCTCAGGATCTACTCTTGTAAAACTGAAGAGAAGCTGGGAACACTTTTCCCCACACTCTGTCTCTCCCAAGTCACTTCTAAAGAGCACCTGTGTAAGAGAAGAAATTCCCCAAATAGCAGGAGTTTTACACACATTTTCAGGGGAATGAGTTAGAAGAAAAGCTGCCACCTCACAGTGTCTCTTCTCCCAGTGGAGAAGCTTGTGCTCACTGCCACATTGCTAGTGTAACAAATGGAGCTCTAGAGACAGGGTACACCTGCCCAGGACCCAGATTTCAACCCAGGAGTTCACTGAGCCACGCTGCCTCTCTCCTGCATATGATTGAGGGAATTGTTTTGCAATCAAATAAAAGAATTGATTTAAATGTAATGATACCAGCTAATGGCATGGTTAGGGCAAACAGTGTGTAGGACTGATCTGTGTAAATGCTGCTGTGAATTTTTTCAGTCCACCACATCTTGTGAGTGAGGAAAACATGTTGCCTGGAGTAGGCAATTATTGCATCTTGGGTGTTATGGGATAGAGGTTTCTTTGCAAATGAGTGTGCACTACAGTTTTCTGACATTCTTACAGCAGCCTTCACCCAGCAATGTCCTCTCCAAAGAGCTTCGTATGCAAGCTGAAATCAGCACTGTCTTGCACTAATGACAGAGATTTTACAGTCTTAGGGAAGTTCTGTCAGCATGGACATGGGAAAAAATCCTAAAATGAGGTATCAATATTTCAGCTGTTTGCAGGTGTGTGGAGGTGCTTGTCTGTACTTGTGCACACTTATCAATCAGCTCCAGGATTCTCCAGCCAGAAACAACTGTATGTTTTTGAAACTGGGGCAAGTTAATTACATTGGTGAAACTGAACATATAACTTATTCATGTAGTTCAATAGATAGATGTAATAAATCTCCATCTTATTTCCTCTTCTACTTTCACAATCTAAACTCTTGAGCCTGGACTACAAGTATTGCTTGGTAAGTGCCAACAGCTAACATGACTGCTAACCTTGTTGTGACTGTTAAAATATATTGACAGGGGTGTTTCTTCTGAAAGAATCATTTATAGTGCTGAATAGCTTCCTACCACAGGAAAAAAAAAAACCAAGTTAGACAATCTTCAGACCTTTGGTACACGCTAATTATGGTATGAATTGTGTGAATTTCATTTGTACTTGCGTATTTATATATATCTCATTAATTTGTTACAAAGAGGGAAAAAATCATTACTGTAGAGTCAAATTGCCTGTAAATGACTTAAGGAATATGTTAATGATCCTGCTCCAAATGAATAATTATAACACAGGTGCACTTGAGATGTGATCATTTAACTGACAGCACACAGCTTCTAATGTCTTGAATATCCATGATAATGGTGATGTCATAGCAGCCAGTTAAAATAATCGCTCACATCCTCCGTTTAATACACAGGAGAACTGTGGGTATAATTCCCATACAGAGCTATTGCCTTGCTTATTTAAGGAATGGTTAATTTATAAACAAATCAAGAAGTCACTCTGCATTGATTTTACTGCAATATGTTTCCAGTAAAATGTCACGCTATTGTCTCCAGCAGAAAATAAACATCAATGGCAGAAAGGCATTACTGCATCAATTTGATGTACAGTGTAAAGGAACGTAGCTCAAAATAGCTGAGTTTGATAAATATATGAATTGCCCTTCACCTGCTTTGCTACTAATATCCAGCTAAACCTTTCATGTTTGTTGTGTTAAAGGTGCTTGTAGTTCAGTTCCCTCTGAAGCTGATGCCTGTGGGAATCAGGGATGTGTGCTCTGACGTGCACAAAATAGCCCCTGTCTACAGATGTGTTGTCTCATTAAGATGAGATTTGACCTCTGTAAAGGCCAGTCTTCTTCTGGGCTTATGTCCCACTTCATTTCCCACAGTTGTGCAACACATTAAGCTTTTCAGTTGTATTTGTGGTCGAGGTCAGATTTTAAGTGTCTAACAGTCCAAAATTTAAATAGTCTACCTTGAATGTGCAGGAGTTCAGAGAAGGCAGCAGTTTCCTGCCTAGGTGTTATCTCCATGATAATAGCAACGAAACTGGAGCAGTAGCTAAATATAGAACAGTTCTTCTGCACCTATTTCATGTGTTGTCATGTAATTACAAATAGATGAAGAATTAAATCTCTAACCTGTAATGAGGTTTATGAGGAAAACTTAGAGAATTCCTAATGTAAAAGGGGTTGTTTCCAGTTAAGGTTAGCACTTGAGAAGAACACTACCACCTTATTTAGAATAATAGTACTGTATTGATGCAGGCTATGTTATCAGCAAGAGTCTGTGCTAGGAGAGGAGAACTCTTTTGAAGATATCAGTTCCAAAGCATAATAAAACAGGTGCATCTTAATAGGTCTACCAGGAATGTTTTAGCTGTTAGCATGTTTTAAATGCTTCTGCTGAGAAACCCTCTTTTCATAACAAGGTTGGTGAGTATTAAACCTGTGATAGTTCTTTCTGGGATTACTATAATTTATAAAAACAATAAAAACCTGCTAAAAAACATTTATGTATTTATAAATGTTGTAATCCGGGGGTCCCACTGATATTTGTGGTGAAGGATATGCCTAAGGGCACATAACCCTGCTTGTACATTGCCAGGACTGCAATCTGGTTTATGACAAAACAGATTCATTTATCTCCAAATAAATAAATTACTTTTGTGAACATTTAGAAACATTTGCATAATTAGGCTGTAAGATCTTAGCAGTCTTTTTCATAATAATTAAACTAATCTAATCTTGGACAGGGTAAACAGACTTACTAGGCTGAGAGCAGCCTTCAGGCAAGGAACTTACTACATTCTACAGGAACTGTAAGGCTGATGATGTTTGTTAATTATGCAGAGCTTTTACTCCCCAGTAATAGCAGCGTTTGTATTGCCTGAAGCTCAGATAGTTCTCCCAGGCACATAAAATTAGGCTCTGGGTTTTTTTGTCATTCTTAAAAAAAAACCAACAAAACAAAACAAAACAAAAAAAACCCAAATCACAAAACCACAACAAACCCACAAAACAAAGAAGGTACTTCAAAATGATTATAGGCTTTCAACAAGGAGGCATTAACCTTCAGTGTTGGATCCTGGAGCTGCACACAATTGGCTCCCTCTGCAATCATGTGGTCTTGATTATCTTCAGATCTGGAGTCTTTCATGCCATAGAGAGACACGGAGCTGTGAGGCTTGGTAAAAGCAGCAGAAGACACCACTTTATTTTCCGGGGACCTCAGGAAGAAAAGACTGAGAATATCAAATAACCAGGACAGTTCTCAGTCGAGCAGTCAATCAAAATTTATAACCATAAATCAAAAAAAAGAAGATCAGAAACAGTACCTAGCAATTTCTGAAAAGATGTTCTTTCTTTAAAGAATCTGTCATCTTTATCTAGTTTTATACGAGCCGTCAGTCCATGAAGACTTCAACTGACAAGAAAACTCGAGAAGGATTTTTCTGCTTATGAACATTAACAAGAATGATATTCAAGCTCTACAAGCTTATTTTTAAAAAATCATCTCTAAACAAAACTGTTTTTTAGACAAGAATTTACTTTCTAAATATTATTTTCCTCAAAACTGGACATGCAAGGAAATTCTCCAGATTTTTTTTGTGCTTTGTTTAATGTATATTTTTTTAAAAACAAATTCATATGATGAGACCTTAAAAGGCTGATTTATAGCTTATAATTTTTTTTTCCTCAGAATTTGCATACAAATTTGTGATGCATTACCTTTTTCAGTAAAGATTTAATTATATCTGGATAGGAATAGTGATGCCTGACCCCCTGGAAGGCAGGTGGTTAAATCAGATGGAAGTGGTATAACACGAAGCATTGCCTCTAATAATCAAGGGCTGGATTTCACTGATACCAAGAAGTAAAATGCTTTAGGAATTTCTCCTGTTCATTTCAAAGGTTGTTCCCTAAGTAAATGATGTTAGATGAAGCTTATAGACTGTCTCTTCAAACAAGTTAGATCAGGATTTGTTTATGAAGAGGGACTCATGGATCTGAATAACCAGCAATCTTTTAAAGCCTATAGGGCCAGAAAATCTGGAACAGGTGATTCATTTATGGATGTTTTTTCCGTAATAAATGAGGGAGCAGAGGCAAGAAATTGGCAGGAATTTCAGCTTTCACCTCTTCTGGCCTGTACAGCTGAGCCATCCAAAGATGGTGTAATGCATGGATAACAAGCAAGCATCCCATTGCCAACTATTTTCTGCACAAGAACGATGCAAGAGATCAACTCTCCCATACAGTTTGAACTACCCTGCTTCAGGCCTTATTCTTTTTTACTGTGCTTCTCATTCCCATTTCTAATTTGGCACAATATTTCACCAAACTGAGTCCAGCATGTCTGCCAGTCAGTGCTATAAGCTAGTGGGCTGTTCCAGTCAACATTTTGTGGTATTGTCAATGGCAAGAATTCAAGTGCTATGTACTGTTTTTTATTAACTTTCATGAAGGAATAATAGAAGATTCTTGTATCAATAAAATTAATCAGAAAGAAAAATCCTGGTTTAAAGCCATGAATTGTGTAAACAAATAATGTTGCTCTCTAGTCTTCAGGTGACCATTAAAAAATTGTCCTTTGACAACCCAGGCTAAAAACCTCTGAGCTAGAACAGTTTATCCCAGTGCTGCACAAAGCCTGGAAATAAGGCTAGAAGGGAGTGCTGTGGGTTTCCTGGTCACTGGAACAGCTCCTGGTTTCTGTGAGGAGCACACCTTCACCTGAAGCTCTATTCCCCCTCTGTGCAGTGTATTGCATAGCTGTGCAGTACTTATTTGCCAGAAATACAGAATACATTTAGGATAGAAGAGTTGCCCAGGCTGGACTGCTAGATTTACAGTGTGGAAGTGTGGCACTGCTGCTGTTGTAATTTCCACCCTTAATACCATTTCCCACAGGGTCACTGCTGAGCCCTTGGACCAGTGCAGCTCAGAAAAGTGAGCAGGAGCAACTCCAAGCCTCTTGTCCTGGTCACAGCAGGAAATCTAGGAAAAGTCACATTGCCTATGCTGTTAGCAAAGAACACAGATTTTTAGATTATGATATAGACAAACTGCATTATGTAAAATATTTGATGTCTCTGGTTATTGATTGTCTTTGATAGTTTATATCTTTAACATGAAGCTAATTATCAGATTGCATTTAATAGGTACATAACTTGAAATTTTAGGAGCTGCTTGTATGTTGCTGTTCATTGTATTTGACTATATACTGTGCAATGTAATATATACCTTCATCTGCCTCACTTAGCAGTAGAGGTAAATGACACTTTTT